>CAJNDT010005876.1:250000-510571 GCA_905221615.1 Symbiodinium sp. CCMP2592 | reverse complement strand
CACGGAGGTATCTCGTTTCAAAGTACTGTAGTTGAAACGCAAATAAAAGCCGTCGCTCATATATAAATGATATTCGATCATGAGATCTATGGTTTATTTTACAGCGGTCCCAAATCTCCCCCTTGTAGTTGCCGATTGCAGGCACTAACAGAAACTTCTAACAGCAGGGCGGTCTCTGCCGAGCCGACATGTTGAAATAGATAGTGAACCAGTCCATGTGTGACATGAGTGAGACCGAATGAATATCATTTCTGGTCCAAGCTTTGCATGAAAAGTCCTGCCAGCATGAGCCGTTTCTTACGATGTGCATAGACCAAACGAAGTGCGCCAACTTCTTTAAATAAATGCAGGCTTGTTCATGGGTAGCTAAAGTACGTCGCTACTTTCAAAACAACGAGGCGCTGGGCAGTCCTGGTCCATGCAGCCGCTTCTGGTCGTCCCCAGCTGAACTGCTGGCGTTTGGACGCCAAGAATAGCAAAAGGTCTGCAACTCGACCGACGCTGAGGGCCACCTGCATGACCTGCTCAGGCATTGCAAGATAAACTGGCATGAAGCGCCCCTGCAGGACTAAGTTCCATGTTTAGCCCAAACCCATTCGCTATGGACAAAGATCACGGAAAGCATTTGAGAAAGCCAGCCTTCGAGCTGTTGGCCGCGACAGTCCGAGAAAGGATCCATCATCAAAGCCGCCATCCCATGCACACATTCCGGAATTGTCTTGTCTGCGGACCGTAAAGCCCTCGTGGTCCGGAGTTAGTGTGAATTCGAGAAAAGCCTTCTTGCTCTTGTAAGCTCAGGCGCAAAACTGTTTGAATTATCACCATTGCACGGTGCCATTGGTGCTTCGATAGTCAACCAACAGCGACATTAAGCTTTCACTAGATGCCGAAACTGTATCCCGCCAAACCTCCTCGGCAAGCTCTAGGATGAAGGCAAATTCCAACTCACGACAGAGTCGTTGCTACTTCTGAAGCCGTGTCCACGTTGAAGTGGGGCAACATCCAATAATTGGCAATGCTGTCGGCGGCTTCGCTTGAGCAAATCTTGAGCTCAGCTTATCGTCAATGTCCATGTCCCTTAGGATGAGCTCGACCTTCTCGTGTTCTGGCCTTCCGAAGGAACGAGTCCACAATAAGTTGGCCAACCTCGAGACACAGTCTGGCATGCTTCGCAAATCACCGCATGGTTGGACGACACCTCGAGGCTGCCGAGACGATGAAGCATGCGCAGATTCATCATCGACGATGTCAAAAACGAACCTGAACCTCCGCACCTCACGTGGTTTAAGGTCCTCTTCGTAAAGGGCTGGATCGTGCCCTTCAAGTGCTGCACCTAGGAGCGCACTAGTCAACCTGGGCCTAAGAATCTCCCGAACATCGTGCAAGTAGTCAACCATGGTAACCATGTCCCTCCTTGCACGTTCATCGCCTGTTTTGACATTTTGGACTAGCTCCTTCAATCGCTCCAATTCGTCCATGCAGTCGTCTGACTCATCAGAGCCATCTGACGAGCCTGCCTGTGCATGGAGGGAAGATGCCCGGTAGATGTTTTTGTCCGACGAAAGCCTTATCCGCGAGCCTTCGTGCGACCGCGACAGGATTTCGGGTTGCTGTCGGTTTGGCTTGCGAAGTCTGTCAGCCACCCTGTCGAA
This sequence comes from Symbiodinium sp. CCMP2592, assembly GCA_905221615.1. Classification (NCBI taxonomy): domain Eukaryota; class Dinophyceae; order Suessiales; family Symbiodiniaceae; genus Symbiodinium; species Symbiodinium sp. CCMP2592. The sequence continues at coordinate 508,919 of CAJNDT010005876.1, read as the reverse complement.
GAGCTCATGCACAGATAGATCTTCACCAACCAGTTCCAAGAAACACTTGCCAAAGTCTCCATGCCTTTTTTCGTAAGCCGACTTGAACTTCTGACACGAAAAGACGCAATAGAGTTGGTTGCAAGCCATCTCTTTCTCGGGAGGTGCCCGAATCGTGAATCTGCTTGAGGAAGAGGAAGAAGAGTCATCTGATTTCAAACGACAGCAGTCTAGAATGAACAAAACAAACAAATCCTTCGAAGACCAGCCGGTGATGGCATTGAAGATGAAGTCTGTGTCGATTTTCGTACTGTCTGGCGCAACCAGCAATACAGTCTGATGGTCTTCTTCCCCATGACCTGCAAAGTAGATGACAACGATGCTTCCGTTCACAACGTTGTCCTTTAGTTGTCGAAGGAACACCTCCAAGTCACGTCGGCAAATATTCTCCACTTTCAGCACGAAGTCGAACTCGAGCGACATCAGCTTGTTTTTGATGTCCTCGACATCGTTCTTGGCGCCTTTCAGGAAGGGATATGCCTCTTTATCTATATAAGTGTGGTTTCCGATAATGAGGGCCACCCGCTGTCTGGTCTGTGCGATCTCAAGCTCTCCAAGAAGACCATGCCAGCAGCAACAGCATGGAAAGTCCACAACTACAATGCCGTCATGGGTGATGGACTCCACAACCCCAACTGAGGAATGATTGACACCGCCCCAGTCAAACTTGGGGACCGATACCTGTGGTCGCACTTGCACCGGTTCTCCTGGTCGGATCCGATTTGCAACTGGATCCACTTCAATCTCATCACATTTGCACCTCAGTTCGTAAAGGTTTATTTTAAATCAACTTACATGCTGAGGTCCATCTGGAGTCAGCCAGAAAAATCTCACCAGAACAAACATGATTTCCGAACTCAGTCTGGGACTTCCACTCGTCCATGTCAGGACAGTTCACCTTTATATCCTCATCCTCAATCTTAGCGACCACACCGATCGCTGCACGCATCTTGTGCCCTCCCCATCCATATCTAGGAACCTTGCCTGGGCTTTTGAAGCGAACGTGGGAGCCCACTTGCAAGCTGTCCGAAGGTTTGATCGCCTCAAACTCATCCAACGAGCCATGCCATCGGCTGCCGAAGCCCAGGTTCACGGATACGATGCACTTTTCCACCTTCTGGACGACCCCAAGAACTAGTTCATGGGTGAGACCGCCCCATCCATATCTGGGTTGCTGCACCGCTTGACGAAGCTTCACCAAGGCACCCGGCCTCACAAGATCAGCCTCTGGATCCTTGCGCATCTCTTCGAACTTGGCATGCCAAGTGAACACATCCTGCTGCGATGACTCTGAAAGGATTTGAAAGACACCCGCATTGACAGTGGTGACCACACCCAAGCGATCAAACGGCCAACCAGCTGCTAAGCCCCTAATGCGATCACCCTTCTTGATGCCCATGTGCTCACATCGCCGCATGCCATCTTCCGTGTTCGTGTCGATTGAGCCGAAGTGCTTCTCCAACACGTGCCATCCACTCGAGCCTAGCAGCCCTAGAAGCCGGTTGATGCCCGCAGTTGGTATGCCTTCATCACTGAGAGCTGCCCCGTCCCAACCCAGCATGGCTTGCACATCGGAGGTGCTGGGCTGCAGAAAGGCGATACAAGCTCCGAGGGTCCCAAACTCTACTGGTTCTGGACCCCGTCTCACGAAATCAACGTCGCAATCGACTCTGAGTGTTTGTGCTTCACTGCTGCCGAATTCATGGGCACACAAACGAATCCGGTTTGATCTGTGCCAGTGGCGACCTGCGGCCGGTGGTCCGACACCAAGAACTGTGTACTCTTTCCCCTTCTTGTCTTGCACTGCATCTCCGAACTTGAAGCCGAAGGCCTTGCAAGATGGAGCTAATGCATCAGACTCCCGAACTGCAAGCCACACGGCCCCACTTTCGAAATCGTGTAGCAGCCAATCCCCATGACAGAAGCCGATTTGACCGCAGAGCTCTTTAAGGAGCTGCCCCTTCATTGCCATCTGCTCCTCGAGTGCAGCCTTCCAAAACTTCTTGAAGCTAAACATCAATGCATGAACATCTGGCTCCAAATCACCATCGACACAAGTATGGTTCTTGTACAAGAAGAAGTCGCGCTTGATAATGGTATGTCCGGCATCTAGCTGCCCTTCGTGCGGTGGATGACCTCGTGGTGCCTCAGTGCTCCCAAAAGTAAGCTGCCAATCTGAAGTTCAAGACTGACTGATACTCTTCCTGCAACCACGGTGCTGGGTTTGGGGTTAGCTGCAGGTTCCGGCCGTCGGCATTTGCTGTCTGAGGCTCTGCAGGCCTGCTGTGCTCAACTTCCAGCTATCCCTACAAACAGCCTCGACTCAATATACAGCACAAATTTCCTCCGGCCTCGGAGGCGCCGTCGCTGTCGCAGGCCGTGGAAAGGCAGTGCCGGTGCCCGAACGAACTACAAACCCCATTCCGTCCGGGCAGGCATGAGACAAGACGGTGCGAACACCACCGGCATCCTGAAAGTGTAGGCAGTCCTCGGCGGGCAGATTGTACTCGCACCGCACTGCATGGATTATGTCTTCCACAGGTGTGCCGCTGTAGATCTTCAAAGATCTGCGGTCACTACCCCATGAGAAGTGAAAAGTCTTGCAAGGGACAGCCATGGCCTGCACATCCCGCGCCAATTCTTGCAAGTAGTCTAATCTGAATATTTTATAATAGGTACAGTGCGCCAACTACATGATGACGTGAACCTTCCCGTCTCCACGTGCAGTTCTGTATGATGTCGTGCCGACAACACTGAGGTGCAATTTGTAGACTGAGCGCTAGGAACATGAGGGTGATTCTGGCATTCTCGCCTAATGGCTCCTTCGAGATCCAGGCCCACGGAAGTTCAAAGCACGGCAATCTGCGGCAAACGACAAGGTCTCGAGCACTGTCCTACTGTCAATAAATGAACATTCAGCCACGGAAACTCTGCTCTACTGTTTGTTTTCTTGCACACTTCATCGGCTCCACTGTACATCGTCAGGAGCCAGCTCACGAAGCCGTGCCGCTGTCCGAGCGCGACATCGGAGGGACGACCGCGCGCGCTGGTGAAACTCGGAATCTCTGCACGTGACCAATCCGGTCGCACAGCTGTGTCGAGACACAGAGCCCATTCGGGACTCTTCTAATCATCCACGGCAATGACCTCACCTTGCAAGCATCTGTGCACAGAAACTGACAAAACCGCGCCCTTCAAGATACAGATTTTGCTGGTCGTGCGCCCTAGGCTATCACAAAGACAGCGAGCCCGGTGCAAGACTGGACGGCAAAAGCAAGGCCTTGTTCCGGACGGCCAGTGCGCCAACACAACAGCAAGCCATCCTTGCCTGTGAGAGCTCGTGTCATGCCTACATATGGGTGGTTGTCAAAATTTGGGTCCCTTTTAGGGTCCTTCTTATAATGCGGCACCTATTATTTAGGGTACCCCAAAAGGGTCCATAATATTGAAAACCACCTATATGCTTTCGCTGCTGGTGCTTACTATTACTGCTGCGATGATTACCACGGCTCCTGCTGCTGCTAGCAGAGGTTCGCATTGTTTCTGTTGTTGCTCCTTCTCTTGGTACTTGTGCTGGCCGCACCAAAGCAGCAGAAGCAGCAGGAATATCAGCAGTAGGGGTAAGTAGTAGACGTAGTCGTTCCTTCCGGACTGCGGAAGCATCTGGTGCAGGCTTTCCTGGGTAAACTCATCTGGCACCGGACAACGAATCATGTCCTGTAACCCACGGCAGAATGGCCGTCTTGCGAAGAATGTTCTTGTGGATGTGTTTTTCCTTCACTCCGCGTGCACATTGCACGGACATGAGTAATCATGAACCTTCCGGAAACCACTATGCATGCATGCATTTCTCTTCGATGCAGAACTAAGTAGATCTTTAGACCAACGAGGGTCGAGTCAGAGAGGCCGGGAGCGAGAGAGAGAGAGAGAGAGAGACACTCAGACAAAGAAGGCCAAAGCCCAGGCTCTTCGCCTGCAGACAGCACCTCCTCGCGGTTTGGATGCAATGCTTCCAGGCCTGGCGCAGTGGTTTGGCTTTTGAACGAGAGCGCGGTACATTTGAAGACCGAATCAGTGAGCATGAAAGCTCGGAAGCCAAATTCCTAGCTGCAACCTCACCAACACTTTGCAAATGCAACATGAGAACAAGCACCGGTAGCTGGCAGCTTTCAACTGACAGCCAAAGCAGCAACGGTAGCAGGCCAGTGTCTCTTACAGAGGCCTGTGACACTGCCACGATGTGCTGCAAGCCGGCACAGACAGCGTCCAGAACGGGCGCAGTAAACAGCGATTAGCTCCTTGAGCACGTGCAGTGTGGAAATAGTGAGCTGAGATTTTCCCAATGACCACTACGAGCACTGTGATCACTGCTACTAGCAACAACTGGAATACCAAACACGAAAGCTCTACAGTGCGGGCATCTACCCACAAGAACCAAGGAAATGTCCTGAAAAGTACTTCGAGTGAGTCGGGTGTGCGGTTTCCATATTTGGTGCTCAGCGACAGCCCTACATTCTTCAAGCTTTCGTATGAAAGTGTAGTTTAGGGTACGGGTGTGGGAATGGAGGGATTTGGAACGCTGTTTTAGCTCGATGGCCATTCAGCACTTTCGGTTTCGGGAGTTAGAAGATGCTAGGTTTCAAGTTGAGGGTCTTTTTGTTTCGAGCTTTGCAGGATAAAGTACTGAAGGCCTCCGGAGCTCCGCCGACAACTGAACAACCTCATGCACCGAATCCTCCAAGCTTCCACGGGTCCTCGAACCTGGAAGCCTCCAAACGAAGCCATAAGGCCGTCCGTGCCACACCTACCAAGCCGTTTACGAGCCTGAAAGCAACCTTCGAGCTCGTAGACCCTAAACTTTGAACCCCAAACCCTACAATCTAAAACCACAACCCGGTCAAGCATGAAGCCTCTTCGGGCACCAGGCAGAGGCTTTGTCGGCCTAAAGCGGCCAAGTGCAGCCCCTGCTCCTGGAAGGTCAAGTGTTCAGGGGCTCTAAGGCTTTGAGAAAGTTGGAATCTTTGATGCTTGCGTGATCAGTGGTCGTGCATGCCTTTCAGTGTATCGATACACTTGTCATTGTGGCTGAGGCTGAGGTCCCTATCGAGGCATTGCTGGTCTTTCCTGCGATACTCTATTAATTTCTTTTCCTACGATCCAGGGCCCGAGAGGTCCTCCGTGCTGCAGTCCACGTTGATCTCCGGCTGCCATGTCGCCTTTGACTACGGAGGATGTAAGCCCCTTGGTTCCGCACGGTGTCTCCACCGCAGGGGACAAGACACTAATGATCTCCATGAAGCTTACTCTTGCTGACGATGATGCTGCAATGGTGATGATGATCAAAAGCCATCATGATGATCGTCGTTTGGCGATGCTGGCGACGATGGTGACCATGATGATGATGATGTTGTTTCTGTTGCTGATGATGATGACGGTTTTGCGATGGCCGCGATGGATGGTGAAAAGACGACAGGGCCATGATGGTGCAGATGATGGCGGGGACGACAATGACGACGACGCTGACACTGAGACTGCCGAGAACGCTGACGACGGCGGCCATGATGGCTGTGATTCTGTGGGATGGTGGTTCCTGATGCTGATGACGGTGGCGTTGCCACGATCATGACCATCATGAAAGCGGTGCTGCCTGGTGAGGGTGCTGCTGATGATCAAGATGATGCTAGTCGTGCTGCGACGAACGATGTCATAGCCAAGTTAATATGCTGCAGCAGTCGGCCAAAAGTTCCGCAGAGGTGCTGCAAGTGTCCTCTTTGCTATGGCACCAAAACACCGTCCTGCTATTGCTACTGATGCTTCTCCTCCTCCTCCTCCTCCTCCTCCTCCTCCTGCGCCGACGCTGCGACAACGACCACTGCCACGAAAACAACGACGACTACTCTTGCATGCTAGTTTTTTTCTTGCTGCTGTTGCTGCTAGCTTTAAACTCTTCGTCTTGCCACTAACCCGAATGGCCTCCTCGCGCTTCGCCAGGGGCAGCAGCAAACCGTTCGCTTCAATCTTCCGCTTGGTGTGTGGTGGCTCGGCCTGGCAGGGGCAGGGTTTTGGAGCTAGGGCTCTGGATTCTAAAGTTTAGGGTTCAGGGGTGTTGAGCTTCGGGTGTAGGATTTAAGGTTTGGCATTTAGGGTGTCAGGTTAGGGTTCAGGAACTCTGGATTTCGGGTGGAGCCTCGTAGACTACGACGGATTCGAAAGAAGCAGTTACAAAGCCAAAATTCCTACCCTTGTCTGTCTGGGACCTAGAAGCATATCTGAAACCCAACCTATGCCCGAAATACCCCGATCCCAAGATTTAGATGTAAAGCCAACGGAGACGTCTAGGCTACACTATCAACTAAACAGCAAGCCATGCACCCTACCTAAACCCGAAACCCGACACCCGCGGGCCCAAAGCCAGTGAAACTCCAAAACCACTTAGCTAAGGAACAATATACCTCAAATCTATGGCCTAGGGCCTAAGGTAGATTCCTTGATAAAAGAGAGTTTGGCGTCTCCGCCCCAACACCACTTAGCCGAGGAATCAAAAACCCTAAATTAGAATAGGAACCCTACTATGGTCTACGGTATATTCCTTTTTAAAAGAGGTTTTGGTGTCTCGGGGAAGCCAGTGACCCCCCCCCCGGCCCCGCTGCATCTCCGCCAGGCCTTGGCTTTCTTTGGGGCTCCGGTTCCAGGATCCCAGCAGCGGACCTGGACACGGAGCTGTGATTCAGGGTTGTTGGGGCTGTGGGGGATTCGGGTTTAAGGGTTTAGGGTTTTAAGGTCAGGGTTTAGGGTTGTTGAGGCCTGTTTTCCCACGGCTCAAATCAGAAGCACCTTGAGAAGCACGGTTGACATCTGTTTTCCAGCCGCTCAAGTCAGAAGCTCCTATTGAAGCACGATACCATTACGCCTGTTCTGGCCTAGTGTTTGGGGGATCGCATTACGCATACCTGTGCCATCCTTTGCCCATCAGGTGAATGTCGTACCGGTGCCAGCCTGTAAGCCTTTACCTGCGTGCCGACGTGATCGTCAAAGCCACTAGTATCTTGGGCAAGCGGATTCACTGGCCATTGATGTGGTCGAAGTGGATGCTATTGTCATGGGCGATGCGGGCCCACAAATATTTCTTACATGTGCGGCAGCGATTTTGCTTGGAACACCAAGAAACCAAGTGCACATGTGTGCGTTTGTTGCGCTAGTAAATAATTAGGCGAATATCTACGGCTCAGCATGTGTTTGTACAGTTCTTGCTTCTGGTCGGGGGCTCGCACGGGCTTCGATGTTAAGGACGGGGAGCGGAGCTATGGACCCGGGAGGAGGGGGCGCGGAGGGACGGGGCGGGAGCGCATAGTTTCCAGGGCTAGCACTCTTAGTATCCAACATGCCCCTATACATTAAACAAGTGCATATATATATATATATACGTATGTACATGCACATGTATGTGAATATAGTGAGTGCAAGATCCGGGAGTCGAAGGGAGACTGGAAGTGACAACGACAACGAAACTAACAGATGCTCAAAACTCAACTCAAGATAGAGAACCCACGAACTGACTTCCCGGCCTTGCCATCGACGCCACAGGACAGCAAGCAAGAAAAGTCATGTGCGTCTTCCGTGGCGAAGCAGACCTGAAAGGTTAGCGCTTCGTGTGCCAGGGTAGAAGGGGTTGAGGGTCTCGAGTTTTAGCTGAAGGCTGTTCAATTTGCATGACAAAGATGGAACTGCTGAAATCATGAAGTTGCTCGCGAGCTGTAGCGCGAATCTACCTGCTCAGGTAAAAAACTGCGATTCGGCGAAGGCAGCTACTACGATTACCACGCCTACTGCTGTTATGACCGCCCTCACCTTGCGGCAACGATAAAATTCACACCGAAAATGGCACACAACCACACACAGACAGACAGACACATACACACATGCACACAAACTAAGAATCATGCTAAGAACAACACTGATTACACTCACACTCACACTTGCAGTAGAGACAGCACCAGTGCTAACGTCAATGCCAGTAACAACAACTACTGCGACGACGACTACTACTGCTAAAACCACCACTACCGCTGCCTTTGCTCCTCCTCCTCTTCCACCTCCTTGTCCTGCTGATGCTTCTGCTGTTGCTGCTGCTGATATTCGTACGATGATTGTTCACTACTCCAATCACTGCATGTACCACTACTATTGCCTGTTGTTGCCAATCTAGCGCAGTACTGCTAGTTATTCCGTTGCTGGTGCCAATTGTGGAACTAGTTCGGAGAGTGCAGAATCGCATCAACACAAGCACAACTGCTCTGCCTAGACTACATGCTACTGCCACGGCAATCGATTGGGTTGCTAATCGGACAACCAACGAATCATTTCCCTTGTCCTCATTGAACTCTGTGTGGAACTCATTTTCTCGAGATCTCCTGCACCCTGTGGACCCAAGCCTCTCTACTTCCGTCCTGCACGACCAAGGCTCTCACATTTCGCACCGCACCTCGGTGAGCCATAGCGGCCTCGTGGACGAACTCACGCCTGCCATGGTTTCCAACACAAGACTGCAGGGTCTGCTGCTGAAGACAACTCGCCTCAAGCGTTGCCATTGTAGTTTGCTTAGCCTTCAGGTATTGGGCGGCCGGAGGATGCTGCAGAAAAGAATCCACAAACCCACGGAACTCCCAAAACCCACGAACCCGAAACCTGGTGTCCACCTACTCTGATTCCCACGTTTTCATTTAGATCGTGTAGTCCGATCTTAGCCCAACCTTCGCTGAACCAACCAAAAAGCACGAGAACCGTAGTAGGGAGCACCCTCTTTAGCAATGGCTTGACCGACAGCACTAAAGTCAAAAATCAAGAACACCGTGCAGCCAACCCCCAGAGCTCCTAAACTCGCAAGCCCAGGACAGCTCACAGGCTCAGCATCCGAAAGCCTATAACATCTCCATGTTGCCTTCGGGGTCCAAACGCGTGGCGGCGTTTGGCTTCTGCCTTGCGAAGAACGGCTCCGGGTTTAAGCTTTCGGACTCAAGGTTTGTTTGTGGATTTCGGGCTTGTAGAGTTTAGGATTACAGAGTTTTTGTATGTAAGGTCTGTGACTTGGGATCTAGGGCTTATCGTAGATCTTCAGGCCTATAAGATATAGAACTACTAGGAAATGGGCAAAACGTCAGCCCCCCCAGCCGGGATGCGCGCGCTCCAACACTCTCTCCCTGGTCTCAAGCAACAAGTTAAGGATGCGATACTTACAATGAGGATCCTGCCAGCCATTTACGTATTATGACACCTTGTCCAAAAACCCTGAAGCCTAACTGTGCTATCTTGGAGAAATGTCGAAAGGGCGCACAGAGAACGTTCAGAATCAGTTTCTGGGCGGAGTTGCGGGCAGTCTCCGATGTTCGCGCAATGTAGCAACACAAATGCAATTTGAGAGTTCAGGTGGGGCTGCAGCACGGGTCTAGCAACTGTAATTTACCAAGATGAGAAGTCCCCAACTCCAGGCATTCACATGGCCCCTAGAGCAATGTGGGAGTTTCCAAACATGAGGGTACCTTATTTCGGGGTCCATATAACAAGGATCCTACTATTTAGGGTACTATATTAGGGTCCCCTATTTTCGGAAACTCCCATGTTTCGTCCCCGCGCGTTCATTCAGAACTCCTGGGGTTGGCCCCTGTTTAAAGCTCCCGGGCTTGGGCCTCCTGCTTCCAAAGTTCCCGCCGCCTGGTGGCTTAGGGTTTCGGGGCTGAGGGTTTAGGGGTTTAGGGGTGTAGGGTTCGGGTTTACGAATTTTAGGTCGGGTTCGGGTTTAGGGGTTTAGGGGTTTAGGGGTGTAGGGTTTCGGGGCCTAGGGTTTCGGATTGAGGGTTGGTGTTTTAGGGTTCGGTTTAGGGGTTTAGAGTTTAGGGTGTCGGGTTAAGGGAATTTGGGATGTCGGGGTCTAGGGTTAAGGGGGGTTGTACAAGGGTCTAAGTGGGATCTTGGAGTTTTGCTCCCTATGTACATAGGCTTTAGGGTGACTTCGTGGTGAGAAATCACGACGAATACGGCGATGATGGGCGATGATACTTGTTGTTGCCGCCTTGTGGTCATCTTAACACTGCTGTTGTGCTCTTTGTTGCGATTGTTGGGTTTCTTGCCGTGGCGACTCAACTGGCTTCGTACAACATCAAGAAACCCCAAGAAAAACGATGTAACATACGCTTTCCCTATGAAAACCATGGAAATGGCCTGAAATCCATACCAAATGCAAGGAACAGTGTTTTCCTTGAGAAAAACACAGGAATCGGACACAAAACACACACACCCAAAAAACAACACTTCCTAAACCCTGAACGAGGCCCGAAGCTTCGAATATTTACATATGTATATGTGCATATATATGTATATCTATCTATCTATCTATCTATCTATCTATCTATCTCTCTATCTATCTATATATATATATATATATGGTACCCCCCCCCCAGGACCTACCTCCAAACCCGTCTGTCTACATATATGATACCACACTTCTTTACCCATGCACACACACATACACACACACACACACACACACACGCAGACACATGCAACATGGAATAGGTCTCTGAATAATCGTGCATACGAACATGACTATACCAGAGGCCCGGCTGCATTAAAACCTGCATTAAAAAATTAAATTTTAATGCAACCCGGCCCGTGGAACCAAGAACCAAGAACCAAGATTCCCAGGAGTCTTGAATCCTGAATCTTGGTTCCACAGGCACCGGCCGGGCTGCATTAAAACCTGCATTTAAAAATTAAATTTTAATGCAACCCGGCCCGTGGAACCAAGAACCAAGAACCAAGATTCCCAGGAGTCTTGAATCCTGAATCTTGGTTCCACGGGCACCGGCCGGGCTGCATTAAAACCTGCATTTAAAAATTAAATTTTAATGCACCCTGGCCCGTGGAACCAAGAACCAAGATGTCCAGGAGTCTTGATTCTTGGATCTTGGTTCCGTGGGCACTTGTCGGGCTGCATTAAATCTGCATTAAAAATTAAATTTTAATGCACCCAGGCCCGTGGAACCAAGATTCAGGATTCAAGACTCCTGGGAATCTTGGTTCTTGGTTCCACGGGCCTGGGTGCATTAAAATTTAATTTTTTAATGCAAATTTTAATGCAACCCGGCCGATGCCCGTGGAACCAAGATTCAGGATTCAAGACTCCTGGGAATCTTGGTTCTTGGTTCTTGGTTCCACGGGCCTGGGTGCATTAAAATTTAATTTTTAATGCAAACTTTAATGCAGCCAGGTCGCTGGAAACCATATAAATATTCACTAAATATATCGGCTTGCTCTTTTATGTGCCACATGGCCAGTCCTGCAGTGAAGATTTGCGAGCGGATTGCTGTGCTTGACAGTTTGATCGCATGGCAACAGATGTGTAATGACCCAAGCTGCAGCTAATCAAAATCAAGTGATCTTGTACTTCCAGCTCCTGTCCTGTCCTTGCGAGCATGTCGGGGGCAGATATCTTAGCGACATCTGCGCGGCACATTCGCTCTGACGAATGTGTGTGCGGACACGAGGATGCGATGGAAAAGAGTTCCTACGTCTGCACGCTATGGAGGCAGTCACTACATCGACCCATATCACATCGTGTTTATTTCCTCTCACATTATCATGTTGTGATAATGTGAGAGAAACTAAATAAGATGATATAGCTAAACATATTGTAAACATCGTATTTAGTTTCATCTTACATTATCATATTGTGATAATGTGAGAGAAACTAAATAAGATGATATAGCTAAACATATGGTATATTCGTATGCTACAGAGAATAAATCATCGTATTTGATTTTCTTATATTGTCATTTTATGACAGTATGCGCGAAAACTGAAACATACGAAAGATAAAGATGCAGATAAATAGATTGCTAACATGAATCATATGGGTATGCTAACATAAATGGAACGGGCTGGGCCTGCAGCTAATCAAAATCAAGTGATCGTGTACATATCGTATATATGAAATAGTGATCATATCGTCATATTCAGTTTCCGTCTACCTTATGATAATACAATCAGCATATACATACATGCAATATGAACATACATCACACTGTTAAGTTGTATTCCACATTGTTATATGATACAGCAACATGCATATGCACAGAAAGGCATGTATACACATAACCCAGGGGGGGGTACATAATCGCATAGAGATGATACTCAAATCCGAAACCATAAACGCCACGAGTACCGCGCAGGTGCAAAGGGTGTGCTCCCGCATCGTCATCGGCATCATGAGCGGCAGACTTCCACTTGCCTGCAAGTTCGGCTCAAACACCTGCGCATAAACCCTAAACCCTAAACTACACACTTTGCAGTTTGTAGGAGGAGCTTATAGTTTTGAGAACTCTTCCTGTTTCAACAGCCGGTATGTAGGAGCCTGAAGTTTTGTAAGTTGTGTTTGCAATGGCATTGTCAACACTGCGCCACCCTCCTCGTGTGAAACCTCTTCCTGTGGGACGCCTTCGGAGTGAAACTCTAGTACAGCTACTTGGTCCTCAACCTTTAGGAGAGCCGACACCACCACCCACGCCCCCGCTACCACCACCAACACCACCACCACCACCACCGCTACCACCCACGCCAGCGACACTACAGCCACCACCACGACCCACGCCCCCGCTACCAGTACCACCACCACCACCACCACCACCAGCAAAAGCACAAGGCTTGCAGAGAACGGCGACACCTTTACGAGGTGTCATAGTACCACCGCCAGAGAAAGTTGCTCGAAGACACGGAGTTGTAGTACCACCACCACGAAGAGGGAGTGTTCCAAGTACTGCTGCAGTTCTACCGCCGGATCTTAACCTACAACACAAAGCCGCAGTACCCGCTAAAGCACTTCCAGTACGTCGGGCTGAAGATGATCCTGGGAAGCATGTTCTACCGCCGGATCTTAACCTACAACACAAAGCCGCAGTACCCGCTAAAGCACTTCCAGTACGTCGGGCTGAAGATGATCCTGGGAAGCAAGATCATCCATTGACCTCTCCTGCTTGTACTACCTCAGCTATAAGTCCCAAAGTGAAGGAACCAGCTTTTCCGCCTTCTACCTCAGAACGTGAGCGCACAAGAAGTCCCAGAGTGAAGGAAGCCTTTCCGCCTTCTACTTCAAGAAGTCCCAGAGTGGAGGAACCAGCCTTTCCGCCTTCTACCTCAGGAAGTCACAGCGTGAAGGAACCAGCCTTTCCGCCTTTGATGGTAGTTCAACTGTATAGCGGGAATGAGAGTAGAAATCTTTCTGCTTCGGCAGCTGTAGTCATCCTGGATCTGAAAAAATTTGCCGATCCAGGAAAGGACCCGACTACGTTGTCTCACATAGGCTGGAACCCACGAATAGTGAATCGTTTACTGTCGCTAAGTAAATTTCGCTGCCTGATGGCACGGGTCATTACCTTGGCCTGGTCACGACGTGAAATCGACGTGCTTTGTAAATGTAGAGCAGGGCAACCACAATACTTGCCATGCTTTTCCATACATATCTAGATCCCAAAGCAGTTATCCAGGTGGAACACTTGGAAAGCAAGACTGGGTGGAATCGGACGTGTAAAGGCGAATGCAATGAGTGCCAAAGTGGCAGTCCTGCTACTTTGGATGTTTATAGCCTCAACGAGATATGGAAGATGTGTCCGTAACATGCAGAGCATGACGAAGTACGTCTAGTGCTGACAAAGCACTGAAGGATGTTTCACACGTGACGATGTTGTTAGGAGGAAAAGCGGTATGCGCAGGTGTTTCCCTAATTGATTTGTGCGTGTCATCCTTGCAGTATGTAGTATGTATAACACAAGCTCCCTCCCATTCCAGGTGCCTTGGCTGGTCGCAACACAGACATATTTCAGTTTTCTTTTCGTTTTAAGTCTAGACGTTTGGAGATACTTAGTACGACTATCCGGAGTTACGGGTTTTATTTCTTTGTAGCCAAGAAGGCTTAGGCAATACTTAGCATGATTATTCTAATGTTGCAGGGCTTATGTCGTTGTAGAGAAGGGGTGTTAGGCAATACTTAACATGATTATTCTGGTTTTAACTGGTGTTGTGGGGTTTATGTAGTTGTAGTGAAGAGGTGTTGGACAATACTTAACATGATTATTTTGGTTTTAACTGGTGTTGTGGGGTTTATGTAGTTGTAGTGAAAAGGTGTTGGACAATACTTAACATGATTATTTTGGTTTTAATGGGTTCATATCGCTATAGATCGTTGTAGACAAGGGGTGTTAGGCAATACTTAACATGATTATTCTGGTTTTAACTGGTGTTGTGGGGTTTATGTAGTTGTAGTGAAGAGGTGTTGGACAATACTTAACATGACTATTTTGGTTTTAATGGGTTTATATCGCTATAGATCGTTGTAGACAAGGGGTGTTAGGCAATACTTAACATGATTATTCTGGTTTTAACGGGCTTATGTCTTTGTAAGCTGTTGTAGATAAAGGAGTGCTAGGCAATACTTAACATGTATATTGGAGTTTTGATGTGTTCAGGGTAAGGTCACAGAAGGCTTCGAGGTAGGTCCTGGGGGGGGGGGGGTAGCATATATATATATATATATATATATATGTATATATATATATATATATGTGCATATACACGTATATGCATATGTATATAGGTATGTATGTATGTATGTACATGCACAGCGCGCATATTCATATATTCATACCGGTGCATACATGTATACACATCTACATAAATATGTATGTGCAAAAATCTAAGCAAATATGAACCATATATGTGTGTGTATATATATGTAGCATATGTATATGTCGCTAACATAAGGCTTGATTTATCGATTCATTTAGTTGTTTTTTATATAAAAAATATCTGTCTACAGATATGTGTATATATATAAGTAAATATAAATAAACAAAAATATGTGTGTATATTTATATATATATGTGTGTGCGTGAGCCCTAGACCGGCCTCTGGTCTTCCAGGTCTGATTTGGTTTTCGGCTCGCTGACTTCAGGAGCATCTCAGAGCACTGCGGAAAGAGTCAGGCTAGTGCTTAGACTCCGGCATTTTATGTCTTTATATACGCATATAGCAATAAAACATACATACGTACAAACATTCAACCACTGCCAGGGAGGGAGAGAGAGAGAGAGAGAGAGAGAGAGAGAGAGAGAGAGAGAGAGAGAACGAGAGAGAGAAAGTGAGAAAGTGAGAAAGGCATGACTAGTTCGGACGTTTATGATGGTTTACTTTTGAGTAGGTGAGAAAGGCTAGTATAGGCAGTTTACATCAGTAAGATATATGACAAGGGAATGTATCCGAACACATAGGTGTTTGAAAACGCAAGCTCGCATCTTCAGCGCGTTCTGTAATGACTAAAACTCATTATTCGATCCCCTTACTAAGGCAGTCTACCTTCTCGCGAAACAGCACCGATAATGCCTGGGACTTGGGGTGTAAGGATGAGTTTAGGGTATCGGGGTTGGACGTTCCTCAACATTACATGGTTTCTCGGAGCCTTGAGAAACGAGTATTACCGGCTTGCTATAGCAGAATGCCACTTGCGAATGAACTCTGAGATGGACTCGTCTTATGTTCTCACTGCTGGTGATGAGAAACGTCCTGAATGGTGTCAATGGCAGCCGTGCAATGCTTCCTTCCTTCCAAATCTTTACACCCGAAGCCAAGTGCATTCTGCTGGCATAGAGTTGTAGCGCCCATGGCAACGGCCGATCCAATTCGGGGCTGGTGGGTGCCAAGGACACTCTTCATAGACCTGCGGAGAACGTGGGCTTGGGGGCTGTCGTGCACTTGGAGGTTCATGGGTAGCTATAAGTGAGGGTACAACTATTTATAGCCAATATTAGGCGGTTTGAAACCCCGCTTATAACCACTCATGAACATCCAAGTAGGTCGTGCGTCCGGTAGTAGGGTTTATAATAGGTTCTGGGAGCTCCAGGTTTCTAGGACTCATTAAGTGGCACGCAGGCTCGGCTCCATGACAAGGTCTTTAGATGAGGGTCCCGGGTTTCAAGTGGCATGGTGCGCCCTGTCCTTTGTTGCCACGTCTCAAGCACGTGTCGTCGACTGCGGAACAACGGACTTCGAGTCTGCAAGCCTTCCCTCCTAAGCACAGCGTCTTGCCCTGAACATGGCCTGTCGTTGAGACTAGCTACAAGGAGGAGTTAGTTCGTGCACAACTAGTATCAGCAGAAGACAATCCATAGGCAACAACTGGGTACAACTAACACAGAACAGCACGGACATGCTCGCAATAATTGTTCCGGACAGAAACGGCAATGCCACAACACTCTTGCCTGAATCGGTAGGGCTCGGGTCTGGCTTCGCGCGTATACTCCCACTCCTGGAACAACGATTCCACTCATGTGGCACCCAGCAAGACCACGAGACACTGAAGCAATGCAAAGGATAGGGTACTTCCAGATGCGATCTAGAGATAGGGTTAAAATGGACGTGTTGTAAATCTCCTCCTACTGTCCCCGTATCGTGTCGGGGCATGGTCGAGCTACTGGTGGAGGTTGGGTAAAGGTGTCTCTTGAAATCTCCTGAGCCTAAGGCTCTATGGCAGGACTTTTTAAATGCCATCCTGTCTTTCTACCAAGGTGAAAATTTGGTCCAGAGGCCGTGAACAGTCTCGCCTGGATATGCACGCCCACATAATAAACCCAAGCTGCCCAACCCATCATCCCGAAACAACACAAGCAATAGCAACAACGGCAAGAGTCTGCCCAACCCATCAACCGAAACAACACAAGACACAGCAACCACGGCAAGAATATTCATGGTTGCCACCATGCTCACTACTCTGACAACTACCATTGCCACCATCCCCCTCCAGGTATTCTTGTGTACTTTTGAAGTTTGGTCATCATTCTGGTATAACTCTGAAATCCTAAAACCTGTAAGAAGGCCTTCAAGTTCCATGAAACAGGCATCGAGATTCCTCTGGTGGCCGTCCCAACGCTTCCGGGGACTCTGCTTCGAAGCGGCGCAAAGGCACGGGGTCTGCGAGAAGAGAGTTTAGGGTTAGGGGGGGCACTACTTGGAGTGTCGGGGGACTTAGTAAGTATAGGTATGGTCCAGAGCCAAAGGCATCATAACCCCAATTGAGGTGCATTTTACCTCTATAAAACACTTGCTGGCGAGTCCCCCGACCCTCCATGTAAGGGCTTTCAGAGAGTCACCGGCCAGTCTACAACGGACTATACCCTAAAACTTGATGATTTTGTCGGGTCCCTACAGCTCTGGGCAACGTTTCCCTTCAGGAACTTACCAACTTACCCTGTAATATTATCGAGTCCCCCATCTTGGAAGGTATATTCCTTGCTTTTTTCGTATTGGGCTCTAAAGGGAAAGACTTTCGGGCTCTAAAGTGGATCGAGACAAAAGGTGTAGAGGAGTTAGACCACAAGGGCTCTAAGGGAAGACCCTGTAGAGGGGACTTTAGGGGGGCTCTAATAAGGCTTCTACACGGGAGCCGGAATGGTTTGCGATGGTTCGGTAAAGGCTATGGGGCGACTGCGAGAGGGCTCTAATCGGAGATGCAAGGAGCCTAGATACAAAAATGGCTCCTATGTTGGGATGAAGGAAGCCGCGGAAACACGCACATTCATCCCGCCGTTTGACGTCCCTCACAGTGTTGGATTCGAGGGTTTAGGGTTTGGGGGTTTACGGCTCCGGCTCAGGATTACGGTGGCTATGTTTCGTTATAGTAGCACCACGGTACCGCGATACTACTTACATCTTCGGGGTCGCAATCGGTGTCGCCTTAATTCTAGAGGGTCGTAGCTGCTGCTGCTGCAGCTACTGCGGCTGCTGTTCTTGTTGCTGTTGCTGTTGAGTTCATTACTACGACTGTCGCCAGACTGTGGCTGCTAGCGGTGCTACTGAAGTCTTGAATTTACTACAAGTGTGGGGCCGATGTTTGGGCTCAGAGTTTCTGAATTGACCCTGAAGATTCAGGAATCCTTGGGTGTCTCACACTGCAGGACATGCCACATGGTCAAGGTCTGAGATGATCAGGGGCATGAGGGTTAATTAATGATAAAAAACGGGTGTGAGGGTGATGAGGATGAGGACGTAGATGAGGCCCAGCAAATGTTCTCCGAAGATACTAAATCCATGGTCGCTCCGGGTCACACTTACAAGCCCCTGACGCCTTCGTGCGCGTAGGGATCAAACAGGAAGAGGCTTCGCGCGCCCATGCGGGGGTCCCAGGCTCGGATGGTGCCATCCTAGGACTGGCTTCGACAGGATCTCCCCATCTTTTTTTGGGAGTGTTTCGCAGATGAAGCAGAGGTACTTTCTAAATGCTCAAAGCTGGTAGGATTGATGTAACCAGCATGATCCTAGGCAGTCCCCAAGATCCACCAAGCCTAGGCCCCAAGAGCTTCAGGCCCTGCGCTTCAGAATCTAAGGTGCCGTCCATTCCTCCTGAGTAAAGGTGGCCCATGGAAGGGTCGCCCCAAACGACGGACCTGGCCAAAGTCAAAGGGAGTCCAGGATTCCGAAAAGCGGAGTGTTCAGGGCTTACCTGGTGTTGCAAGATCGGAATTGACACCGCGCTTTCTCGCGACCCGAACAGATGCTGTTTTGACGACACTGCTGCGAGTGCTGTAGCAACTGTGTCGGCAGCATACGTATAACTACGGCTGCATGTTGATCGGGATGCGTAGATCCGGGCAGAGGAGCATGCATCAAGTGAGCCTCAATCCGAATCCCATAATAAGGTCTTGAAGCTGAAGCTCCAAACCCTGAACCCCGAACTAGTTACCGTCGTATGCTCGAAGCCCTTCATACATGCCGGGCGACAGCGGTGGCTTGGTGTGGCCCTGCCTTTGCTCGGATTGGTAAGTC
This sequence comes from Symbiodinium sp. CCMP2592, assembly GCA_905221615.1. Classification (NCBI taxonomy): domain Eukaryota; class Dinophyceae; order Suessiales; family Symbiodiniaceae; genus Symbiodinium; species Symbiodinium sp. CCMP2592. Next base: position 490,019 of record CAJNDT010005876.1, on the reverse strand, counting down.
TCAGGGTTCCATACTGTAAGGGTTGCAAAGCCACTCTCCGGGATTCTATTCTAATCATCACAAGGGTTCCATCAGCTACTGGAATGGCAGGGGAGAAACCCGGCTCCGCATACTGCTCCTGGAGCGCACAGCGTTCGCTTGCAGTTCAGAGGTGGGTCTGGCTTCAAGGTTCGGGAATGTGTAAAATCTAGGGTCTGGGTCTACTCAACTCTACAATCCACAAGCCCGTGTGAAGTCCTTGCAACAACAAGCCCTAGTGACGAAATCCCTTTCAAACATCCCAGGCCCAGCATAGAAAAACCTGTATACAGCCCTTACAACAACCTATCTGCAAACCTTCTGGCCCTAATAATACAGGGGCCTGGATCATTAGAACTTGGTTATGATGGATATTATGCTAAGAATTGCAATAGGAACTGAAGGGGATAACATAACTATATAATTTGCTGAGGCTGCTACAGTAGTAGCTCTTGAATCCCGGCCCAGCGGCAGCGTGTTCACCGCCCGCCCGCTTCGAAGGTCTACGAGGCGGACGGTGCAGTCTCCAAGCGCCACGGCGAGCTGGGAGACAATCGGGGTATGGTTTAAACTCCAGAAAGTTGGAATATGGTTTCATGGTAGGATACTCTATACTTTACCATAGAAGGGTTAGGATAATCATATTCCAACTTTCTGGCTTTTACCTTATGTATATTTGCAAAGGGAATGAATTTAGCGGGATAGCAATACAAAAAATGCCTCTGCACTGGGGCTTGTAGTGCTCCTGTAAGTTGCAATTGGCACTGGATGATTGTTGGCGTGATCCTGCTCTGCCTCCTGCTGCTTGTGTTCATGGACAGTTGGGTTGCAAACGAACATCGAAGCTGCGTCCTCGTCATCTTCCCCTGCCCCTCATCATCATTATCATCATCATCATCATAAACATCATAACCATAATCATAATCATCATAACCATAATCATAATCATGGGTTTCTGAAAACTGAAGGGATATACTCATGACAAGCTTTGGATGAGAGCGTTTGCTTGTCGAGTCTGCACCTGCCTGCGCACCGCACTTGGGGTCGGCGATGGCCAGACCTCGCTGAGCTTGGGACTTAACGCAGCAATGCTACATGCCTGACCATGCGCAACGAAAATGAGAAGAGACACCGCCAGCGCACTGGTCATATGTTTCACAACCAAAGGCTAAGCCCTTAATTCTGAAACCTAACCTCCATCCGTAAAGATACTTCCTTGAACCCGAGAGAGTCCCTTTGAAAACCCTACACCCTAAACCGCAAATCCCCGACCCTAAACCCCGAACCCTGCACCCAAAAAAATCCGAAACCCTAAACCCCCTTGGGCTTTCATAGAGTTCTCGAAAGAAATCCTAAACCCTAAACCCCCATGGGCTTTCATAGGATCCCCCTGAAACCGCATCCGAAAAATTGCCTGCCTCGCACTCCACGGCGGAGATCCAGATCCAGCACTGCGCAAAGGGCCGAAGATGACGAGGCCTCAATCTTACCCTGGGTTAGTAGGGAATGGAGGAATGGGGTACAATTACAACTACTATCACTACCATTCTTCCATTCCCTACTAACCAAAGGTAAGTTTAAGGTTTACGGTTTGGGGCGTTTTCGGTTTGTGGTTTTAGGCTTAGTGGTACTTTTAAAGGCTTTAGTAGGGGGTTTTGGCAGGACCTTTAAAGGATCTTGTCGAGGTTATGTTGGTTCCTGGGTCTCGACTTAGGATTCGGGACGTGGGGTATTGTTGGGGGTAGGGGATTCAGCCTATGGGACTTTTGGGCTTCAGGTTGAGAGTATAGGCGTTGAGAACCTTTCGCGAAGTCTTCGGAAGCCGGGACCCAGAAGGAAATACCCCAGCCGTGTCCTTGGCTTTAAAGCTTAGCGCTCCGGGCCTATGGGAGTCTAGGAATTGAAATTCAATGTTTCGACTGACTGAAACAATCCCGACCCTGACCACTACCCAGCCCACATTGGTACTCCGGTGCTGCACGGCAACTCCCAAAAAACTGCTGATGCCATCACACCAAAAGAAGCAGCAAGCCAAGCTCAGTCCGAAGTACATAGTGATGGCAATGATAGCGCCACGAGATGTTGCCGCTCCGGGTGAGCATGCTGTAAATGACTTTGAAGCATCCAAGCACCTACAGAAGCGTCTAGCACCTACAAAACCGTTTCATCCAGTAAAAAAGATAGTCTACCCTGGCCATATCCGAACTCTTGCTTTGGAGGTGCCGCGTCCCAAACCTTTACGCGGCCATCGATGGCGCCGCTGGCAAAGAGCCGATCCTCTCCGGGAAGCCACGCCAAGCCTTGCAGGGGCGGTTTGAGCGTTCAGAGGTTGAAGGCTTATGCATTTGGGATTACCACAGCAGACTTTTCTCTCCCAAATGTCTGAATTTCGCTCACAAGGCTTGCTGTGATACAGCTACTTGGCGAAGCTAGCATTGAACCAAAGGCCCGTTCTGAACCGGGTGATGTCCATGATGACCATGCCATGGAGCTATGGCGCTGAGGATGATGCTGGGGGTCTTTGTCACGGCGTTCTAAGTGTGAGGTGCCTTGCAGCTTCTCACCCAAGACTCTAAAGACCTGCAAGTAAGACTACAAAGATCCTCAGCTTGTAGATCCCGTAGCTGTGCTAATCTCGAAAAGAGCTCAGCGCAGCCTTCCACGGCGTCAGAGTGGCCCAGGCCCTCGTCGTCAAGTTCACGGCTTCTCTTGAAACAGGTTTTGGGGGTTTTGGGCTTGGGTTCGGAAATTCGGCCGCGTGTTTACCAGGAGGGACCGAGCCCACTGTGGAGATTGACAGCAGCGTCATGATATGTGTGTTTATGTTGCGACTTGCTGTTCTGTTTGGGAGCTTGAGGGACAGCGGGTTTCGGGAGGACTCTGTGTGTCTCTACATATGATGCCGTTTTCTACTTGAGGTCCTGAGTAATTTACATTAACTGCTAGTTATTGAAAGCACAAATACAAAAACAAACTAAATCCCCTTCCGTATCGTAACCCTTATATACTATTCCGCTGCAAAAAGGCAGCGAAACCCCGCAGCAAGTAGCTGTGATTTGGCTTAAGGCTGATGTCGATGAGCGGACCGACTAAACTATCGCCGGGCGGTTCGCTGCTGGTCTTCGGTTCAAGGTCATTGCCACGTCAACGGATAAGCCATCCGCATCGCTTCACCATACTGTCCCTTTCTTGAAGCTCAAGCTGATACACTTCCCGTCAGATGCACCCTACACCCAACTTACCCCTTGAGTCCAACTGAAAGACTTACCCCCTTGAGGCCACATATTGCCTAAGCAAGCCACGGAAGGGAAAGCTGAGAAACAGGTGCCGGTCGAGAGGGGGTCCATGTTGTTGCAAAAGGGTTCAGAGTCTCACGCACTCATTTGCCCCTAAACCCTAGAACACCAAACCCTAAACTCTAAATTTTAACAATTTACTGCGACTGGTTCAAATGCATTCCTGCGGCTTTGTGGTTCCTTGTCACGCAGACGCCTAAACGGGACCCTGCTTAGAACCAACCTGAGGAGACGTCTCTTCCAGAAAGATCCAGGGCTTTCGAGCCGAAGAGCTTTACAGTACAAGCCAAAAAGTTGGAAAACCCAGAGCCTCAATCCTTAAGAGTAATGTATAGGGAATCCCAGCACTATTTGGCCTTAATCCGGTTTCCAACTTTATGGGGTTTACTGTGGGATTGAAGGCTTGTTAGGGTTTCGACCCCTAAACCGTGAAGCCTCCGTTTGCGCCGCTTCGGACGCTCTGCCGCCCTCCTCGTCCTCCTGCTGTGGGTCTTCATGGAGCTTCCGGACATGCTTAGGGTTTAGGGATGTTTAGGGTTTATACTAGGGCATTAAGCACATGCCCGGCTTCCACTTCAGATAAGACTGGAGTGTGTTGGGAAGGCCAGTTACTGCCAACAGGTACTCAGAAAGATCTGCGAGCACCACGCAGAAATTGAACAGCAGGGGGGAACTCCGATGTGTCTGTGAACAGATCCTGCACCTTCTCTTCTGCAACGATTCTCTAGACCCTAAACCGCAGTACCGCAAAGGAAAACGAACCCATCCAACCGTAACGCGGCCTCGGCGTAATCAGGTGAACCCAACATGAACTTCGACCATCGCGAAGCCAAGTGCAGTCCAACCTGAATTGAACACATAGAGCTTGCACCACGACTCCCGCGCCGAAAAGCTTTTTAAACTCCCCAACTCTACAAACTAAACTCCGTCAACTGCAATGCCTGCAAGCCCGGAACACCCTAAGACCCCTGAAACCCTAAATCCCAAAGCCCCAAAAAATTAAACCCTAAACTACTGAACCCTGAACTCTAAAGCCCTTAACCTTTAAACCTCAGCCCATCAGCCCGGTAGGTCTAGCAGCCGGCTGTTGAACTACAAGCCCTGACAGACTGGAATCTTGCTAGAGAATGTCAGGTAAGCTACCACAATGAGGAAACCGTGCCATTTACTGTAGACCCCCCTATTTTTTGAAGGTAAGTTACCATAATGAGGATACCATCTCAACTTACTGTAGACCTATTATGACAACTATGGCTACCCTAAATCCTAAACCCCTAAATTACTGAAGCCCTAAACCCCCAAACCCCCTGAACCCCTAAAATCCTGAAACCCTAAACCCCCAAACTCCCTAAACCTGCAATCCCCAATATCGGCCTTGGAGCTCGGCACGCTAAAACACCCAAAAAACCCTAAATGCCCCTAAACCCCAACCCCCAACCCTTGACCCTAAATCCTAAACCCTCTAAACCCCTAAAACCCTAAACCCTAAACCCCCAAACCCCCTCAAACCCCAACCCCCAATATCGGCCTTGGAGCTCGGCGCCCGGGCTTTGGGCCCTTCCCCCAGGTTTCGGAGATCGCTCAGCGCCAGGGCGCCGTCAGCCGAGGCGCTGAGGACCTTGAAATCCCGACTGTAATGGGTTTAGGGTTTAGGGGTTTCGGGTTTAGGGGTTTAGGGTTTAGGGTTTAAAGGTTTAGGGTTCAGGGTTTAAGGGTTTAGGGTTCTTTGATTAGGGTTTAAGGTTCAGGATTTAGGGCTTAGGGTTTTAGGATTTAATAGAGGGTTTACGATGTAGGGGTTTAAGGTTCCTGTAAAGGCTTCCTTCCTTTAAGGGGTACTATAAGGGCGTAGCATAGGGGCCTTGATCTTTAGATTAAGGCTTGAACTGCAAACCCAAAGGGTTAAGTTCGGGTTGTGGGGCTTCGGGCTTAGATTCAAGGTGTAAGATTTAGAGCTTTAGGGTGTTGAGGTATAGGGGCTTAGGGGGTTTAGGGTTTCGGGTGTTTAAGAAGCGGTGAGCCCTAAAACAGGAGGGCTCCGAACCCGAAGCTTGAAAGCTAAACCATCAAACCGTGCTGGAACCCTCGTCATCCCCGTCAGGGCCTTTGTAGAATTGTAAACACTGTGAAACAAAAACACCCCATTGAAGCCCCCGAGCCCTAAACACCCTTGTGGAATTTTAGAGAACCGTTCTAGAACCCTTGCACAGCCCTTGTAGAAGCCTTTATAGAAGCTGTATAGAAATCTGGCAGAACGCGTGTGCAACCCTCATGGAATCCTTACGTATAGACACTGCCAGAGCCCTTGTAGATCTCTTGTATTTAACACCTTTCTGTACCTGTCTAAATACTTTATCCAGCCCTTGTCCTCGTGGACCCTTCTAAAACCCCAAACACTAAATCGGAAACCCTTAAACCCTAAACACGTAAACATCGTAAACTCTGAACCTCTAAACCCTAAACCCCTAAACCCCATCCCTTCCAAAACACCTAAACCCTAGACTCCTAGACCCTATCCGCCCTCCTTGGTCCGCTGCGAACCGACGATGGCACCGCTCCACGGCGATGCGCGCGATCCCAGTGTCCTTGGACTTACGGCTAGGGTTTGGGGTTTGACTGAGGGTTTTCATAGCAGGGTTTCAAGGTTTTTTGAGGGTCCACATGAATTCTTCCAGGGTTTCACGAGGTTTCTATGAGGGCTAAGGACTTTGGGGCCCATGTAGATCCCTCAAAGGAACTCTGAAAGGAACCAAAACCCTTGGCCTTAAACCTAACACTCAAACCCCGAGCCGGGCTTCATGGGGCCGGTAGCTCTGCACAAGCTCGATGTCGTCTCCGCCACCCCAGCTCTGCATGGCGCAGCATCCCGGACTGTTTCTTCAGAAGCTACTCCAAAGCACGTGTCCAACTTGGTGCTGCATGGTTGCGAGTACGTGATACATTCTGTTTCTTCAATATCATTGTTGGTGTTGCCTGATGCAATCATCGTCATCATTGCTACCATACGTTCGGAGGAGGACCAGGAAGAGTTGCTTCGGGTATGAGGGTATTCAAACAACAGCGCAGCCGACCCAAGACTGACTGTCTTGCAAGCCAGGACGACGACCACTCGCATTCTACTGCAGCTACCACTACATCACACTCCGCCATCATACTACCACTAATGACAACGACAGCAAAGAACATCAACGTCATATCCGAGTTATACTGACATGATGGCAGTGACAGCAGCATTATACATGTTAGTATAGTCTTCAGGGTTGCGTCTTCTTTCCTGCAGGTCAAGCGAGAATTCGATCATTGGGCACCATGCGGGCGATGGCTCGGCAGCGGCTCGGTCAGTCGGCCGACGGTCGGAGGAGCAATGGTAGAATAGAGTCTTCAAACTTCAACAAGTATTGTACAGTACATTATACTTTAACACCATAGAGTACAATGAAGGATGGTAGAATATGATTCAATATCGCTAGTACTGGCAACGCTGATATTGCTCATACGCTTGGCTGTATAGTCGAAGTGCTATTCAATAACGCCCCGTCGCTGTTGCCAGTTCGTCACCTGTTCGGTTTGATACTCTAGGTCTAGGTATTCTGGTTCTTCTTGCTGTCAACTGCATTTATGACGATATCCTAAACCCCTAAACCCCTAAAGCCTAAATTTTGAAACCCCAACCCCAAACCCTAAATAGGCAAGTAGCTGATCTCGGCTTCGAATCCGCATCGCATAAACACAAAACGACCCAGAATTGTCTCGTCCGAACATGCTTGTGCTTGTTTCGGTTTAGGGTTTACTATAGGGGCCTTGATATTTAAAATAGGGTTTTGGGTCCCACTATACCATGGTTATAATAAGGAACCCCCAAGTAGGCCGCACCAGAATGACAGTGGGTTCATGATAGAGAAGTAGGATGACCGTCATCATCACAATCATAGTTGACATCACGGAACTCAGTAATCAGAGCAATTTACATGATAAGCTTCTTGTGCACACGGGCCTGGTTGCTCCACTTTGCCTGGAGGCTGATTGCCTAGCAACTGCAACTGCGCCGCCGTGCGCATGAATTAGATATGGCAGGTCTCTGCCGGGGCATTTTCAGAGGAGAGGCATGAGCCCTAAATGTAGCAGGCAGTCCGCCATCTCACGACATAAAAAACACCGAATTGTGCTTCGCACAGCTTCTGGTTGCCCCATTAGCCCTTTCATGGATGAAGTCATATCCTACCAAGGTTGTCTTCTCAAGAGGCTTTCTTCCATGAGAGGCTGCTGTGGAGCATCTGCGGAAGGGCAGGAAAGCAGAAAGTGCCCATACAGCGCAGCATAATCGAGCGAAGATCAGATTAAGGGAGCGGCCTTTCCCGCTAAACATTTCCGTCGAGGGGCCTAAGTACTGTGGCCCCGGTACCTCCGCACACTTCGGAGTACATCACTCACCCCAACAATTCTCAGAAGGAAAAGTAATTTTTTCTAGTTTAGGGTCCGAATCATTGGGGCAACGACCTTTCAGGACTGACAGTAAGCTGCCTGCATTCATCCTCAACGACTTGTCCCAAACCTTCTATTTCCTACAGTCTTGCACATTGAACTGAACTGAACCCTAAACCCTATAAACCCCTAAACCCAAGTCTAAAGTCCTAAAACACACTCACTCCACAGTACACGAGCTCGTCGTGGACCTTTCTGGAGAGTAAAACTCTTCAGAAGTGGCAGACCGCGGACTGCGCCTGCCAGAAGGCTTTCGAGTCAAAGGGGCCTCTGAAATGGGGGTTCCTTTAAAAGGGTCTAGAAGGGTTCCTTGAAAGGGCTCTATATGGGTACTATAATGTAGGGGCCTTCATAGTTTAGAACAGAGTTTTGGAGCAGGCGATACTATAAATATAAAACGGAAACACCAAAATAACACAGGTAATTGCTACGGCCCCTATATTAAAAGGGGCTCTTGAGCGAGTTTAGGGTTAAGGGCTTAAGCGTTCTTCCATAAGTGCCAGGTTTTCTAGACGGGTTCTCTGTGGCTGCCGATGGTGCTCCGACCCTCTATCCCTAATTCCCGTACCCTGTAACTGTAATCGAAACTGTACAGCATGCCCTGTACTCCTTAAATCCACAAGCACGGCCTGAAATCTTGTCATCCCCGAACATCATACGGCGCCCTAGTCTCCGGAGTTTCTGCAGGGGTGAGGGCTACCTGATACCATAATACAGGGCCCTGAAGAATTAGAATGGGGTTTTGGGGCCCATTAAAGCCCATTATACTATAATTATAACAAGGAACTCCCCAAATGGTATAGGTAATCATTGAGACCCCTACATGACCTCAGGGTCTGTGATCGCCTCTGGAGAGTACTCTTGCAAGCACTACTTTGCAAATTAACTCAAACAAGCGAAGGCCTCAGGACTCAACGGAATGTTCAATTTAGGGCTTAGGGTTTAAGGTTGAGGGTTTAGGGTTTAGGGTTTAAGGTTGAGGGTTTAGGGTTTAGGGTTTAAGGTTGAGGGTTTAGGGTTTAGGGTTTAAGGTTGAGGGTTTAGGGTTTAAGGTTTAGGCCTTAGGGTGTCAGGATCGACCTCAAACAACCAGGTACAGCGATGGAGCGAAATAAGAAGACAGTGTGAGCAATTGGGTGATGATGGCGCGCTGTATACAGTAGAAGCCAGAAAGTTGGAACATCATAATCCTCATGCCCTTAAGGTAGTATAAGGGATCCTAACACTAATCCTCCTGAAGCCATGTTCCAACTTTCTGGCTTCTACTGTACGCTGTCCAGTATAGAGGGCAGCACCATCCTCCAGCTTGCTTAGGCTTAGCCGTCCTTGCAAGCAGTAATATGGGAGTTTCCGAAAATCAGGGACCCTCACGTAGTACCCTAAATAGTAGGATCCCTATTATAAGTACCCCAAAATAAGATACCCCTTATTCTCGGAAACTCCCATATCATCCTGATTCTGGCACTCTTGTTATCTACCTCTCTCTAATTATGTTAAAAAAGTTTGGCTGCCTTCTTCTTCATCGATAGTCAACAAAGTTTGACTGAAGACTTTTCGCTCGACCCCGGGATGCCCAGATACGCAAAGCCGGATGACGGCTACCTCTACTGGCTTCTATTTTTCTTAGCTTGCGCAGGCTGTTGATAATTACGTATTGTGGCAGTTCCAGCTGCTGGCCATCTTCTGAAGACTCAATTTCCGTCGTGATGCGGGCTTCACATTCAGACTTTCGTTGCTACTTGTACCAAATAAGCTGATACGTTGGTAGAGCTACGAAGACTAAGACAAGTGTCACGGACTTAGACCGGACTTGTTGCTATGTGTACTGCTCTTCTTGCTATAGTAGCCAGTACTGGCGTTATTGCAAGTCTTTCTGTAGCTTTCAACTGTTGCTACTTCTATGTCCCATGCCATTGCTGTGGGGTCACTGCCGCCACTACTGCTCCACGCGATGCGTGTTGTCCGCGCATGTGCAGGTCTGCATACATGAAGATCACACTGCTCTTTCCAGCCTTTTGACATCCACGGACTTACAGATGCATCAAATGGACCGCATGATAATCCTTCACATCCCTCACCAAAGTATCACGACCCGGGCATTCGAGCAAGTTCGAGACAAGGCAGTGCGTGGAAAGGGACTGACGTCTCATCCTGCTCAACTCGGCATTGAACGACTGCGCATGTCTGCGCTGTGCTAGATACCTGTGATGGCCAGCATTCAACTAAAGAGCTAAAGCGTTCTGAAATTGGATTATCCTGCTCGCCAAACTTCTACCCTTAAGCCTGAAGCCCTCAGCCCCAAACCCCAAAACACCTCAACCCAAAAGCACGAAATCCATTCCAGTGGGCCTCTCATCGGAACCCTTATGGAGCCCCTGATATAGGGTCCTAAATAGTTGCCTATACTGTTTTGGGGGTTCCTTATTATACTGAAAGTATAATGGGCCCCGTACAATCCTTGAAGGACCCGGTCTGTCAGCGGACGGGAGCCTGTTGCGAAATGGTCCCCAAGTGCTCCCTGAGCTCGCCGAGGGTCCTATACTTGGAGGTTCATGGGTAGTTATAAGTGGGGTTATGAGTCAGGTAACTATAACCATAACCCAGATAACATATTAGGGACTCATAACCTTACTGATAACTATTCATGAACCTCCGAGTAGGGGTTTGAGAATTTAGGTCGCGATTTTGGGTTTAGCGGTTTGGGGGAAGGAAATTAGGGGTTCTGGGTTTATGGGTTTAGGCATTTAGGGTTGAGGGGCTTTGGGTATAGGTTTGGGGAGCAGCACTCGTAATCCAACGACGGGGCATCTTCAACTGAGGTACCTCTTGTTTACAGGTCGTGCAACAGGGTTTCAATGAAAAGCTAGGAATTCCGTCTTTCAGAGCTGCACATGGGTGTTTCATACTGAGCCGGGCCGATAGTTCGACCCACTAGTTTGAACATGTTGCAACACATAACCCTCCACCCTCTTCCCCATAGACTCCTAACACAAGTCAGGGTTGAGGCCTCTTCCGGAACTAAAAAGTATTAGAATGTTAAAACGGGGTAGAATTTACTCCGCTAGCCTGCGTAGGGTAAGCGACACTTCAAGGTACTCTGCTACTCCGCAAGAGCCTTTATGTAAGATGATGGACATTTGGGTCGAAACTTTCGGCCCGGTGATGTAACGGGGTCATTTTGATTAGGATGCCACTGTTGAGGAGCTCCGAGATATCCAAACTTCTGAATCTCCTGCGCATGGGGATCCCCATCACAAGGAGCACCACAAAAACTAGCGTGTGCATCCAAGCATACTTTTGCCGGATTACAGATGTTGGGACGTCCTTCGAGACGGTTTGGGTTTACGCATGGGTACAGCACCCGAAGCTGATTTGGCCCTGCCTCTCTCTCTCTCTCTCTCTCTCTCTCTCTCTCTCTCCCTCTCTCTGATACACTTTAACTTTAAACCCTACAGCCTAACCCGGGCTTAAACCTTAAACCCAGCATACATCACCAACCGAAAACTTGCAGAACACCAGAAGGCACGAGAAACGCAGGCCGCGGCCGCCAACCTCCCAGCTAAATTTCCGACGGACCCACACGCGCATGCCTTACCTAAACCCCAACAGCTCTCAGCTCTAAGCCCCCTGAGCCCAAAACAAGAAACTCCTAGGCTCCCTTAACTCCGAGCCCCCCTGGGCCTCAAACTCCTAAACCCTCGTAGAACCCCCCAAAAAAGGGAAACCCTCCAGGGGAACCCTTAAAGGACCCCTGGTCTGCCCTGAAGTAAAAGCCAGAAAGTTGGAATATCATTATCGTAAACCCTTTAAGGTAAATTATAGGGGATCCTACCATTAATCCATATTCCAACTTTCTGGAGTTCCCGTTAAGTAAGCTGAACCAGGGACTGGTGACCTGGCGGAATGTCCGCTGCAACCGCGGCTGCCGTCAGGCCTCGCGATCGAACTTACTGTTTAGGGTTTAGGGTTTAGAGGGGATGCTGATTCAGTTGGGTTTGGTTAGCAGGGAATGGAGGAATGGGGTACAATTACAACTACTATTACGACCATTCTTCCAGTCCCTACTAACCAACGGTAAGTTCATTATGGTGTGGGGTGTCTCTTAGGGGTTCTACAATGGTTCCTAGTAGGTTTAGTGGTTCGTGGGTTGCAGCTACTGTAGGTTATGTCATTGCATGTCCGTGTGTGTAAAACTGTGTATGATGTTGAGCTTTGATTATCAGGTTGCCCTCTATCATGCGTGCTTTCTGGTGCTAATTCGAGAATGGCAATGGTTGGGGCGCCGTTTGCAATTGGTAAGCAAAATCGGCCGAATGCGTGTCTTGCACATTCCTTCCTGTTTATTGTCAATCTGGATAACCAGCGGCAGGAGAATTCTAGTTCGGCGCGTGGCAGGCTTGGTCATTCGTGGGGGGGGTTAAGTCCTGATAGGTAACTTTAAGTGATCTGGGTTTTGGTTTCGAGGTTTCGAGGTTTCGAGGTTTGCGGCCCTTGGTCAACCCTGAGTCAACCCACACCCAACGAACACTCTACCTGTACAAGGGCAGCTCGGGGCTCCCACACTCAGATCCCGTCGGCGCTGGGTTCGAGCGGCAACGCTCCAGATCAGTTGTGCCACCTGGCATTTTCCATATGCCCTTAGGGGGGTAGGGGGTGGGGTTTAGGGTTTAGGGGATTTTCCATAAAGGAACCCCGGAATGCCACCCTTATAGATCCCTTTAAAGAAACTCTAGGATTCATATGGGTGGTTGTCAAAATCATGGTTCCTTTCTGGGTTCGTATATTATAATACGGCACCTACTATTTAGGGTACCCAAAAAGGGACCTTAATTTCGACAACTACCCATACCCCTCAGCCCTAAACCCCAACCCCCCCAAATCCTAGCCCTAAGCCCCAAAAACTGCATACGAACGGAGGGAGGCGTCTGAATCTTGTAATTGCCTTCGGTAGGGCAAGATCAGAAGCGGGCTCAGGGTTGCGGGCTTTAGGCGGCTTGGTGCTTTAGGGTTCAGGTTTAGGGGGCTTGGTGCTACTGCAGCGCCTAGGGCATCGGGTCTAGGGGACTTGGTAATCAGTCAATACAGTTACGACTTGCTGACAAATTCTTCTCGAGTCTGCTATTTATCCGCCCTGAACCGGATGAACCCTACAGCACATCCTAACAAAAGTGAGCACACACGAATGTGGACAACCGATGACGGGAGTCGTCATCATGTCAAATCCTCCCCAAAACTCAGATCTTTGAACCCAGCACGCCCTGCCAGTCACTGACCCTTATCGTAGTACCCCTTGTGTATGTAACCTTGAGTCTTCGAACACCACTAAGAGCGACTCTTGAATAAACCCTTATGTATACTTGGAGGGTCGGGGGACTTAGTAACTGATTATTTTATGGGCTTATAAGCACCATAACCCCGATTAGGGTCCGTTTTAGGGCACTTATAAGCCTAGTTACTACCTACTTACTAAGTCCCCCGACCCTCCACGTACCATCTGAGGACCTCACCTTCCCACACAGGCAGCTCTGGGTTCGACGGGCGGCTCTCCGACTGCTGCACTCCACCTGCCAGATCGCTTCAGTTCCCACGATCTGCAGGTTTTGGGATGTTTTTTTGAGGGCCTTTTTGGGGTCCGGGTTTAGGGTTTAGGTCACAGGGTTTTTGAGGTTTGGGATTAAGGGGTTTAGGGGTTTGGGGTGTAGGGTCTAAAGTTTCAATGACATGCTACGGCCTGAACCCGAAACCGCAAACCCAAAGCCCCAAACTAAAGCCCTTCTGACTGGTATGTCCCAAATCCGAAACCCTGAAATATCAAACCAAAACTCTACAAACCCTAAAGCCTGTGACATAGGGGACAAAATAACTACCAGTGCCATTTTGGGTGGCTCCCTGCTATAATCATTGTATAGTACATCCCGAAACTCTAGTCCACTTACCTAAGCCCCTATTCTATAGAACTCCACTATAGACCCGGTTTAGACCCCTTCAAAGGAAACCTGTTCTAATAATTATTAAGGCCCCTAAGCTTCACCGAGTCGAGACGGATCGCCTTCAGTTGGCTCGGAAGCCGGCTCTGGGGCGTGCTCCGAAGGGTTCTGCTCGGCATCCTGCAGACCTGTGGGGTTGTTCCATGTAGGGGCCTTAATGATTAGAACAGGGTTTTGGGGTATATTATATTATACTATAATATAATTATGTGGGGTTGTTAGGTTTTCGTTCTTTTAACGCTCTTTTAACTGCCTGAAGGTCTCCCCGTTAGGGTTTGGCAGCTCGGGTTTAGGGATTTAGGGCTTAGGGTTTGGCTTCAGGGTTTGGGGTTTAGGATTTAAGCGTTCAGCCTGGACTTTGACAGTTTAGGCAAGTTCAACAAGGCCCTATGTTAGTCTCCCTGCTTGGAGGGCCGGGGGGCTTAGTAACTGGTTATTTTAGGGACTCATAAGTACCATAACCCCAATTAGGGTCCCTTTTAGGGTACTTATACGTCTACTTACTACCTACTTACAAAGTGCCCCGACCCTCCAAGTGGACTCTGACAGTACATGCACAAGGTCACAGCCTTCAGCAGTTGGCTCTTCACATGAACTCCCGTCGTCCAAGCTCCCATCACAACTTGCCAAGTGAAGAAGCAGAATCAACTCCTCAAAATCCTAGATTATGGTTCCGGCTTAGGGGTTTAGGGCCTGAGGGTGTAGGATTTAGGGGATATAGGGTCTAGAAGGGTTTAGGGTTCCGGCTTAGGGGTTTAGGGATTGAGGGTTCACTCCATCTATTGCACAGCAAGCTGCTGATGCATTTGGGGGCGATTTCTTCCTTAAGGGAGCATTTGGGGTTCACCATTGCGGCCGGGTCTTTCCGTACGGCACACAGCTCCCAGTCCCCCCACATGGGGCGATCATCTCGCTGGTTCGGATGTCTCAACCTAGCAGCGCCGGATTCTCTACATGGGACTCTCCTCCAGAATCCTGTTGGGTGCCGCAGTTTGAATATGATATATGTCGCGGGCCATCGATGGAACCGGCCATTCTCTATCGGTCGCTCAGAGATAGAACCCCGGAGGTTCGCGAGCCGCCGAGAAGGACTGCGGCACCCCCTCCTGACCCGTCAGCATCCGCTCCGGATTCCAGAAGCACTGCAAGGGCTGTTAGCGCGGCTGTTGCTGCTCAGCTTGATACAGTTACCAGGCAGCTCAGCATCCTTACAACTAGGCTCGAAGAAGCAGGAGTTTTCAATGAGGCCTCACGAGCACCCGAGGGCCGCAATGAAGGCCCTACATCAGCCGTGCGAGCTGCCAACAGCACTCCTGATGCCTGGGCTCAGGTTGACCACTGGGCGGAGCAGCAACCACGCTCCGGCACAACGCCGATCTCCACCCTGCCTCTCCTCCTCGCGGTCCTTGGGGGTCACGGAGGTAGGCTTTTCGGTCTAGGGGTCTTCCTTGGGACCATAGTACATGCCGCCGAGGAGGACGCACCGGAACCCAGCGAGCCTGTGCCACCTAGCTCCCCTTCCTACAGTGGCGTGCTGCCGCCCACGCCCGACACTACCATCGACGGCGAAGGCATGGCGATGACAGTCAGAGCCAGCGATGATGCCGGCGCAAGCACCGCTGTCCCGATACAAGGTGACCTGAGCGCACCAGCGGATCCCTTTGATCGCACCCTTATCCCGGTGATTCAGCGACGCGTTGCTGCTCACATGCAAGGAGTCAATCTAGGTCCTCGCCCTTCCCCTTTCATCCCATACGGGTGTCCCATCACCATTCACGACCCATTCTCGCGGGGCGCCAGCTGTGAATTGCTTACGACCTGCATTGGCACGGGCTTTATCTTCGAAGAGATGTTGCGAGACTACTCGGCACGGCGGGGCTGGCAACCTCTGGTTAGTGTGCAACCGCAACCGGACGCCGCGGCGATCCATCTCATCCCGGCAGCAGCTGATTCTTCCCAGGTGTCAGTCTTGATACGATCGGGAGAAGCACTCTATCCTCGGTGTCTCCCACGCTCGATCATCAGGGGCAGAGGTCTCCAGGTTTCGGTCAGAGGACAGCGTGGGCGAATTCGCACGCCGTACTCTACTGGTCGGGATCCGGAGCGTCCCATCCACCTGCGAGATGGCGATTGCCTACATGCTGACATGGGCCCTTTCGGGCCGCCGCCTCCCCAGCCCGTCAATTCAAAAGCGGCCCCTCTGTGTATGCCGTTGGTGCTTAGTTTCCTTTTGGGGCTCCGATTTCCTCTCCTCGGGGCTGTTATGTTGCCTCTTATAGGGGGACCTTGCCAACATAGCGTCGAACCTCGTCGAGTCGAATACTCTCTAGGACATTTCCCGTGGCGGCTGCCTCGCCATTCCCAGTCCATGGACCACATAAGCGGCACCAGGGCCTGCCGCACCCTGTACTTGTGCCCATGGTGCGGTCCACAAGGGGTATTCCATGGTGCTGGCGCCTTAACTTTGGATGAGCTTGCACAACGCTATCTGTCCGATGATCCAGCTATACCTCGGCTTTTTCCTGTCTGGCCGAGCGACCGGATGGATAGGCTCACCTTTGTGCCGGCAATCAGCGAGTCAGCAGGCCTCGTATGTGTGGTGGCTCGGATCCAGGGGGCTCAAAAGTCCTTGATTGTCCCTGCCCTCGTGCAGTATGACCAGATCTGCAGAGCCGTCCAATACAACACACCTTGGGAAGTCTCTCAGGTGCGCTTCCCACCTGCAGTCCACGCCGCGCGGCTGGTCCGGCCTCGTGCCCCACTGCTTCTTCGCACAGGTGACGTTCTTGATGTTCTCGCTTGCCGAGAAGATGCACGCGAAGTTTGGCCTCATAGTCCTGTCGCTTTCAAGGATGGCACCTTATGGACACGCCGGATACATTTAAGTTTCCCTCTCCAAATCCTCCTCTGGCTGCCGACTGCCCCTCAACCAATCCGATACACCGTGCCAGCCGGCTCTGTTTGGGACCCGGCAGTGCTCTCTTTCAACGGTGACTTTCGGCGCTCCTTTGCGGGGTCATGGGTTCCGGTTGTGTGGAGTCCTAGTCAATGGATCCATCTCATACAAGCGTCAGACGCCTCGCATACGGCTAATATTCTGGTCGAGAGTGGCGGTGAATTGCTAGCCCAGTCTACCGGTCGGATTGTCTCTCCGGCCGTGTTTGGTGCCGACAGAGGTCTGGAGGCCCCCAGGCTTGGGCCACTTGGTGTCGCCAGGGAGCGCGTTACTGATCGGTGGACTCTCCGAGATGGAGATGTTATTTTCGATCACTCGGGCACTGAGGCTGATCTGATTGCCTGGGATGCTAGCGGTTGTCGAACCCACGTCTCCTTACTGTTTGTTGCCTCCCTCCTAGGGCTCAGCACAGGCAGCCGCCTAGCTCCGACTACGGTTCTTTTGATTCCTTTCCTACAGGCTTGCAGCGCAGCTCGTGAGAGGTCCAGATCCAATGAACGCCAGAGTGACTCGGACGAGGACTGCACTGTCGCACTGGTGGGACGGTGGCGGCCAGAAATGCCACATCCTCTTGCCGATGTAGTGTCGGACCAACGGTGGGACTACCATGTCTTATGCCCGTTCCGCGGATGGAGCCGTTGCGTGCATTCTGACGCTAGCACTCCACACTCTGCGCTGCAGTCCATGGTCGAGTCCTGTAGTGGTGTTTGGGTTAGGGGCCATGTTGTCCTAGGCCCGAGTCGCATCACGAGCCCCGGTGTGGTTTTGCCGATAGCTGGCAGCGGACTAGCCTCGGTTGTTGTTCAGGCGGGGGATACCATCAGGGCCGTTCTGGTCCCGAGGGTCTGCCGACTACACACCCTTCTTGAGTGCTGCCGCCGGTTCCTAGGCGCGACGGGCGACCGCCTTAGCCTGCCCCCTGCCTTACAACACCCACAGATGCCCACAGATGCACAGCTACGTCTGCGAGACGGTGACACGGTTCTGTTGGAAGTCAATTACTTCAATCGCGCCTTCCGAGCCCGGCCGGATGAATCGGTACACGAACTGTACCATCTTAACCATCTCAACCTGTGGCATGCACGTTTTCGGGTTCGGCATGGGGGCTGGATCTATGTTTGGCAGGACACCGACAATCCTCTTGAGCAATGCCAAAGGTATTGGGTAGAGACGGGCAGCGTGTGGACCCCTGCGGGGTGTCATTTCGCGCACGTGCGGGGAGAGCCCTCGACCCCAAAGATAGTGCCTGTCCCTTGCCTTCAGCCGTATGAGTGCCATTTTGTTCGCAGGACAGAACAGTGCGAAGCACAGGTTATCCTGCATGACCCGACAGGGACACAGGAAACGGAATGCAGGTTGATCTCGGTAGGAGGGCAGGGCCACCACGTTCCCGGCTGATGGCAACTGCGCCCTGATTTGCGCCTGAAAGCGCCTGATAGCCTCCTCCGGGATGGAGACGTTCTCGTACCTGCGAACCGCGCTTCTGCCCGGTCTCGGCTTGCGGACCTCCTTACTGCCCTTGGTTTAGCCCGGAGTCAGACTCACCTCGTTGCAATAGTCATTCTCGGTGTCGCAGCTAACGTTGATGCTATGCTGGTGCCCCCAGTAGAGTCGCAGGCTGCTGACACGGGTAACGTTGGTATGTTTCCGTGGCGCTTACAAGCTCATGAGCGTGCTTGCCACGAGGCCGTGGCTCCAGAGGGCACTGCCCGCCTGTTCTCCCCATTTATGGCTGATACAGAACCTCTGCCCATCAACCCCGACTCTACGGTGGATGAAGTGGCCATCGCTTTGTCCAGCCGGGGTCCTGCATGGCACACACAGATCATGCCACTGTGGCCGGCTCTCTGGTCACCACATCTCTGTTTCGTTCCGGCGCCGGATGACCCTCGACTTGTGTGCATTATGGTCGTATCTCCTGATTGGCAGCTACCATTGATCATACCGAGGCGCACTGATACCAACTGGCTGCGGTCTCTGCTCCAACAGCTCGGGCCGGGCGCTGTCTCGACAGTTCGTCGGCCGGCCGCGGCAGCCTGCTCAGGTCCCAATGACGCGGTTGACTGGCGCGACGGCGATGTGGTTTTGGCCTTAGGGCCCGGCGGTCTGTCCAGCTACGATCCGCCGCGTTTCATCACTGGTCTGGCGGTTCGCACCGCAGCAATATGGTCCCTGGACTTCCAGTGTGAATGCGCCTTACCAGTTGTCATGTGGGCGCCAGGAAGCCGACCGCTTCGCACTACTATGCCACCAGGGAGCCGCTGGATCGCCTCCCAGGCAACTTTTACCGGAGAGTTCCAGCAGCGTTACCCGGGGTGCTGGGTACCTGTCCCATGGGCCTATTCCCACGATGTGCACTTGTGTCTCAGGTCTGAGGACGAGATCCATTGCCACATCATTGTAGAAGAGCTGGTTGGTGACAAGCTACGGGGCACTTGCTGGAGTGTTAATGCCCGTGTCACTCCAAGGGCCTTCGCACTGTCATGGGGGCTTAGAGTAGGAGCTACCAGCCTGTTAGGTGTCCCCGATCGGGCGACCGACTGGCCACCCCTGCGCGACAGGGACATTCTCCACTTCCCGCACCATGCCAGATCTGCGGCAGGTCGTGTCGGCAACATGCTCGGCCTCTGGGCGTTGGGAGTGTGCACGCTTCTCGACCACCGCCTGTGCGCTTTTCTTCTGGTTAGCGCTCACCTCCCAGCTAGTGTTTCTGTTAGGCCCGCCGACGCGCAAGGGCTGAGAGTGCGACACTGGTTGTGGAGTCCTCACCGGGGGCGCCTTGGTCCGGTGTTATGCGGCGATCTGGCTGTCAGTGAACGGGCCCTTTATCAGCTGGAACCGTTGTGGGCTCATGGATTCACGCGGGTGCGACCTCAGCTAGATGATCATGATGTGCATTGGGTGCCACGGGCTATGGCCAATGACCTAGCCAACATCCTTGCGTTAGGGTCCCCCGGCCCAGTAGTAATCACTCTTCCCGGGCGCATATCTAAAAGGCTGTTACTTCGAGTGTTGCGAGGCTACTTCCCAACCTCGCAAACAGTCAGGGGGAATCACCCAGCTCTAGGCCCTGCAGCTGCCGCCGATGCCAATGTCTTCCTAAGTGACGGGGACCTCTTGGCGGTTAGCGGGCATGCATGGGGGCCGTCCCTCCCTTTTCACATCCCGGTGCGTTTCGACGACCCGGTCGACGCACAATGTCGCGGACTCTGGAGCCAGGATCTCACGTTTGAGGGTTTAGGGGTTGTCTTCCTTCACCGCCGGTCTGACATACTGCCCACGGTGGTGCCTCTGAATGGCCCCCAACGCTGGCATGCACACGCCTGCTCCATTCACCCTGCTCTTTTGTCTTGGCCGGACGCCTGGTGGCCCTGCCCTTCTCGCACCCATTGCTGTGATGGCCTACACCTATGCCTCCTTGCCGACCTTCTAGACTCAACCGAGGAAGCATTCCGGACCTCGCGCACCCTCCCACGGAGGCCGGGACAGCCGTCCGGAGACAGCGCGACCCCAGCGGTCTCTTCTGACGACGGGGAGCCACCGGATTCCGCCCACGTCCCGTTGCCCTTCAACAGTAAAAGCTGGGGTCGTCGACCGGCGGCCTCTGGGGCCTTGCTTAGATTTGGGTGCTTCTCCTGTCTGATGCTCCCACGTCTCGGGGTCCACGGGCGCCGGGGCGGGTGCTTGGCCAGCTGGAGCTGTTATCCTCGGTGTCTACCTTTCGGCGTACGGAGCCCCGTCATGGCAGCGAGAGCATGATCACTGGGTCGCCGATTTGACTGATGTTTGCCGACTTCAGGCCGACATGCATTCGACCTGGCTTTCCCGGCGTCAGCACTCAGAGCTCCCGCAGGAGTTGCCGTGGGCATATCACGGGTCTTGGAATGCCTACCCGTTATGGGGAGGTGGGGTTCCTGACGAACTCCTGATTGCAACCGATGGTAGCGGCGCTGGCACTGGGTCCTGGGCCTTTATCGTCTGGGGCCTGTTCGGACACCGCTGGTACCGAGTTGATTGGGAAGCGGCCCGGCTGACCAGTGTAGGATGGCTGTCGGAGCTGCCACCGACACATGTTACCGACACCCGGTCTTACCACGGTGAACTCGCGGCGCTGCAAGCAGCAGCCATGTGGTGCTTGGCTCAGCTTGATCAGTGGGAAATCTACATGCGATCCTCTCCTCGTCTCATCACCCTTGCAGTTGACAATTCCTCAGCACTGACTGTCGCGGCTGGGCACGCGGCGGCCGATCAGCCCTGGGCCGCCAGTACACGTGCCCTTTGGCAAGCTGTACAAGCTCGGGTGTCGACCAGTTTCAGGCATGTGCATAGTCACACAGGAATAATGGTTAACACGCTCGCGGATGCCCTAGCCACTTGGGTTCTGGATTATGGTGATGTTAGACCGCCTCATGCACTGCCGTGGCACTCGACCTTCCAAGCCTTAGCGCCCTGGCTCTGGCTCATCCCGCAGGCCAAGATGCATGGCGGGCGGCCCTGTTTCTCCCTTGCGATCGGGGATGTTGGGTGGTCACCACCTCAGACCTCTGTTGACACTGCTCCTCTGAGCAACGCCGATACCCCCGCACCGGTGCCGCTCTGCATTACGACCGCAAATATTCAATCCATCAAAGATGCTCCTTCTAATCTGTTCAACCCCTCGGGACATGCTGCTCGGCGTCAGTTCCTGATGAGCCAGGCCTGCCAGCTTGGCATCAATATCCTCTGCTTGCAGGAAGCCCGGAGTAAGGCAGGCCGGTGGGCGGTTGGTGGTTGGCTCACATGGCGTTCCGGAGCCTGGAAAGGTCAGTATGGCTGCGAAATTTGGGTTAAACCGGGCATCGTCTCGCCACCGTTGCAGTTGGGTGACTGGCGCATCTTGCATAGTTGCCCACGTCTCCTTGTAATCACTTGCGTTTCTGAGCAGTTTCCGGTCACTATCTGCTCTGCGCACGCCCCACATTCTGACAGACCCGATGCTGAAGCAAGTGCCTTTTGGGACCTCCTAGCGACCGTCCTTCAAGCCACGCCCAGTCTGTTCTGCCGACGATGAGGGAGTGCTGATCGGCACCTTGATATCCCAGCACGAGCCTTCTCGTAACGATGAATATCTCCTCGAATTGTGTCTGCGGTTCGGCCTTTTCGCCCCTTCCACCTTCAGTGACACCCAAGTTGGAGAAGGTTGGAGCTGGCAGCACACTAGTGGCCGGAGGAAACGGCTAGACCACCTTCTCTTCCAAGCTGGTCCCTGGGAGGTGGAGAGGTCTAGCCAAGCTCTAGCTTTTGACATCGTAAATGTGCAGCAAGATCACGTTGCCCTTTGGGCACATACGATCCTTAGGGCGACTGCCCCGGCGGTGCCCCGCCCTCGGCAGAGGAAGTGTCTTCCGGCCGAGGTGTGTGGGGCTGGCAGCGACATCTGGTCCCGCATCCAGCGTCAAACGCCTGTTGGCTGCCCTGCACAGGTCCAGCAGCTGCTGGATGTTTACTCAGTCTGGAGGCAGGCCTTGCCCTCGCGCTCTCCTCTGGTACCCAAGCAGCCGTACATCCAGGCCAAGACTTTGCAGCTCCTAGGTCGGCTCCGGGACTGGCGGGCCCAGTGCCGCTTAGTCAAGCAAAACGGTCGCGCGCTGCTCCTTTCGCTCTGCTTCGGTGGGTGGCGGCAGCGCTGTTATGGAGACCGCCTACCCCACCTCCGCTGGCATCAACAGCGTCTGCTGGAGGCTGCGATGTTATCACAGGAATTCCGCCTCAGTCGCATTGCACACAATTCTGCAAAAAAGGACAAAGTGCAACATTTCATCCATCTCACGGCCTCCGCAGTTGAGCTCTGGCATCAGGAAGGACGAGCTCTTGAGTCCATCTCCAAGCTGCGATGGGCCTCGCGTCGTGCTGCTGAGCGGAGAGCCGTCCACGCAGCGGGCGGCTACAATATCGAGCAAGAACTCGAAGAACAATTCAGAGCCCAGGAAGGGGGGCGCGCTGTTACGCACGAGCAAATTCGCGCTGCCCAGCGGTCCTGGGCACACTCTCCCACGGTACCCTGTCCACAGGCGGTACCGACTCTCCTCCAGATGGAGGCTGCTTGTCGTAGGCAGCAGGCCGGGAAGGCTCCTGGGCCCGACCTTGTGCTTAACGAGCTCTGGAAACACTTTCCCGTTTCTGCGGGCCTTTGGTTCTGGCGTGTCTGCACTGGCATCGCGCTGACGGGCCGCGAGCCGCCCCAGTTCAAGCTTGCTCTCATATGCGCCCTGTATAAGAAGGGCCCAGCTGCCCTTCCACAAAACTACAGGTCTATCGCACTGCTGAATGGCATGGCCAAGGTGTACCATGGATACCTCAGGAAAGGTATCGGGCACTCGATTCTACGCCGTTACCAAGGTCTCCAACTCGGAGGTCGCCCAGGCATGCCTGTCCACTTTGCGGTTACTGCATTCCGTTGCGCGTGGTCACTTTGTGTCGAGGCACAGCGGAGTGTTGCTGTTCTCTTTGTAGATATCAAGGCCGCCTATTATGAGGCGAGCAGGGACCTCATCTTTGATGGCGGCGCTTTGTCTCTGGGGCCCAGCGAACAGCGGCTATATCACTTGAGCGCTCTCGTCGACCAATTGGCACGGGCGGGCGCCCTTCAGCTTCTCGGTGTCCCGGAGGAAGAAATTGCGCTCCTCAAGGACTGCGTCGCTTGTGCTCACTGGCACTTGGTAGGGTCCGAACGTCTGTTTCTTGCCACTCGGGGCTCACGACCTGGCGACGGACTAGCTGATATCCTCTTTGGCTCCCTCTTCGCCATTGCGCTGCGCCACATTGAAGCTGTGTGTGCTAAGGAAGGTCTAACTTGCCAGGCTGCTTGTTTCGCCTCCGGTTTCCCCCCCACCCCGCTTCAGATAGGGTGGGCTGACGACCTCGCGGTCATTACGGATTATGCTAGTCCTCGCGAACTGCAACAGCTTTTTCCACGGGTTGCGGAAATTGTCATAGACACCTTGCATGCTCTGCATTTTTCCGTTAACCTTGGGGAAGGGAAAACCGAGGCTCTCCTTGACATCAGGGGCAATGAGGCCAAGGCCGTACGCGGTGAAATGCTTGGGTCACCCCGTCCGCTAACCCTCCCTAATGGTGCAGAGTTGCGACTGACACCTGAATATAGGTATCTTGGGGTTGTCCAGCATCCCAAGGATAATGGCCGTAGAGATTCTGAGCTTTGTGCTCAGCGAGGACGCACTGCGTGGGCTCACGGTCGCAACTTGATTAGCAGCGATGCGCTACCTTGGGCACTTCGGCAAGCGTGGGTCGCTGGCAGGATCCTGCCCGCTGCGTACGCAACACTTGCTACCTCAGTTGCGGTGTCCGAACGGGCCGCGCCTTTGCACGGCCTGTTCGAGCGGATTGCCCGGGTAGTGTGTGGATCATGGCGCTTCGGCCACCGCCTGCACCGGTCCGTGCTTCTATGCCTTCTTGGACTGACGGCCCCTGAGCATGCTGTTGTCGTTGCTCGCACTCGCCTGGTCGTCCAGCTCGTTGGCCGGGCACCTGCCGAGGTGTGGGATCTCTTCGACGCGGCATGGAATCGTGCTGTCCCCTGGTGTGCTTTGCTCGCAGATGCCTGCAAATCAGTTGCCCGAGGCGTTGCGGGCGCCCAGCGCCAACATGTCCCTTCGGCCTTGGCCTTCGTGCGTGCCAACCATCGAGGGATGCTGAAGGCCTGCCGGTTTCTCAGCAAATGGGGCACTCTCCAGTGGGCTTTCTGGGACCTGTGGCAGGCGCTGTCCGGACCCAGGACTAAACGGGTCCTCAGTTGCGCAACCCCACATCCCTGCGCCATTTGCAACGCGGTATTACCTAGCGCCCACGCTCTTGCGGCACATGTCCACCGCAAGCACTCTGTTGTCAACTGGCTGACGCGGTACACTCATGGTACCGCCTGTCTTTGGTGTCATACAGAGATGCACTCATCGGATCGGCTCAAATACCATCTCCGGACCACGCCGGGATGTGTCCACGGGCTTAGGGTCACTGTCGGTGAGGTTTATGAATATGGTACCGGGTCTCGACGGGGCGGGCCTAGGACTCATCGTGGCGTCCCGGCAGCGAGGCTCCCAGGTCCTCTTAACGCTACGCCTGCCCAGCGCGCTGCTTCTGAGGCAGGGCGCCCTTGCACCGAGGGAGAGCTTGCTCAAGAGCTCTTCGCAGCCACGGGCGCGCTTGCCCCTTTCGACTGGCCGGCCCCGCAGGTGACCGATGGGGCTGCACGCAATGTTGTTGCGGTTCCGGCTGACCCGCACCCGAGGCCTTTCCTCCCAGATGTTGGTGCCGCAGAGCCCGTTGCCCCCGCTGCTGCTTTTGCCCACTGCACTGGATCTGTCGAGGGCGCACCCAGCGTATCTAATGCGGTTGAGGCACCAGTGCGTCAGTGGCGGTGCATTTTTGACTACTCTGAGCCAGCTGAGGCATGGCATCTACCCTCTCCGTTATGGTCTGCATGGAGTCTCGCTCCTGTCATTTGGCAGCTTCCTCTTGCGTGGCACCGCTACTGGAAATGTTGGCATGCTACCGATTTGTTCCATCCCTGGGACGCCGCTGCCACGTCCGCTTTCCGTGTCCTTCGCAGCAGTGTGTCTGATCCTGCTGCCGCGTCCAAGGAGCCTCCGGCTGCCTTACAGTGCTTGTTGGCCGCCACAGTTACCCTTCGTCAGGTATGCGCCCGGGTTTGTGCTGGTGGCGCTCTTTGGCTTTGGGGTGTGCCGAGCTCGGCAGGGCTCTCGTTCCTTCGGAGGCTGCTGCCCCGCGCGCTCTTTCGCTCTGCGCATCTTCCCTTCGGAGTGATCTTTGCTGCACAGCACCCCGACTGTCCACCCTCGTGGTGGCCGGACCTTCTGGCCCTTTGCTCTCCCTCGCCTGTGGGCCATTCCCCTTTCGTCCGTCCTCTGCGAGCCTCCTTCATTTTCAGCACAGAGTCGCTGGGTCGCGCCTGAGGCGCCTCTCGCCCCTGTGCTCTTTTGCTAGTTTGCCTCCGAGTTTGCCTGTGTGGTTCCATAGCGGTTCCCACTTTTGGGCTTGCATGTCCTTAGTTTGCTCCGGACCTTGGACCGATCCGCAGTGAAGTGAAGTGAAGTGAAGTTCACTCCATCCCAGGAACGCCACCTTCCGGTATAGCCCTCTGTTCGCTCCAGGAGCCACTCTCTGGCTCCAGTTCTGCGCCTGCCAGATCGCTGCCAATCACACACAAATATGCATACATACATGCATACATGCACATTATGTCTATTTCTTACCCATTTCATCTTGATCGTAAAATCTCATATTCCACAACATCCTATGTGATATTAACTTATTTTTTAGTCTTAACCACATGGTACATACGTACGAGCTATGGTACAGAGTAGAAGTACGATCAGAGTACTGCAGTAACAACTGTCCCAGATAACCTCGTCGAGAAGACCCAAAACCCCTATACCCAAAACCCCCAAACCCCAACCCCTAAACCCAAAAACCAAAACCCTAAACCGAAACCCCGAAACCCAAGCCCCAAAACCCAAAACCTTGCCTTCAGGTTCCTCGTCACCTGACTCTGGCTCGTGGTGCACGACGTTGTCTTGCATACCGCCTGCGAGGTCGCTTGTAATATAGGGGCCTTAATAATCAGAATAGGGCGTTGGGGTACATAATACTATAATTGTAATAAAGGGAATAGAGCTCGGGGGTGTAGTATACTGTATTGTTATAACAAAGGACCAACCCCCCCCCAAAAAAAAATGGTTTAGGGAATAATTGAGGCCTCTATAGCACTCCATGCCGAGGACTGAAAGTTCAAGATCACTGCCTTCAGCAACTGGCCCTGCACTTGCAAGAAGCAGGATCATCGTAGAAACAAATTGCAAAACTTCCCAAACACAAGCGCTTCAATAGATGAAAAAGGGGCTTCGGCGAACATTAACCTACTATATAAAGAGGAACCCTACGGAATCAAAATGGTAACCATTCGTAAACACCTAAACCCTAAACCCTAAACCCTAACCATGCCACAGATCCCTCTCCTGCCGCCAGGTATTCGTTCGAGGAGCCGCTCTCTGGGAACATGGCACCTGACCACTTTCTGCAACATTAGGGTCTAGGATTCGGAACAGCACTACTACTGCTACCCAAGTAGACAGAACTACCACACCTCTTCAACCGCAACGGCACATTACAAGTTCTCAAAATATCCAGAATTTAACCCTGAACCCCAATACCGAGAACCTAAGCTCCAAACCCTCAAGCAGAACTTTTGTTGTTGAGGGTTCGAGGCCTTCCTGACGGGCACGGGCTGCAGCGGAGAGCGCCTCTACATCGAGCAGCCATGCCTGTATTTCCCCAGGAAGGAAAGAAACCAGTTACCTGCTTTGTGGTATGGCGTCTAAACGGTAAGCATTAAACCCAAACCAAAAAGATAAACAGTATCCACATCTTACATGTTGCAAAGGACTTTGTGCTGTTGAGGGGGCGCTAGGAGTTTGAGGGCTTTGCATGTGAGGCGAGGGTATGAAGGTCGCACGATATTCAGGGTATTAGGGTCTTGGTGTATTAGGGTTTAGGGCCAGTTTCGGGTTTCAGGGTTTAGCGGTTGTGGCTCACGGCGGGCTTCGACGACAGAAGCAACAGAGGCCAGTTGTATTGAAACACTGTTGTTACGTCGACGCAGCATGCAGGCTACGTGGAGAAGAAAAGCTGTGCCGAAAGGAGACTCTAGTAACCACGCTCCTAGTATCCTAGTACTCTCAGTCCTCCTTGCTGGTTCTCTGTAGCTCTCGACAGCCTCGACCAATTTCTGAAACCCTAAACTCTAAACCCTAACCCCTAAGCCCTAAACCCCTAAACCCTATTCCTCGACTAATTTCCGCAACCCTGCCTTGCTGTGACCCATCTTGCTGCGGTATTGGGTTACATCGTCCTCCTTGCAGCGATCCTTTTCCCATTTTCCGGAAGACCTCACGTCAAGGTCTGTCTTTTAAACACCTTGGAAACCTATCTGAATCCATCTGTCTAAATGTATGCATGTATGTATGTATACGTACACACACACACATATATATATATATATATATATATATGTCTGTAAACATGCACAAGCATGTATGCATGTATAAACAGTTAGGTGCAGAGTATGTTACATGCATGCATACATCTTGACATAGATTGCGCACATTATGCACGTTGCACACATTGCATGACTGCTTGATTTCGTACTACTGGTACATGTTTGCCTTCTGGTAATGCTTGGAGTTTATTGATACTAGAGACTTACGTTCATATCCTGAACTCGTACTGAGGTTTAAGCCCATGCGAGTCATTTCCCTCTTGGGCTGTCTCATTCCTTGTTGGCCTGTCGTCCGATTACCTAGAGTAAAACCCGGCTATTTAGAAGTAACAGTAGTAGCAGTAGCAGTAGCAGCACCAGGTAGTCGAGGAAAACGGCTGTTGTTTTGACTCAGCTTAACTGTTACTGGTTTGTCCGACATAACTACGTAGTACTAGTTGTACAAGTGCTAGTGCTTTTGCTCTTGCATCGCTTTGGTTGTTGCTATCCCATTACGGATGCTGCAGCTATACATGTATGCCAGCAGAACTATTCGTTTCCGTTTTCGAGCTTGCTGAGAAACATCGAACCCAACAACAGCGCTGACCTTTCGATCATGCAATCATGTCACGTTCACGTGGCAAGCACTTCGAACAATACAGCTTACACAACTCGAGTGACTTCGGCATCGTTGACATGCATGCTCCTACAACCACAACACGGGGGCTGAAGAGGGTGTTGTGTCAAGATTTATATGCAAGGTGCACGGGAGGAATTCTCAACACTCAACACAAGCAATGCACCCGAGAAATGCCACATTTCCAGGAACTTAGGCTCGATCCCCCTTCGCTTCTTGTACGAGCGGTGCAGCTTCTGCGCGAGGTACAGCTTATCCGGCAAGATCTGCACACAGTCAGTTTGAAGATTCTCGGGACCGAGCTACTTGAGGGCTGCGTGCGTGCTAAAGAAGCAGCACCACCAAAACAAAAAAAACAACATATTCCCGGAACCCCATTTACCACATTTACTTCCATAAACACACGAAAGAAACACAAAGAACACCACATTTCGCAATCCCAAGTCAGACCGATGACATGAAGACCGGCCAAGAATACCAATTCAGTCCTGAACCCAACAGTGAATTTAGGCTTTATAAGTTTAGGGGTTTAGGGTTTAAGGGTTGAGGGCTTGGGGTTGAATGTGGCATCTACTTCGGTCATCGAATATGAGTAAGATTGCGTTTTGCGATGCTCCTGGTGTATCTTTTTTCGCAATCGTCGTCGCTATCATCATGGCCACAATCCTGATCATCTGTGTTGACTGTTGCATAATGTTGGCATGCCAACATGCAGTTCCTGTGAAGCATGATTGAACTCCAAGCTTTTTCTCTACATGTCGCAAGCGTGCTTCCACGCTCGCATCCTCGATCATAGCATATTATCTCATCTCCTGGCAAACGAAGCTGTTGAGGAATTAACTACAAACTTGCACTCGCATGGATGAAACTGCTCATATCCCGTCGTGCTCAAAGTGATCATCTTCTTCATGTTCATCATCTCCATCGCCAATGAAGATCGACCGTCTCTTGTCATTCGCATCAACTGCATCAGGCATACGCTCATCTCCATCAACGCCGTTGTTGCGGCCCTTGTCTCATACATCATCATCGTCAACTCCACCATCATCAATCCCACAGTAACGTGATTGCTGTGGTTCGTACTATATGCAGTGCTCGCCATCCTCTCCCAATGTCGCTGTGGATGCATATGTTGCTGAATGCTGGCACGGCTGGCCAGGTCAACGTCCTGCTTCCTGCTGTTACTAACATAGGAAATCGTCATAGGTATTGAAGTGCTAGTAGTGAACAGGCAGTAACAGCAACAACCACAACCAAAACTTCGATCATCACGTCGCCTTCCCCTGCCACTACTCTCGCACATTAGCAGCCTAATGGCCTTTCCTGTAAGGCTTTTCAGCCCGACCGAAGACCACAAAGAAGCCTTAACGTACGGTCAGCACCGAGCAGGAACGGTGCTTGAAGGCTCGTGCCTACTTCACTTTACAGAGTTTATATCAAGGGTGTACAGCATTTGAATGCCCTGTAGCGAAGGGCTTGTTCGGGGTTTTGCCAGGGTCTTCTTTAAGGGTGTAGAGCTGGAAGGTTTAGAGTTTAGGTGAGGACGATCCTAAGCAGCGCATCCTAAGTTTCCTCTTCGTAACGACGGGGAGTAACTACAATTAATTACTACTTCGTTACTGCTACTTATTCACTCCCTTTTGTTACAGCTTTTGTTACGACAGGCTCCTCTTAAACGAAGATATAATGACAATGGTTACGCGAGCCCTATACCCGAAACCCCAAACCCAAAACACTACCGCGAACCCAAAACCCGATACCCTATGGGATTCTACGACTCAGCCGAAACCCTCCCCTAAACCCTAAATGCTACACAAAGCCACAGCCTGATCCAGGTTGACCTCAGGTGCCTGCCAGCAAAGCGCAAGCAGCAAAGGGTGACTTCAGGCTCAGGGTTCAAGGTTCAGGGATTTGGAGTTTAGGGCGTAGGAGGCGCCCTTTTGGGGTGCGGATGACTGTTTGTTATAGGATGCAGATGCATGGCGAAGTTTTGGACAAAGCGCTTCAGGTCCAGCCCTGTAAATCCGATTTCCTACAAGGATGGGATTCGTAGTTGACCAGGCGTTCTGCAGACGGTACGATCGAAAGATACAGCAGAAGGAAGAGATGACGAACAACTCTTCGAACCCTCCGCAGAACACACGGTTCTGACCAATTAGCTCACAGCGAAGCAGAGAACTGCTTGGGAACACACTACTAGCAGCGGCAAGAGCAGCAAGGCAGCCACAACAAGGGTGAACTTCATAGCTTAGCTTTCAGCGGGCAACACAAGTATTGATCCTCATCGCCACCATCGGTCTCGTGAAGCTCCCTTATTGTCATCGTCACCATGCTACCATCAAAAAATCAACATCACGGCCATCTCCCTCGCGCTTCTCATCATCACAATCATGGAGAACATCATTGTCACCACCACCACCACAACTACCCACCACCAGGTCACCACCGGCACCTTGTCTACCACCACTATCGCCATGGCCAACATCAGCCCTTCTTGTCGTAGCCAAGCGGCCCGGACACCGAAGACATCGTCGGGATTCCAATCTGCCTGGCTTCTCACCACCTCCTTGTAGTTCTCGCACCACCTCTCCGCAGCTTGGCTCTAGTAGGCGAAAGACCGCAGCAGAGATGCAGTCTTCTCCCGGAAACCATGTGTTTGCTGCATATTTATATAGTGTTTGCACACACCATATGTGTATATATATATATATACACACATATTGCATCTGAGTTGTACGGAGTCGTACATGTACCTGTTTACGTGTATGCTCGTCCCTGTCTGTCTGTATGTCTGTCCGTGTGCATGTATGAATGCATGTATATGTTGAATTAGCTACGTAGCTGCTATGTAGATATATCTTTTGATGGATGTACGTATCAGATGTGCGTATGCATACACAGAGAAAGAGGACACGCTACTTAGATTAGGGTCGTGAAAACGCCCCTTTTCAGGGTCCGTCCCGTGACGCCTCGCATGTCTGCACCCCGACGCCGTGAACCACAGAGTTTGAGAAGCTCGGATCTTCGAACCTAAGCCCAAACGCGGCACAGTACCTGAAACCCTAAACCTCGATGTGGGGGCCTTAATAGCAAAAATAGGGTTTGGGGGTGTATTATACTATAATTCTAAGAAGGAGCCCCCAAGACCCTGTTCTAATTCTTAAGGCACCTACATTAACTATACTGTACTTAGAACCCTAGCAAAAAATTACAATTTTAGCTGTTTCTTAAAGATTATAAAAACCAAAAACTAAAATTTATTTCTAAATACCCGTAAGTATTGGGTAATGGGGATCTAAGTTAAGGCCCCTAAACCCTAAACCCTAAACTCTTCACCCTAAACCCTAAACCCTAAGCTCCAGATATGCTGAACCTCACCCAGCCTGGGGCTGCGCTTCGCCGCTCGCAAGTGCTCCAGGTGAAGCTCCCTTTCCTCCTCTTCCAGAAGTCTTTCGGATTTTAGGGTTTAGGGGAAATCTTTCGGATTTTAGGGTTTAGGGGAAATCTTTCGGATTTCAGGGTTTGGGGTTTAGAGCTTTTAGGGTTTGAGGGTTTAGGATTTAGGGATGCAGCTTTTGGGGATCCTTCCGGGGTTGAGTGCCTATCAATAGCTAGTGGCTCCATTTCCTCCTCTTCAGGCAATCTTTGGATTGCAGTTTTTGGGGTAGAGGGCAGAGAGGGATGCACAGCTTAGCTTAGATGCGTTAGAATATTACATACTATAGCCGATGCCTCGTAGGACTATTCTACTAGGAAACGGCTGTTCGGTGCTTGCAGGGGTGTAAAGCAACAGCTCCTGGTCAGGCTGAAGCCTGTGGCCAGTGTCGGGGCCTGATGCTCATTCGTATTATTGGGAATACTGTTCATATTATTGTTATTGTTATGATTATAAATATTACTATTATGAACTGTTATCATCATTATCTTCAAAATCCTAAACTGTGAACCCTACCTGGACTCGAAACCACCTTTTGAGGCTTCCTACGACTGCCTTGTAGAAGTCCTGGTGGTCTATTTAGAGGTCAGCCCTAAAGTTCCCTAAACCCCTGCAGATCCCTTAGAAAGCCCTTATTCATCCCGTTAAAGGCACGGGACGATCCTCGAACCTCCCAGTAAGTTCTAGATTAGGGTTTAGGGATTAGGGTTTAGGGTTTAGAGTTATAGGGTTCATAATACGAAGCTACAAAACAAGTAGGTAGGGTAGTTTAAGGATTGGAGGAGCCTGTACTATTAATCATAGCCATCTCGATTTGTTCTGTATCGGTGTGTGGATAGGTAGGATAATACGAACAGGTGAGAATACATATGTCGCCTTGTACCTACATGAAGATGGGGATGGTAGATATAGAATTCGAACTGCAGGCATGTGTGGCCACTGCAAGCAGATGGCAGTTTTCTACGATCACACGCGGTTAAATGCCAAGGCCGTTTACTACAACGACGAGCGACCGCGCAACTGCCACTAGACAGATGAGTCATAAATCATAAAGTACAACGTCATGTCCCGGCGAAGGTCCTCCTCCATGTCCATGAATTCGCCCTCGCAACAAGCTATTGCTTCGAAGCTGGGGCTTTCAGCAAGCAGGGAACCCCTCAAAAGGAAACTGGGCAGCAAGATCCTGACTATAAGGACCGCTTAAATCGTCCAGATAAGTTATTTCAAGAACCCCCCATACTGTGACAGCAAGAATCGCTGTTGCGACATCTCCTAACCTTCCTCCTCCGAACAACCAGGCGTGGGCTTGCAAAAATCTGCCCGCAACTGATGTTTTTCGCTTTAGGGTTTGGGGCTTTGGGTTCTATATCAGCCCCCGTCAGTTTGATGTGAGCCCGCAGACTCGTGGCGGTTCTAGTGCGCATGCTGGAGAGGCATCTCCGTAAGGAGCACTTGGAGGTTCGCAGGTAGTTGCAAGTAGAGTTCTATAAGATCCCCTAGTGCGGGTTATGATCATAACTTATAGTTCCCGCACTTTTTATTCCAGTTATAACTACCCATGAACCTCCAAGTGAACCCTAACATCTCCTAACAACGTCTAAAGGCAATGTAAGCAGAACGCACTACGCACCAGAATTGGAGCCTTCAGCCCCCAAACCAAACACCTGAGCGACAGCCGGCTCGGGCCACTAATTGAAGGAGAACAAGCTAATATGGAGGCTTTAGTAATTAGAGTCGGGTTTGGGCATAGATTGTACTATGATCATGATAAGGAACCCCCCACAATAGTATTGGAAACTATTTAGGCCCCTATATTAAACAGGAGCACCTTGCACCGGCAGGCCTCACTGCGAGTTTACCAGAGGCTGAGGCTCTTTGAGCTCGAGAAAATGAGGGACCCTTGTCAACACCTGGAAAGGCATTTCTGGATATTGTTTGAAGGACCCCTTTGAGGCAGTCCCCAATATGTTAAGCAGCCCACATCTGTGCAATATAGAAGCCGGAATAACTGCAAAGGTTATTCCTTATGGCTGTATGGTTCCGTATCATAACTATGTACTGTAAAACACTATAACTTCCCCCGAAACCCTGTTCTAAGCATTGCGACCCCTGTGTCAGTAGCTAGGCCTGGGAGGACATCTCATAGTTCTCCTCCGGATCTCGCGGTGGCAGCGGCTGCGCCCTGATTTTGGAGTCCGGTATGCAGGCTGGTTCGGGGTTGAGAGTTTGAGCGCTCCTTCGGAGTTTGGGCAAGTTTCAGAGTGTCGCTGCCTTTTGGAAGATCAAAGGTCTGGTTGCTTATTGAGGGTTCAATGGACTGATAGGATACACAGAACTACTCATGAGCCCCTAAACGTCGGCATGAAACTCGAAGGAAACCCAGCAAAAACCCAGAAAAATCAGGAAGCGGGGTGCTCGGTAACGAGGTTCCTAAACGAAGGCTTGCCGTTGCGTACCGGGCTCTTCGGGCAGAGACAGGGGACACCCATTTATAGTTTTAACGGGTGTTTACAGACCAAGGCTACGAAAGGCTGCTCACCACTGAAAACATCAAGATGAGCAATTAGTAGAATAGGGTTTCGGGCTTCAGTGTATATTATACCATAATGATAATTAGGAACCCCGAAAATGGTATTGGCAATTAGGGGGAGTATTGCTTTACGGAAACGAAAGACATCGGGCTGGCTGGCGCCACCTACTGCAGGGGCTTGAGAAATTGCAGAAATTATTTTGTTTTTTCACCAGTAGAGTGCAATATACACCGAAACCCCATCTGATTTTTCAGACCCCTATATTACTTCTCCTGACTTCCTGAACTCCACGAGAGCCGAAACTCAAAACCTATCGTCAATGCACCCAGCCGCCCAACCCGTACCTGAGAAACATCAAAACCTTGTAGTAACCCCCCTTACAGAAGCCAGTTCAGTAAACTCTGCAGGGCTGTGGGGGGGCCTTGTCTTAGCCCTTATAAAATATAACAAATTCCCTTGCGCCACCCTAAACCCTAAATCCTCATACTATTGGGCATCGCGCCGGATCTGCCGCCAAAGCCTTGCTGACTGGGCCCTGGCAAGCAACCGGCCGCTTCGGAGTTCTGAGGGGTTGCGTTGGGTTTGCGGCTATACGGCTCTACGGCTGCAAGGCGTTTTTGCAAGGCTTTTTTGCTTTTACCCTAAAGCACTACACCTTAAACCGTTATAGGGTTTTCGTATTCAAGGTTTTGGCGTTTGGGTAAAAGGCGATTCAAAGCCACGACATCCCGAGACAACATCTCCAAGGGAGCCTCTAACCTACACCCCTAACCTTAAAACCCTGCTTTAGTGTTGGTATAGGAACTAAACCAGGACTTTGGGGTGCATTTATAATATAGTATATATGGGGACTATAAGGGGATAATACTACTAATCATTCCGACCTCTATATTACACCTCAATCGTTCCCGCAGCAAGCTCTTCAGGCGTCATTCGCAAGCTTTGGCAGCCCAAAAAGGCCGCAAAACCCCAAGCCCCCTCAACCACTGGAAACCAACACCCCCCCCCCCCCGAAAAAAAACGTACCCCCTGAAAAAGCCACCAGTGATCGGATCCTTCTTGCATGGACCCCTCAATAACGCACCCTTTGTTAGCAAGACCGAAACCGCTTGGGAGAAAGGCCTGCTGCTAGGGGAGATGCTGTCGCCTTGAGCCGACAGGTGCCAGGTCGAGGATTCAGTGGTTTAAGATGTAGATGTATGTATGTATGTATGTATGTATGTATGTATGTATACATGTGTGTATATATATATGTATATATATATATACACATGTATGTATGTATGTATGTATGTATGTATGTATGTATATATATATATACACGCACTTGCATAAAAGGTTCAGCTGCAGGAATCCTCGTTCTCGAAAGGTTGCGGGGTGGGAGTATGTATGCATGCTGCTCTGTCACCTCTACTAGCTCTGCTCTACCTGCTAGTGCTAGTGCCCATGCTAGTGTATAGCTACTGCCACTGCTACTGTCCTCCAGCCGCTGCCGCTGCTACTACTACTGCTCCTGGTAGTACCGCTGCCACCACCATTACCGCAAGAATCACCACAAGTATCTATAGTCATCGTCGTAGTGGCAAACAGCAGCAGTAGGCCTAGCAGTATAACAACGACTCATATTGGTCATCATTATATGTTCGTAAAAGGATTTCCATTAGCATGAGCATTAGCCGTGGCATTGGCATTGTCATTCCCATTCCCATAAGCTTTTGCATAAACAGTAGCATTGGCAGTAGTAGTAGTAGTAGTAGTAGTAGTAGTAGTAGTAGTAGTAGTAGCAGTAGTAGTAGTAGTAGTAGTAGTAGTAGTTGTAGTAGTAGTAGTTGTTGTTGTAGTTGTAGTTGTAGTAGTTGTAGTAGTGGTAGTAGTAGTTGTAGTTGTAGTAGTGGTAGTAGTAGTAGTAGTAGTGGTAGTGGTAGTGGTAGTAGTAGTAGTAGTAGTAGAAGTCGTAGTGGTAGTCGTAGTCGTAGTCGTAGTCGTAGTAGTAGTAGTAGTAGTAGTAGCAGTAGTAGTACACTCGAAATATTGTTAGTATTGGGTTTAGTATCTTTATTAGTATTGTCATTTCTATGACTATGATCCCTATCGCTACTGTCAGTTTACTGTTGGTAGCAGTGACAGCATTTACACGGCAAGGAATACGCACAATTGCACACAGCGGAACCTTCAGCTAGAAGCCTGAAGTTCCAAACTGTGCCAGGAGAACCATCAAGAAAAGTCGGCCGGAAGAGTCTCCAGGGTGAAACATAAACCACGGGTTTCAACTGTCTAGTAATTGCGAGTAGGGCTTCGTTCTTGCTTGGCTCATCAAAAGCGAAAATAGTAGAGGTAATTAGTAAGGACTCTAACATAGCTCAACAGCTCAGCCAGCCTCTCCAGCATCCATGCAGCTCTTCTGGTGGTGCATTCAGGAAGGCCTGGCTGTCGTGTTCGATTGCGGGGTACTCCGCAATTTAAGGTTTAGGTTTTAGGGTTTCTGGTTTAGGCTTTCGATTCCTGTGATACTTTGGCATGTTATGGAAAAAAACTCGTCAATGTCTTCTAGCTGGAAGCCACGGAACCTCCCGTTTAAGAATCGAGTCTGCCCCAACACAAGTTCGGGATGCGCTCCAACCAAACCCTGAACCATACCCCGAGCCCGAATTTGGGGACCCTAACACGGGGGCCTCAAGGATTAGAATAACATAGGGGAGGTATATTGTAACGGAGTTACAAGAAGGAGCGCCAAGGACCTGTGTTATTACTTATTACTAAACTTCTTGATGTTCAAACACCATCTCTACACTTGCATGTATGGACCCCAGCGTGGCAACAAAAACAACACCCTGAGCACAAATTCAGCGAGCCTGACACTGTCCCAAACCCTGAACCCTTATAAAAGCATTTAAAATACCCTAAAAGAAGCAATTAAAGAACCCTTATAGAAACAGAACCCTTAAAGAGTCTACGTTCACTTTCATCCCGAAGTGCTCTAGCCTCGAGCATCGCGGAGTCACTTGCTCTGGTGCTGGATTCGGCGTCGAAGTCGCGATCCTCCACGGTTTAGGCTTTGGGGCTTGTGGGGTTTAGGGTCTTGGGGCTTGCGGGCGTGTAGGGTTTGGGTTTAGGGCTTCGGGTTGGGGCTCCCTAGACTCTTGTAAGGCCAAGAGCACTCACTCAACTTTGAATCATCAAGCTCTCAGCCTCTCATACAAAGGGCCGTGATATTCCATGTCTATTCCGAATAGGGGTTTGTTATAGTATGTGGCTACTCCAGGAGGGATATAAGGCTGCATACAAGCCCTGATATGCTGCGACATTCCAATCTCAAACTAAAGCTTTAAGCCAAAGCTCCAGCGCAGTGCCATAAATTTCGAGGGACTAAAGCCCCAGAAGTTCAATCAAGCTCGCCATCCTCTGCCCGAACCCCCCTATAGCAACCTTTATGAGAACCACCTTAACATCACGTTTGCAAGAGCCAAAAGCTTCACAATCTTCGCTCATGTCTACACTTGCACTTCTTCTGATGGCCTCACATCTGGGACCTAGGAGTCTCAGAAAATGAGGGGGGCGGCCGTAGGATAGAACACCCCAACCCAGCAGGGGGTAGCATCCTTCATGCACGGATACCCCCAAAAAGGGACAGTGCGCTTTCGAACAAAGCATCCATCTCCCATCT
Organism: Symbiodinium sp. CCMP2592; assembly: GCA_905221615.1. NCBI lineage: Eukaryota > Dinophyceae > Suessiales > Symbiodiniaceae > Symbiodinium > Symbiodinium sp. CCMP2592. The sequence goes on along the minus strand of CAJNDT010005876.1, from coordinate 451,962 downwards.
TCCCCCTGAGCCCTAAACCCCCACTGAAGCCCTTCCCGGAACTTGTCTGGCAACCCTTGAGGAACGCGTAGAGGAACTAAAACCCACAAACACCCACCTAACAATGGAACCTGGATAGATAGCAATGTCAAGTGTTGAGGCCCCAGCTCTAAGCCCTGGAAGCTACCCTAAGGCTCCAAAGTAGTCCCTTTTTGGGGTTCATACATAGAATCCTATAAGGTAATCCCAAAAAGGAACTACTATGGAGCCTCTGGGTACCCATGCAGAACCCCGAACAAAAACACGGTATGAAGCCGAGATCTCCTGTTTAAGGCCCCCAAACTACGCCCGTAAAGCAAGAATAGCAGCCTGTATCGAACCCTTGATTGAAAGGAATCCGTTTTTTACAGCGGCATCCGTTTTTACAGCAGCCCTTTTAGAGGAACCCTGATTGAATCGTCAGGTCCCCTCTAGCTCAAAGTGAAGAGCTACCCTGAATCCTGAAGCCTAAACCCTAAGTCCTAAACCCTAAACCCCTCAATCCTACACCCTAAACTCTGTATCCTGAACCCTAAATCTAAACCCCTAAACTCCTCAACCCTAAGCTCCTTTTCAAGAGCTAAGAAAGGCCTCCGGCTCCACGGCGCCGGTCGACTTGCCTTCGTCGACTCCGGCCTCGCTTTGGCGTACATAGTTGCTCGCTTCATACACCGCAAAAAGTGTAACTTTCAGTTCTATGGGGGATATTTTGTATGCAGGGATAGTATGTATAATTATATATTTACACATGTGTCCCAAAACGCGTAAAGTGTACTCACTCCGCTTCTATGGAAACTGAATATATGGGGCCTTAGATATTGGTATCGGGTTCCTGACCAGTTTGTTAAACTGTAGTAATTCTTCAGGCTGTTGTGAGAGAGCGTTGGTTCCAAGAGCATGCGCGGCTCTGGAATCTGGAGCTTAGGGTCAAAAGTTTAGGGTTGGAGGGCTGTGCGGTTTACAGTAGGGTGTGGGGCTTCAGGCTCAGAGCCATGTAGGGTTCAGGGCTACGGGCGGTGAGTGATTGGTGATACTACTGGTGGTCTCACCGTGAAGTCTTCAACAACGGCCCCAAGAACAACAACCCAGGCCTCCTGAACGGCAGCTGGCTCGGCTGAAACCTTCGGCTCCTGTTCCTGGCACGAAACATGGCGGCTTGCTCTTGAAAGGGCTTGGGCGCACCACCGCAAGCGAATCGATGTGCTTGTGGCTACAGATGACTGTGGGCTATTGAAACAGCTCGCACACTTGCTGCTGCTGCTGCTGCTGCTGGACTTCTGCAGGCTTGTGAAGCACATGCTACAGAGTGCCAGCCGTCGATCTAACTAGATGCGCAGAGTCTGGCATCTCATCTCATGCCATTTAGTTCCGTGACCCATGCCGCTCATGGCTTTCATTGGTCAGACTCCGTGGTGGCGCCATGGTCAGGTGCCCCCGCCTCCCTCGGTGTTGAAACCAAGGGCTGAACGGGGGGAACCTCCTTGTCATCCTGGCTGCAGCGAATCTGCTTCAACTCGCGCTGCAGTTGCTAACTCATGATCTCAAATCCAGAGCCCTATTCGGTTATTTATGCAAGCTTGTGCTCGGCGCTACACTGGCCTCTTGGTTTGCTTACATGCAACCCAATGTCTGGCATATCTGACTTCCCAAAGCTGCCTCGAGAGCCGTAGCTGGCTGTGCTGCGGCCGCGATCTCCTGCTCCTGACATATTGGATGGTTGTCAAAATCATGGTCCCTGTTTGGGAATCCTACATATTAGGTGCGATCGAAAAAGGGTTTAAGGTTTAGGGGTATGAGTAGTTGTCAAAACTATGGTCCCTTTTCGGGAACCATAAATAGCAGGTGCCGTGCAAAACTGAGGATCCAAAATCGACCATGATTTTGACAACCACCCATATGGCACACACAGGCTGCTCCGTGTCAGAGAGGTTTGGATTACTGTCACCTTGGGGTCTCGGCGAAATATGTCTACTGAAGAATTACTGAATACTAGTTGCAAAGTTTTTTTTTTGAGCACCTTTTCCACCTAGCAGTTAAGGTTGGCGGAATCCTCATTGAGGAGTGCAACTGCCTGACTATTTAGCCCCCTTCACACTGGTAGTAAACACCGTAGCGGCCCATCACTTCTCCGGTTCGGTTTCCGGCTCACCCTTGTCACCCTCCATAGCTTCGCGACTGGCCTCTTCCTCATGGACCAGGTCAAGGCACGTCTCCCTGTGTACCCACGGCACCGTAGTAGCCTCACTGAACTCCACCTCCACCCTGGTACTGGTGCTTGCTGACAAATGCCCTCCATAGTGTCACGGTCATCGCTAGCAACCAGCTCGTGGGTTTCCAACAGTTCCGCCACCTCCACACCGTAGAGCTCCGTGATAAGGTCGCTACTGAGCTCCCCATGCTTCCATTTGGAGTAAAGCTCTTGGTACTGTTGGAAAGAGAGGTCCCGCAGTCCACTGGGTCGTCCCAGGGTGTCTTCTGCATTGCAATCCCCTTCAGCTCCCGCCGCGCTTGGCACCGCTTCGGTGGTCACATCTTCGGGGGGCTCCACCATCCTTGCATTGATCTGGAGCCGAAGCGTAGTGCCATTCTCTGGGACACTCAGGCTGTAGGTGTGGGTAACACGAGGTGTGTCACCACTCCCCGAGCTGGCCTCAATTTCCAACTAGTTGCAAGGTTTAGGGCGTAGGGTTTAGGGTTGTTGCTAGTGTAAAGCAAGAGCTTGGCATGATGGCCCCCTTCCCTGCAGTCGTCATGCTCCTTGCGACTTATTTACGCATAATCATTTGCTGCAGTTGGAGGCACCAAAGCAACTCCGTTTTGACGACATGCCTGGAGTGGGTACAGGGCGCACACATTTGTCGTCTCACAAGCTGTTGCATGAAGCTATTCCTCCCTCCTCGAGGATCACATCCGGCTGGTCAAAATGGTGTAACAATCCACTTCTTTATGCAATGACATGGGAACAAGATGGCACAAGCTTCTTCGATGTCGCAGTGCGTCGACTAGTCTTCGTGTATCTGTAACACCCACCGAGAGAATCTACGAAAACTGTCTTGCTCGAAAGAGCCTGGTTCGCAATCCCACACGTGTGCCAGTGTCCCGACGCCGGCTACCGCCACCATGATGTCAGGAGATCGAAAGATTGCTGGTGGCCTCGAGGTTGTCAGTGTCGATCTGGGCGAGCAAAGCGTGCCATGTCACTGGCACGAATTCCGCGAAAAACCAGGCCGGCCGGCACACAGCATATGAAGACACATTGCTGGCGGCATGGTCACATTGGGAAGGCCCCCCTTGAAAGTGCTGCCTGCATGGAAGGAACATCCTCGTTGGCCTTGTCATCCTGACTGTGGCAAGCTTGCTTCAACATACGCTGCAACTGCTCAAGGCCGCAGCTTCAGCTCGGTAAGTTACGCAAGACGCAATATTGCTGTTTATGTTTTCTGGTACCCAAAAGGCCCCAAAGTCCTATAATAAGGAGTACTATGCTGGTACTTGCCTCGGGCAATAAGCAGAAAAACGATGCAGTTGCAGGAAGACGCCTCGAGAACTGTAATGTAGGGGCCTCAATGATTAGAATAGGGTTTTGGGGCCACTTATACTATAAATGTAATCAGGAACCCCACAAACAGTCTTGGTAATCAACCAAGCCCTTTCGGAGGGCTCAGGCTCGTGATCCTAACGTGTGATGTCGGGGCCTGAAGGATTAGAATAGGATTTTGGTGTATGTTAAGCTATACATATTATAATACGGAGCCCCCAAATACTGTTACAGTAGTGCGAACTTCTTCTAGGCCCTATAGAAGCCCAGGCTGCTCGGCTGTTCGGTGAGGATCTTTGGGACGTGTCTGGAATACTGCCATTTGCGGGGGGCAGCTAAAGTACAGTGGGTGACCCAGAGACTCCCACCCCCGCCCTCATTCAGCAATACTCCTTAAACCACATAAGGGTTCCTAACGTAATTTGATGGTTTAGGGTTTAGGAATATATCTTAAACCCTACAGTAATATAGTTTATACGAGGTATATTCCTTGATAAAGGGGCTTTGGAGTCTCTGGGAAGGTGCAGGCAGGACGCGTGCCTTGGCAGCTGCTGCTGGCTGAGGTGAAAGTGAGAGCTCGTGTTCCTGACCAAAACCCTAAACCCCTTAAGCCTAAACCCTTAAACCCTAAACCCTGAACCCTTAAACCTCATTGGGAAATCCCGCTGATTACAGAGAGGCTGACTTGCTTGTTCCGAATCGTCTCAGAGATCCGCATGCTTTTGCTCTTGTTCTCCAGCTAGAGGTGAAGCTCTTCCCGCGACTCAAGGCTCACGTACGGGCTGTCAACTTGGTGACTCGCGTGCTGCTTCTACGAACTGGGTGCCCAGAAACGAAAGGAGGAACTATGTGTACTACGAGCCTTCGTGGTTGCCTTCGGCTGTTCCGCAGTGCATTGCCAGTGCATCCATGATTGTCTAATGCTGTCTCGTCTACCAAGCCAAGAACAATGGTATCAACAACACGTAAGTAAGTATAACTCTGAATACAGTGTAAACACATGCGTGACTTAACAACAATGACGAAAATAGAAATGACAAGTAAATCAATACGCCATAAAAAAATGTGTACAAGCAAAAGCAGCCGCCGTGGCAGCTGGTATACTTGTGGGATTCGTAAGGCCTGAGAGAACGGATAGCACCCGACGAAAGAATGCTGGTGGCCTCGAGGTAATCATTGTCGATCTGCGCAAGCAAAGCCTGCCATCACATCAGGCACGTTCCGTGACCTAGTTAGGCGCTGCCGCAATGCTGGGCGGCAGATCCAGTGCTGACACCATGGTTGTGTCGAGAACTCCCCTCCCCATCTTGAAAAAGCGGCCTGCATGGAAGGAACGTCCTCGTTGTGCTTCTCACCCTGACCGCGACAAATTTGCTTCAACACACTCTGCAAGTGTTCAAGGCCTCAATGTCAGCTTGGTGCGGTCTGCACGATTATTTCTTGATGCCACACTTGATTATTGCTGCAGTTCTCGTGAATACGATTTGCAGGTGTTTCGAGAACTGTTGCTGGCTGGCGTTCCTGGCATATAGGACTATATGCCAGGCTACTCTGTTTCATAGGGACTTTGCAATGGGTCTCGCTCACCATCGCCTGGTGACAGCGAAAGACTAGCAATGGGTCTGGGTTACCGCCGCCTGGTTTCAAGAAAAAGCTGGTGACTACAGAATCACGTGACGACTGCATGGAGTGTGCCTTGGCAACCGCAGCATGTTCCGGTGAAGCCGTTAGCCCTACAGTATGATGCTCTGCCATGCACGGTGCCATGATTCCGGCAGTTGGTTTCTGATCAGACTTGCTTCAGATGTCCACATACTATTCATCTCACAGTGTATTACTTCAACATACTGGGTATCCATGTCTGTCGTGCATCTGTACAATCTGCCAAGAGGCTCCACACATACTTTGTACATCTATAGTGCTTGGTTCGCAGTGTCCAACATCCCTACTAATATGCCGAAGCCGGCTAGTCTGAGTTGTCCCTTTAAGCCCTTACTATTACGGTTCTCTACACAGTAGTACGGGAAATACAAAAAAGATACCAAAGGACAACCCAGTAGTGGCATCAAGGTCCCACACGATCGTCAGACTGTCCCTGGCCTCGAGTTTGTCGCTGTTGACCTACGCAAGCAAACCCTTCCATCTCATCATGGGCCGTTACATGGGAGTTTCCGAAAATAGGGGACCCTAATATAGTACCCTAAATAGCAGGATCCTTATTATAAGGACCCCCAAATAAGGTACCCCTAATTTTCGGAAACCCCCACATGACCCATGCCGCTCGAAGTGAGCAAGCTTCTGCTGGGTCAGGTGGTGCTCACACATTGATTCACGCCTCCTGTTGAGAGAGTGGCCTGCACGGGCGAAAAATGGTCTGCATTGCTGTCGCTTCGTCTTGCTGCAATGTTATGCTTCGGACACGAAGCAGCCAATATCACGTGCATCCTGAAACCACTCAATCAACTGGCCGGACGAGACTGCAAGCCCTAAACCCTAAACCCCTAAACCCCTAAACCCTAAACCTTAAACCCTACACCTTCTCAAAGTGCACACTGGAGCCTAACGGGCAGAAACAGCGCTACCGATAGAACAAGAGTACTCTACTGTCCCAAAGCAACCGCTGCCTGCTTCACCTCCGGCTCAGCGTGGAGTGGCTCCTGGAGGGTTCAGCTTGCTACGACGGAGCGCTTGCAAGAACCCTAAACCCTAAACCCTAAAACCCTAAACCCTAAACCCTAACATCTTGCGGGCGGCGACAGACAGATGCGTAATTGGGGTGACGGGGGGAGGGCTCTGACGGACGGCTCTGACAAAGAATGAAGACAAAAGCATCGCGGCTTCTGGCTTGGTAGGAGGCTTTAGCTTGCAACGAGTCAAGGACACTTCGGGAACCTTTTGCAGCATATTCGAATGTCGCTGCATCTGAGCCAGTACAAGTGCAGGGGCAAGAACGCGTACCATACATCGAGACGCCGGGCGGAACACAAAAACAAGAAAGCTAAACTCTGGGAACTACGTAATGTACACAACTGTAGCAACTCAATGCTGTCACTTGCGATTTGATATCTTGGCTTCATCTCAGGTTAATTACTTGTTCGGCACCTGCCTCAGCCGGTCTGGTCAGGAAATTCTGGAACTCCTGGAAGCACATTGCATGCGACATTGCCCACCGCACGTCTTGTGTGAGGATCCAGCAACACAGCGCTCTGCAGCCTCTTTGGACAGCATGCCGTCGTGGTTGGTGTCGATGGCCTCGAGAAGATTCGAGAAAGCTCGCCAGGCATCCAAAGCGGACGGTGTATGTATGTATGTATGTGACTATGTAATTATGTATGTATGTGTATATGTAAAAATGCATATGTGTGCATCACTGAATGTATGTATGTACGTATGTATGTATGTATGTATGTATGAGTTTCTGATGTTATACATTATGTGTATATATATATATATATATACATGTTATGAAGTAATCATCTTGCTCCTCATCCCAGCCTCGAACATCGCAGCCACCACCGCTTGTTGGACCTCGTTGGATTCTGCCGCTGGTCCCCCAACCGACACCAGACTCGCAGACTATAGGAACCTTGCTCTGAGTAAGACAACCAACTAAGAGGCAGCAACACGAAGACTGAGACATCAAACAACTCAAGAAATTGCATCTTGGGATGTCTTGCAGAAGCCTCCTGTTTGTCGCACGAGCTGTATGGTATTGTGAGCTGGCCTTTGTTGCCTGTACAGTGCTCCGGGGCTAGGCATCGGGTGCTTTAGTACAACACAAGCGCGTGGCGACCCCTACTGGACCTGCGGTTCATGCAGTTAGGCACACGCAGCAAATTGAGCACCAACAGCACAACAACGGCAGTTCAAGAAAAGACAGCACATCAGCGACACGGCGACGACTTCAGCGCCAATGGTGGCACAATGAGCGACGTCAACAATGACAACGATAGCGAGAACGATGACTCAGGCATTCTGACACACTAGTCTTCCAATCAGCGAGGCGATTCTGACAATGTTGCCTTCAGTCTTTTGACACCTTTTGCTCTCGGAAGTCCTGTAAAGTTGTCACTGGAACTCTTTCACAACAGGAAAGAAGCCAAACACATACATAGTTGACATACAAACATCATTGCATTGCTGCGAGAGTTGAGCTGAGCAGCTGCTTCAGTGGATGCAGTGATGTGTCGAATGTGCGATTTAATACTGCCACGAACGGCAAGCTGGTTCACCAGAACACAACTACATAGTGTTTGGTGTTCAAGCTAGATGAAATTTTTCAAACCTGGTATTTCAAGACAATGAATGTTTGCTCATCAGCATCATCGTTATAACCATGATCACCATCATCATCACACTAATCATCCATCATCATCATCATCATCAGCAGCAGCATAATTACCCATTATCATTGTCATCACACTCGATGACCGTTCGTCACCATGGCATAGCCGAGACATCATCAGCATCATGCTCATCTGCATCCTTGCCAACCACCCGTCTTCATAATCATCCAGCCTTACCAGCCACTATCCTCATGTCGCTGCTTTCGACAGCTTCGCACTGCCAGGTTCTCCAGGGTCGCGGCCGTCCTGCTGCCATCCGCGCCTGCAGGCAGGTGTGTGTGCCTATGTGTCTGTGCGTGTGCATACACCGAAAACCCTACAGAGCACGTAATTACTGCGATTCTGCTACAAAACTTTGCGCGCACATGCTTGAACTAGGGGCACTTTGCCGGTGGCTGAGGTGGAAGTCGAATCACTGACGCCAGACTTGCCTTCGATGGAGCCCGTCAGAGAGCTCACTCCGGTGGTCAACGCCTGCGCACGTTCTGGATTGCGGCTTCTTCAGGCACTCATGCATTGCAAGCGCAGAAGTCGTGTGCCTGTTCAAACATGTCAATCGCTTCTTGATCGTGGCGCAATTGTCTTGCACTTTGTTTGCTGGCTTCTTTGTTTGACCAAAACTCTTGCAAATACATGCTGTCGGCGGAGATGGAAACCATTTCCTAAATGAATTCATGTTGTCAGCTGCACAAACCCGCATCGGAATATGGATAACGACAAACGATATACGGTGGATCTACTTCTAAAGGGGGCCTTGATGAGTTTCAGTGGTTTTGGGTGCATCTGTTACTAAAACTCTAAAATTGGGGGGGACTGTAGGGGTATCTTATTACCGATTACTAATGATTCCGACACTTATCGTCCCAAAATTATGCATAACGACACCGTAACCCAAAACCAGTACCATACAAGAACACAGCAAAATCCAAAAAACATAGCAGACGAGCTCGCCTCAGAGGCGGAAGGCTGCTGCTCCAGGAAGGACGCGTTTGGTGGTTCGGACTCTGCATCCTGGCGTTGCGAAAGGGGGTTCTGGATTCTGGACTACTGACGGTCAATTTTCACCTACCAGCTGAAGCAGACTCGCCTCTAAGGCCTCCTATACCTAGACCCAAGAGTAACCCAGGCATAAAAAGGATACCCTTTTTGGTTTAAAGGGGTTTATAAGGGAACCTGAACCCTAAAAAAGGGAATAAGGGCCTACTCTAGGTCCTAGTATACTAGAGAGCTGCTTAGGACATGCTCATTGAATCCGTAAGCTGTCGGAAGCCCAGCCTGATACTAAAAGCACGACGCTGCTTGAGTCTTTCGAATCCCCAAACCGCCATTTCGCACAAAGTCCGACATCTCGAAAACGAAGGCCCCAAGCCCGAAACCATCAGGAGTAGCCATGTCACCTAAAGCTAGCCTGCCTGGTTGCCCCCCCGCAGTCCCACCTCCTCGAGGTTGCGTGCACGCTCGCTGTCGACTGCGTCTGCGCCAGAGACGGGCGGCACGTCGTCTTGCACCTGCGGATTCCCAGAGGAACCAATGCCGCTTAACCAAGTGATATGCCCTAAATAACAATATTTACATAAAGTCCATACAATGCAAGTATTTTCTTTTATAAGGGCACTGGGCTCCCTGGATTCATTGAAGCGCGTGCCGTCAGCGACGTGATCGCACAGGAGCCCGCGATGGCCTTCTGGACAAAATGAAAATGGCAATGGGCTTAGGGTTTAGGGTTTAGGGGTTTGGGGTTTAGCTCGAGGCCCAGCTCCAATATAGCAGCAAGTCCATGCGTTGAGCACATCTGCCCATCTTCTCTCTCCAGCAGTCAGTATGCTGCATCACGCGTCGATCAGCCATAATCCGCTGATTCTCCTGGAGAAGATATGCCGGTTATTTAACCGTCTCCATCGCTGCGGACGGGGAAAAAACTCTCCAATTGTGCCAAGGGTTTTAGGGTGTTGGGTTTAGGTTTCGGGGTTTAGGGTTTGCGGTGTGGGCTAAGGGTTTGGGGTTTAGATGTTTAGAAGTTTAGGGAAATACCGGGGCCTGAGTAACTAGAAGAGGATTCCACGGGGCTTACTAGGGTTTGGTAAGGGTTTGACATACGGGCCCTGAAACTTTTCGAAGAGGCTTTCGAGTATGGTGTAGTATACTTCTGGTCGGGATGATACGGAGATTCCCCGTATTGCCCTGGATTCAAATCCTAAACCTTACCAATGGTGGTTCCTTAAGACATGGGGCTCCTCCAACTTTGGGGTTTGGGCTCTATGGGGTCAGCAAGGGTTTAGGGCACGTCCAGGGTGAACCCAGCAAACCCTGGACCCTGCACCGTAAACCCTAAACCCCAAAAAGGCGTGGTTTGGCTGAAACCTTGGGCTCTTTGTCGGGGGTCATTGAAGCGGTGTTGGCAGGTTTTTTTAGGGTTTGAAGCTTAGGGTTTACAGGGGGCTGAAGGTCTAAGGCTTACGGTAGATCGGCGAATATGGGAGTTCCTTCGTCCCTGAAGCCTAAGCCCAAGCCTTTGACAAACCCTACGAACTCTAAACATCGGGGCGCTTAAAGGCGCCGGGGTTTTTCCAAGTTCGAGAACTCGGCATGTTGGACTGAAAGAGTCGGTAGTAGTCTGGGGTCTTCAGTCGCGGCTTGCCGGAGATCTTAAGCCTAAACCAACAATCCCACGATGAGTGTGCCGGTTATAAACTTTTGGAGAAGATGAGACTTTGGGACGACCCCAAATCACAAGACTTGAAGCCTACGGGCTTGGGAATTTTTATCGCAACTTTCTTCAGCCTTCAAGTCAAGGTGTTAGCAACCATGGTCTGGCATTTGGGGCCGAACATCATCATGCTGGAGCTGCTTGAAAATATCACCACATCTCATGCCACTGAAAAGAGCCCGACGCCCTGAAGCGAACTGAATGCCAGAGCTTTTGGCTCGAGAGGATGGATCCTAACACCTGCAGCCCTCTCAACACAAAGGCTCCCTCGAGGCAATCGTACAAGGCAGTATCCTACCTAGTACAAGTATGTAGGGCCTTAGGGTCGTAGCCTCCCCACCTTCAATAAGCCCTGAACCCAAATCCTCGCTAGTTGTCTGGGCACGAACACCAATTTTAGTTGGACTTGTAGGGCTTAGGGTCTTGTTATGCGAGATGACAATGAACCGCCCACTCCAGTCCGGTTCCTCGTTGTCCGCGAGGAGCTGTGCATCGTCTGAATCGTCCGCGATCGCGAAGTCCATCGACGACATCCCATGAGCTGCCACGGGAGCGGAATCGTCTCGCACCTGCGAAGACAAGATTATCTATTTCAAGTTACCAGAATGAATCAACCATATTATCTAACTACTTCTCATCCTGCTCGCCATGGAAGCTGTCATGTTGAGCGCGGGCTCGTAACTCCAGACATTGCTCAGACTCGGGTAGTCCGCGTTGACCCCCGTGAGCGCCCTGTTCTGAGCTACCTTCGCACGAGTGGCCGCCTGGCGCTCCCTCCTTTTCCGTAAGAGCTCTGCCTCCTCCGCCGTGATGCCATTCTCCTCGAGAGTCGCCGCCTTCACCGACGAGGAAGCAGCCTGGGCCCCTGCACGACGGCCCTTCACCGGAATCACCCCCGTCGACGCCGGCCTCGGGACAGCCACTCGTCTGGTCCGCTCCTCGCCGTCGTCCTCGATCATCGTCACATCCACCTTCTTGAACTCGTCGTCCGACTCCTCGATGATCGTGGGGCAGTGCTTCGTCTTGTGGTCGGGGCTGTTGCATAGTTTGCACACCGGAGGCGCCGAGAAGGCCATTCTCTGCACGCTGCGCACCGTCAGGGCTTGCTACCTGCTTCTCGGGCAAAACTGCATCGGACAATAGCATGATGTCCATGGTGCTCGGCATCACAAAGTCGGCAGGTAACTGCACTTCGCCCGTGTCACACTCATCAATCGACAACGTGTAGTGACCACTCTCCCTGCCCACACCGTAATTGCGCACACCAAGCTTACGTGATGCCACTGAATGATGCTCACAGTCAATCACGACCCCAGCTTGAGTGCACCCGGACCTCGAGAACAACGGGGGGCAATGTCCTTCTACTATGCTGAAACCGTAGACAACTGGCTTGCCCGCAAAGCTTCCAAGGAGTGAAATGCGAAACTTGCTGTGTAGAACTTGGCCGTCCCCGAACTTGAAAGCCTCACACTCCTTCTGAACCTGGTACCAACGCCCTTCCGCACGCCATCGCTGAAGCACTTGATTGGCCCACTTGACCCCTGCCACCGACCTCATACACCCGATATCCAGGATGATCTTGAAGGCTAGCTGTTGAAGAGACCACAACACTTCATTTAGTATCAGATCAACCGTTGCAAAGACCCGGTGCACTTCACTCGTGTATGCCGCCACATCGGAGCACCGGTCCTGGTCAGGGGCCCCTTGGTAGAGCGACAAAAGAAGATCCCACTCGCTTCCTTCGGAGCGTTCTGGGGCACCTCCATCCGCAACGGCCTTCGAAGAGCAAGCTGAAAGCACCGCCTGGGCCGGCTTCTGGGAGGGATTTGGACACTCCCTCGACCAATGGCCCAACTGGCCGCACGAGTGGCAGGGCCTCACTTTCATCTGCTCAGCAATGAGGCGCTTCCGTTCGTCCTTGTCATTGCCCTCGGCTTGCGGTAAAACTGCCTCATCTTCTTCACTTCAGCGATCCGCTGCCGCGCTTTGTACTGCAGCCCGAACGCCTCGTTCTCGATGTAGGCCAGCTCGGGCGGGATCTCAATCGTCTCCCCGCCCTCCGCTCCAGAGTCCTCCTCGTCCTCCACGATCACGCCATCACCGGGGTGCTCGGCCGCGAAAGTCCCACGGGGCTGACCACTCACGCGTGGGGGGCGTCTGTCTCCACGCTGCAGCAGCCATGCCTCCCCATTGCGAGCAATATTGGGTTCCGAGGACCAACCGGAAAACCGTTCTCACCGTCGAGCTCGGCCGCCAAGTCAATCAAGGCATTGGTGATCTTCTCCTCGTCGCCGTCAGCGCCCGCCTTCGTCTTCACCATGGCCTTGTCACGCCGTGTCAGGCGAGCGTGGTCGAGCAGATGCCCAACGTAGAAGGCCTCGCCCATCTCGAGCGAGGAGTCCATACCGATCAAGTGGCTCCTGTAGATGCCCGCCCTGGTCACATACGACTCCATCGACTCACCAGGGGCACGGCTGAGTTGCATCAGCCGGCGGCGGTGCTCATCGACACGATGCCGGTCCAGTTGCCGGATGATCGGCGTCTTCTCCAACGTCTTGAAAATCACCTCCTTGCCGCCGCAGCCATTCACATCAGCATTCGACAAGTGTTTCACCAATTGGCTTGCCCGGTCCTTCAGCTGGACCATCATGCGAGGCCCTATGAGCTCCTCCGGTAAAGAGTCTCCCTCGCCGCCAATCCAGAACTCCACGCTCCTTTTCCATTCCAGGTAGCTCTCCTGAGGCTTGGCACGGAACACCGGAGGGTACGTGGTGCTAACCTTGCCGCCTTTCCGGCGGCCATCATCTCCAGCGACCTTCACCTTGCCCTTGTGGTCCTCCTTGCCCTCGTGCTCGCGATTGTCAATGCCGTCGTCCGGGCCCTCGTCGGGGAACAGCTGGCGCCCTGCGCTGGCGCCCAAAGTCGCCCAGCGCCCATCGTTGTCGCCTCGCTCCGAAGGCGTCTTCCACGACCAGTTTTCATTCCAATCCTCGCGCCACTTTCGGTCAGAGCGCGACCGCCAGCTGTCTCCTCCTCCCTTGTCTGCTGTGGACTGGTTCTCCCAGCGGTCCGGGGAGGAGCCTGCCCAGGAGCCATCTTCGTTCCATCCATCCCAGGCAGCGCGTCGGCCTTTCGTCGAGCTCCACCAGCCCGAATCATCTCCTTCATTCAATTCTCGGGAATCACTCGAAAGGCCACCGGTGCCCCCTTTTGGGGTCCTCCATGTCTCTTGGGGCTCAGCTCCCCACTCCTCCTCAGCATAGCCCGACTCACCCGGAGAGTCCGCAAGCGACGCGTCGAAGGTCTCGTAGTAGGACCTCATTCCACCCAGTGGCTTACTTCAGCAGGGCCGGCTACAAGCCGCTCGAAAACAGTTCCCAAAAACGCCAAAAGCAATCACAAACTCCAGGATCGCACCCCAGAGGTCCTCAAAGCAAAGGCCGCCCCAGCAGCCCAGAGGCCGCCCCAGCAGCCTCGCCACAAAGCACCCACAGCGGTGCTGCCCTGGATCGTCACCGGCTCCGCTGCCAGCGAAATCGGCCAGCAACAGAAATCACAAATGGCAGCCCTCACACCTGTTTTCACACATGCCCCGCCTGTAAGCCACAGCGGCTGTGGCATGTACAATCGTCGCTCATGAGCGCTATAAAATGCACGCTTTCAGTCTAACCCCCGAAGCATTGAAACCCTGCACCCCCCAAAACCCAACATGCTAAGCCCTGTGCAAACCCAAAACCGCTAAACCACCCTAAGCCTAAACCCAATAAATCCCTGCTCCACCTTCTCCCAAAACTCCCGAACACACCGAATAAATTCTCTAAGCAGGCCCTAAACCCTAAACCCTAAACTCTAAACCCTAAACCCTAAACTCTAAACCCTAAACCCTAAACCCTAAACCCTAAACTCTAAACTCTAAACCCTAAACTCTAAACCCTAAACCCTAAACTCTAAACCCTAAACCCTAAACTCTAAACCCTAAACTCAAAAGCTTAAGCCTGAATGCTCAGCTTAAGCCTTATTACGCACAGGAGCGTACTACACCTTGTTCGGGAAGGAAACGAAAGACATTCTAGTCTATACGAGGTAAATGGTAATTATAGACATAATTACTTCCATTTACTAGTAAGCTCATAACTGATTGCAAGTATTCCGTGATATATAGAGGTATATATAACCCTAAACCGGTGTTTCTAACCATCGGATCCCTCGAGTGCTCGTGTGTGCCCAAGCAGGTCGGGGCCACATTCTGCAGCAAAACAGGGCCGATCTTTTCGTGCGCCTGCTCTAAACCATCTTTTCATGCGGCCGCTCTTAGCCACCTACCTCATCCCTAAACCGGTTTTCTAAATTTAAGTCGCGCTTGTCCTTTTCGGTAAAGGACAACCAGCTCTAAAATCAAGGTTTTCTTCATTTAGTCGCGCTTGTCCTCTTCGGAAAAGGACAACCAGCTCTAAATTTTAGATTTTCCACATTCTGCCTCCAGAATTCTGGAAAATTGCTGGTGGTTTTCAAGTGACAAATTCTGTTCATAAAATGTGCCTTTTAGACTACGCCGGCTGCGAATCTCGAGGTGCCCCCCTTTCTTTTCGTGTGGCTGCTCTTAGCCGCCTTCCCCATCCCTAAACTCCGTCCCTCGGAGCTCGGATCAAAAAATGGACCCTCGAGTGCTCGTGTGTGCCCAAGCAGGTCGGGGCCACATTCTGCAGCAAAACAGGGCCGTTCTTTTCGTGTGGCTGCTCTTAGCCGCCTTCCCAATCCCTAAACTCCGTCCCTCGGAGCTCGGATCAAAAAATGGACCCTCGAGTGCTCGTGTGTGCCCAAGCAGGTCGGGGCCACATTCTGCAGCAAAACAGGGCCGTTCTTTTCGTGTGGCTGCTCTTAGCCGCCTTCCCCATCCCTAAACTCCGTCCCTCGGAGCTCGGATCAAAAAATGGACCCTCGAGTGCTCGTGTGTGCCCAAGCAGGTCGGGGCCACATTCTGCAGCAAAACAGGGCCGTTCTTTTCGTGTGGCTGCTCTTAGCCTTCCCCATCCCTAAACTCCGTCCCTCGGAGCTCGGATCAAAAAATGGACCCTCGAGTGCTCGTGTGTGCCCAAGCAGGTCGGGGCCACATTCTGCAGCAAAACAGGCCATTCTTTTCGTGTGGCTGCTCTTAGCCGCCTTCCCCATCCCTAAACTCCGTCCCTCGGAGCTCGGATCAAAAAATGGACCCTCGAGTGCTCGTGTGTGCCCAAGCAGGTCGGGGCCACATTCTGCAGCAAAACAGGGCCGTTCTTTTCGTGTGCCTGCTCTAAACCATCCGGTGCCTATGGGTGCCCAAAGCGGCCGAAGCCACATTCTGCAGCAAAACACGGCCTTTCTTTTCGTGTGGCTGCTTTAAACTTTGCCTTGACCTTCGGCGATTGGAAAACTGGTGCTGATTTTGGTGTACCAAATTCTGGTCATAAAATGTGCCTCTTAATGCAGGGCAAGTGCGAATCTCGAGGTCTCCTCCTTTCTTTTCGTGTGGCTGCTCTTAGAGTTGTCATCGCCGCCGTGACGGTGGAAAGACTGTCCGCCTCCCTGTAGCTGCATGGGTATTTCCTTCGTGTTGGACGCTTAAGGACTTAAGCTAAGGACAAATGCTCCGGGTGGGTTGTGGTGGGATCTATATCGAGGTCCACGGACGTGACGAACTCTCTTACGCAAAAAAACTCTGACGTCCGTCCTACATTCTTTTTACCGCAACTGTTTGGTCGACACACTCTAAACCCTAAACCCTAAACTCAAAACCCTAAACCCTAAACCCTAAAAGCAGGTAAACCAGAGAGTCCCTAAACTCTAAACCCTAAACCCTAAACTCTAAACCCTAAACCCTAAACTCTAAACCCTAAACTCTAAACCCTAAACCCTAAACTCAAAACCCTAAACCCTAAACCCTAAACCCTAAAAGCAGGTAAACCAGAGAGTCCCTAAACCCCCAAAAAAGCCGATGCCTCCAAACGAGGGCTCTCATCGACGGCAGCTGCCAAGGCCATCCCGAGGTTTCTGGCCTGCATTTAAGGGTTTAGGGGTTTAGGGGTTTAGCGGTTTAGGGGTTTAGAGGGTTTAGGGGGTTTAGGGGTTTAGGGGTTTAGGGGTTTAGGGGTTTAGAGGGTTTAGGGGTTTAGGGGTTTAGCGGTTTAGGGGTTTAGTGGGTTTAGGGGTTTAGGGGTTTAGGGGTTTAGGGTTTAGGGGTTTAGGGGTTTTGGGGTTTAAGGGTTTAAAGGGGTTTAGGGGTTTAGGGGTTTAAAGGTTTAGGGGTTTAAGGGGTTTAGAGGGTTTAGGGGTTTAGGGGTTTAGGGGGTTTAGGGGTTTAGAGGGTTTAGGGGTTTAGGGGTTTAGAGGGTTTAGGGGTTTAGGTGGTGTTTAGGGGTTTTGGGGTTTAGAGGGTTTAGGGGTTTAGAGGGTTTAGGGGTTTAGGGGTTTAGGGGTTTAGGGGTTTAGGGGTTTAGAGGGTTTAGGGGTTTAGGGGTTTAGAGGGTTTAGGGGTTTAGGTGGTGTTTAGGTGGTGTTTAGGGGTTTTGGGGTTTAGGGTTTAGGGGTTTAGAGGGTTTAGGGGTTTAAGGGTTTAAAGGGGTTTAGGGGTTTAGGGGTTTAAAGGTTTAGGGGTTTAAAGGTGGTGTTTAGGGGTTTAGGGGTTTAGGGGTTTAGGGTTTAGGGGTTTAGGGGTTTAGAGGTTTAAGGATTTAAGGGTTTAGGGTTTAGAGGTTTAGGGTTTAGGGTTGAGGGGTTTAGAGGTTTAGGGTTCAGGGTTTAGGGATTTAATACTTTAGGTGCCTTAATAGTTAGAATAGGATTTGGGGTGGCAGTTCTACTATATTTATAATCATAATAAGGAACCCCCACAATAGTATAGGTAATTATTGAGGCTCCTATACTACTACGTTTTGCTTTTTTGAGGGAGTTTCAGGTTTTGGGGTTCAGGGGGCTTCAGGGCTGTCATGAAAATCTGTGTTGTATTTTGTTTTTAGTGGGATCCCTGTCACACTTCGGTTTCCCGGTCTCCCTGAATCCAACCACGAAAAGCAGACAACTCCTTGGGGCTTCGGGCGCGTCCCCAACTTCTTCTGAAAGCTTGTCCGGATGATCACCAAAACATGGTGCCTGAAACTACGAATTATGTACGAAACCCCAGCAAACAGATTTCGCCGAATCTGGGCGGCCAAACGGGTGATAGTGGAGGATGACCGCCGTCGCTGTCGACCTGGTGTGGCATGCCGTCACTTCGCCTGTGTACTGCTTTGCATTCTGCACTTGTATCATACTGTTAAGCTTCATGCTATGAAGCACTGAATGCTAGGGCGAATGCAAACAAGCTGCCGAGCCCCGTTAAATTCATCACTTCTCTCGACTCATCCACGATATCCTCAAACTTACACCGTCAAGATCACAAGGGCGACCACAAACGGTAAACCACCGTACCTCCAAAATGCGGGACAACCTCTTTGAGAAACAAGTCTGCAATCAAATTGGACGTAAACATTCGTAACTCACTAACACCTGCAAAAAGTGTGGTTGCAAAATTCGAAAGTGCCGAAGGCTGCGATAGCAATACCTTCCTTGCTTGGGGCAGGAAGTTTCTCACCTATGGGAACGCAGGGCAACTTTTGATCGCTTGGGGCTTTGCGTTTTTTCGTTGCAGACTCGATAGCAAGCAACTTTACATTTGTCGAACCATTGACCATTTCAGGCTTGAACAAAACACTAAGACCCGGCCGTATCCAACATGTACCCTGTAGGACGTCATGCAGGACAGCAGCGCACCTCCTCTTCGTCCTCGTTTCGGGGCCGGCTCTTTTCCAGGGTCTCGGCCTGTATGTAGATGTAGTCGAAGCTACTTTCTACATCATGGCTGCAAGATGGCTACATCTGCAGTGTAACTTATCTTATCTGCGATGTGCCCACGCAGCCTGAGCTAAAGCTCGCAGCTCACGATGATGCAGGCATACTTGCATGCTCGAATGCTTGTGTTCCTGGATCTTAATCCAACTTTTTACATATGCGAGTTTCCGAACATAGGGGCCCCCTATTTAACACCCTAAATAGCAGAGTCCTTATTATAAGGACCCCAACATGGGGCAACCCCGATGTTCGGAAACTACCCTATGGAGACGCCCCTTAGTTCTACATAGGGCAGCAGGGCACCGCTGCATGAAAAACATACTTAATGCAAGAGAAAACCGAGGGGAGGAAGAGCTTACTCAATTTGTCGGCTTGCCTCGTACTATGAAAGTGGCTTCATGAGCAACAAAATGACATAGCGGCTCTAAACCCAAACCCCTAAACCCTAACCCCTAAACCCTAAATCCTAAACCCATAACCCTTAAACCCTAACCCCTAAACCCTAAACCCTAACCCATAAACCCTAACCCCTAAGCACTAGACCCTAAGCCCTGTAGACCCTAAAACCTAACCCCTAGAACCTAAACCCTAAACCCTATAGATTAGAAGCTGCCCCCACCCTGTAATAGTGGTATAATAGGAATATAATAGGGCCCTTTTATTATTTCTTTTGTCACTATTACAGGGTGGGGGCAGCTTCTAACCTATAGATCCATCCGAGGGGCCTGGCCTCCTTCAACACCGACCGCAAAATCAGGTCGCTAGGACTGGTGTCAGAAAGCACGTCATCCGAGACCTTCGGGCTAAGGTTTGGAGGTTCGGCCGGTAGGTTCATGGGTTCAGGGTTTATGGGTTTAGGGTTTATGGGTTTAGGGTTTATGGGTTTAGGGTTTATGAGTTTGGTATGGGTTTAGGGTTCATGGGTTCAGGGTTTAGGGGTTTAGGGTTTATGGGTTAGGGTTTATGGGTTTAGGGCATGGGGACGTTGTAGGGGAATTATAGGGTTTGGGGGTTCAGGTGTGAGTACTAGGGGGTATGATGGGGCTTAGTGTCAGCATCCCCGAAGCTCCCCTGACGAACCCCTGGAACGTTGTGCTGCTGTGCCCCTGCGAAAGCACATTGATGAGGCTTCCGGTGTCTGAAGGAGCTTGCAAGAAGGGGATACCAAGCCCTAGATCTCCGGCTACCGAAATAGTAGGTCACTAACCATCTGTTATATACACCAGTAACCTACTATAACTGGAGCCATAGGGAAGGGCAATGTTTCAAGTGTCAATGCCTACGAACCCGAGTGTGAGCCTCAGCAGGTGCAGGACGATCGGCTGGAAGCTGCAGGACTTGCTCCTGAACACAAGAATACTCCGGTTGATGATACAAATCCTGCATTACCCATAAAAAGGAATATACCATAACTCCCATTGTTTAGGGTCCTTAGGGCAATGCAGGATTTATCTCATGCACAGTCGTACCACAAGCTCCCTTGCCGGCCTACTCAAAATGAGGAAACAACTTCTTTTCCAGTGCAAGCACCTGCGGATGCAGGCAACTAGGCCTCAGCCAGCTTCTCCGGTGACGGCAATTGGGAGGACTGCTCCTGCGACATCAGGGTGAAGGCTTCAAGCATGCTCAATCCTAGTCCCAACCAGTCGAAACCCGGCTGCCGGCTTCGGTAGTTTAATGTCGGAACCTGATTTAAGAAACCCGGGGCCTATAACCCCCAAAAAAGCAGGGTTCATATAGAGAACCCTACCACTAGGGCTTCGGTAGTTTAGTAGGCCTCATGCAAAATCCCTCCCTCACTTCACGAAGCTTGCCTCAGCAACTGCAGCTGGTTGACAGGGCCCGTGTTCCTGGCATCATGGTCTAACAGCTACATAATGGCTGTAATGATACGTAGCTATCTTACGGTCCTAAAACAGCTACATTAAGGTTATATTGGGGCCGCGCTTGAGAACATGATTGCTGGATTTGCTTCCCGCGTTTCTCGACATTCACATGCACGAGTAAAGCACTTACAAGCTGCATACGAGGCAGAATCATCACGACTGCCGCGCCTAGAAGAGGTGACTTTTGCAGAACCCCTTCTCGACCACTTCTGTTTCTGCTGGCTCTGGGATGTATGCGATGCCTCTACAGGTCGGAGTGCTCGTCTCTGCCTGATCTAGACTGAGACTGATCAAGAGTGTACTATGATGATGGTGATGATGACGATGAAAGCCTTAACCCTAGACCTTAAACTCCAAGCCTAAACCCTAAACCCTAAACCGCAGATTGATCACGACGACCGAAAAAACGGAAGGCTGAATATGTCTCCTCTTGCATACTGCATGCCACATCTTTCAGCACCTGGGTGGTTGTCAAAATTAGGGTCCCTAATTGGGTCCTTATTATAGTACGGCACCTTATATTTTGGGTACCCAAAAAGGGACCCTAATTTTGACAACTACCCACCTCTCTCTGCATGCCCGACTGCCAAATCAACGTGCATCATTTGTGGCTGACAGCACCGCGAAATTATGGGCGGAGAAAGCTTGCAGAAGCTTTGCTGGTAATTCCGGCAACACTTTAGTCACTAGGAGCAATTCTGGAAACGGCACAAACAGATACTACAAGTAGAAGTTACGAACCCAGTCGCGATGGTATGTCACATGTTGCCTCGTCTGGGGACGGGAGTTCTCGAAGCTGCTCCGACTCAAGGTTGGTGTTGTCGATCTGTGCCAGCAACTCCTGCAGTGTGTGTTAGTTGCCGCTGCGAGAAACATGGCATTCACGGGACACGTGATGCCTAGGCCTAGGTTGCGAATCATGCGGTGAGTCTGGGTCACAAGGAAACACTCTCCGTTGAGCGCTGGCCTCCATGGAAGCAATCTCCCCGCCCTCCTGGCCAAAACACGCTCAAAATATCGAGACCGTCTGAAGGTTGCGCGGTCTCGACCACAGATCAATTGTTGATTGCAGGTCGATTGGGCTCGCAGGGGCCTGTCTCGTTTAAGTTTTGGAATAACTCCCATGTCAGAGACGGAAGCATGCCTCCGCAACCGCAGCTGTAGCAGCGGGCGCTGACGGCTCGCACTCCTGATCGGACACGGAACCAGTGGGGTTATAGGAGCAAAGGGCATCTGCAAAGACATCCGTTCTACGGAATAGCAGCCGGTGTTTGCACAGGCTCGGCTTGACAGAAACGTGCTTTCTACTAAGAACTTTTATTCGGGGTTCTCATGATCACTCATGATTCCAGCATCCACTGGATGGAGCAGCACGCAGCCAGTGAAAAGACACACGTCCCTATAGTGACAGTTGGGTGGCAGTTGCGCAAGCTATCCAGCACGCCTGCACGCCCTGTGACGATACTATACGAGTGTTTCTGGCCTCTGCGGCTGCAGCTTCGCGACCATCCGAAGGCACAGGGACATCGGACGCCTCGACAGCAGCCGAGACTCAGCATCTAAGTACATTGTCGATGACTGAGAGTGCTGTCTGCCCTGGTTCTATTTATAGTGATTACGACGATCTGTACAGCCGAAGGTCGAGACTTGGCGCCTCGTCTTGCTCACTGTCCACCGTCTCTTGTGGCACACGTGCCTGCGTGCCCAGAAGCTGTAGATTTCGGCAGCAGAAACCAGCAGCAACGAACCCAGTCGCGATGGTATGTCACATGTTGCCTCGTCTGGGGACGGGAGTTCTCGAAGCTGCTCCGACTCAAGGTTGGTGTTGTCGATCTGTGCCAGCAACTCCTGCAGTGTGTGTTAGTTGCCGCTGCG
This sequence comes from Symbiodinium sp. CCMP2592, assembly GCA_905221615.1. Lineage (NCBI taxonomy): Eukaryota > Dinophyceae > Suessiales > Symbiodiniaceae > Symbiodinium > Symbiodinium sp. CCMP2592. The sequence goes on along the minus strand of CAJNDT010005876.1, from coordinate 429,729 downwards.
AGAAACATGGCATTCACGGGACACGTTATGCCTAGGCCTAGGTTGCGAATCATGCGGTGAGTCTGGGTCACAAGGAAACACTCTCCGTTGAGCGCTGGCCTCCATGGAAGCAATCTCTGCGCCCTCCTGGCCGAAACACGCTCTGAATATCGAGGCCGTCTGAAGGTTGGGCGGTCTCGACCGCAGATCAATTGTTGATGGCAGGTCGATTGGGCTCGCAGGGGCCTGTCTCGTTTAAGTTTTGGAATAACTCCCATGTCAGAGACGGAAGCATGCCTCCGCAACCGCAGCTGTAGCAGCGGGCGCTGACGGCTCGCACTCCTGATCGGACACGGAACCAGTGGGGTTATAGGAGCAAAGGGCATCTGCAAAGACATCCGGTCTACGGGATAGCAGCCGGTGTTTGCACACGCTCGGCTTGACGGAAACGTGCTTTCTACTAAGAACTTTTTCTCCGGTGTTGTCATGATGACTCATGATTCCAGCATCCACTGGATAGAGCAGCACGCAGCCAGTGAAAAGACACACGTCCCTGTAGTGAAAGTTGGGTGGCAGTTGCGCAAGCTATCCAGCACGCCTGCACGCCCTGTGACGAAGGAATTCATTGCCATACTACGAGTGTTTCTGGCCTCTGCGGCTGCAGCTTCGCGACCATCCGAAGGCACAGGGACATCGGACGCCTCGACAGCCGCCGAGACTCAGCATCTAAGTACATTGTCGATGACTGAGAGTGCTGTCTGCCCTGGTTCTAGTTTTATAGTGATTACGACGATCTGTACAGCCGAAGGTCGAGACTTGGCGCCTCGTCTTGCTCACTGTCCACCGTCTCTTGTGGCACACGTGCCTGCGTGCCCAGAAGCTGTAGATTTCGGCAGCAGAAACCAGCAGCAACGAACCCAGTCGCGATGGTATGTCACATGTTGCCTCGTCTGGGGACGGGAGTTCTCGAAGCTGCTCCGACTCAAGGTTGGTGTTGTCGATCTGTGCCAGCAACTCCTGCAGTGTGTGTTAGTTGCCGCTGCGAGAAACATGGCATTCACGGGACACGTGATGCCTAGGCCTAGGTTGCGAATCATGCGGTGAGTCTGGGTCACGAGGAACACTCTCCGTTGAGCGCTGGCCTCCATGGAAGCAATCTCTGCGCCCTCCTGGCCGAAACACGCTCTCAATATCGAGACCGTCTGAAGGTTGGGCGGTCTCGAGCGCAGATCAAGTGTTGATTGCAGGGCGATTGGGCTCGCAGGGGCCGGTCTCGTTTAAGTTTTGGAATAACTCCCATGTCAGAGTCGAAGCATGCCTCGGCAACCGCAGCTGTAGCAGCGGGCGCTGACGGCTCGCACTCCTGATCGGACACGGAACCAGTGGGGGGTTATAGGAGCAAAGGGCATCTGCAAAGACATCCGTTCTACGGAATAGCAGCCGGTGTTTGCACAGGCTCGGCTTGACAGAAACGTGCTTTCTACTAAGAACTTTTATTCGGGGTTCTCATGATCACTCATGATTCCAGCATCCACTGGATGGAGCACCACGCAGCCATTGAAAAGACACACGTCCCTATAGTGACAGTTGGGTGGCAGTTGCGCAAGCTATCCAGCACGCCTGCACGCCCTGTGACGATACTATACGAGTGTTTCTGGCCTCTGCAGCTGCAGCTTCGCGACCATCCGAAGGCACAGGGACATCGGACGCCTCGACAGCAGCCGAGACTCAGCATCTAAGTACATTGTCGATGACTGAGAGTGCTGTCTGCCCTGGTTCTATTTATAGTGATTACGACGATCTGTACAGCCGAAGGTCGAGACTTGGCGCCTCGTCTTGCTCACTGTCCACCGTCTCTTGTGGCACACGTGCCTGCGTGCCCAGAAGCTGTAGATTTCGGCAGCAGAAACCAGCAGCAACGAACCCAGTCGCGATGGTATGTCACATGTTGCCTCGTCTGGGGACGGGAGTTCTCGAAGCTGCTCCGAATCGAGGTTGGTGTTGTCGATCTGTGCCAGCAACTCCTGCAGTGTGTGTTAGTTGCCGCTGCGAGAAACATGGCATTCACGGGACACGTGATGCCTAGGCCTAGGTTGCGAATCATGCGGTGAGTCTGGGTCGCGAGGAACACTCTCCGTTGAGCGCTGGCCTCCATGGAAGCAATCTCCGCGCCCTCCTGGCCAAAGACGCTCAAAATATCGAGACCGTCTGAAGGTTGCGCGGTCTCGACCGCAGATCAGGTGTTGATTGCAGGTCGATTGGGCTAGCATGCCTCGGCAACCGTAGCTGTAGCAGCGGGCGCTGACGGCTCGCACTCCTGATCGGACACGGAACCAGTGGGCGGGTTATAGGAGCAAAGGGGATCTGCAAAGACATCCGTTCTACGGAATAGCTGCCCTTTCAGGCGTCTGTACCGGCTCGGCTTGACAGAAACTTGCTTTGTATTAAGAACTTTTTCTCCGGTGTTGTCATGATGACTCATGATTCCAGCATCCACTGGATGGAGCAGCGCGCAGCCCGCCCTGCGACGAAGCACTACATTGCGATACTAGTGTTTCTGGCCTCTGCGGCTGCAGCTTCGCGACCATCATCGCCGGAACAGCCATCTGACGGCACAGGGACATCGGAGGATGCCTCGACAGCAACCGAGACTCATCATCCGCAAACAAATCTCGACTATCGATAACCAAGTGTGCTGTCTGCCCTGGTTCTTTAGTGATTGCGCAAGCTGCAACCTATACAGCCGAAGCTCGACACTTGGCGCCTGGTCTTCCTCACTGTCCACCGTCTTTTGTGGCACGCGTGCCTGCATGCCCGGATGCCAAGTCAGCAAGTGGTTTGAGGCGCCCGATAGTATCACCGAACAGACGAACGGACAAAAAGGCGCAGAGGCACGGATATACTGTCGAAGCCTACAAGTGCTCGTCGCTGTAGATCCCGGCAGCAGATACCGTACCAGCAGCTACGAAACCAGTCGCAATGCAGTTGTGACAGTTGCCTCATCTGGGGGCGGGAGTTCTCGAAGCTGCTCCTGCTCAAAGCTGGTGTCATTGTCGATCTCGGCCAGCATCTCCTGCCGTGCATGATAGATGCTCCTGCAAGAAACATGGCTTTAACGGGACAGGTGATGCCTAATATGCCTAGGCCTAGGTTGCGAATCGTGCGGTGACTCTGGGTCGCTCCATTGACGCGCTGGCCTCCATGGAAGCAATCTTCGCGCCCTCCTGGCCACAAAAAGGCTCACAAAATCCAGGCAATCCGCGACTGCAAGGGCTCGAAACAGATATGCAGAGACGGGAGCATGCCTCAGCAACGGCAGCTGTAGCAGCCGGCGCTGACGGTTCGCACTCCTGATCGGACGCAAGAAACTTGCTTTCCACTAAGAACTGTTTCTCGCGACCAAGCTCTACAGCATTCACTTCAGCAACATGCAGCCTCACAAACATCATCACTCTCCAAAAACAGACTGGCAGTTGTGCAAGCTCTCCAGAACGCCAGCACGCCTTTCGAGGCAGCAAGACATGCGATGAGTGTTTCTGGCCTCTGTTGCTGCAGCTTCGTGACCATCATCGCTGGAACGGCCATCCGACGGCACAGAGACATCGGAGGCCTCGAAAGAAACCGAGACTCAGCATCCGCAAACAAATCTCGATCATTATCGACTATCATAGATAACCAAGTGTGCTGTCTGCCCTGGTTCTTTAGTGATTGCGCAAGCCGCAACCTATACAGCCGAAGCTCGACACTTGGCGCCTGGTCTTCCTCACTGTCCGCCGTCTTTTGTGGCACACGTGCCTGCATGCCCGGATGCCAAGTCAGCAATGGTTTGAGGCGCCCGATAGTATCACCGAACAGACGAACGGAGGAAAGGGCGGGCGCAGTGGCACGGATATACTGTCGAAGCCTACAAGTGCTCCTCGCTGTAGATCCCGGCAGCAGATACCGTACCAGCAGCTACGAAACCAGTCGCAATGCAGTTGTGACAGTTGCCTCATCTGGGGGCGGGAGTTCTCGAAGCTGCTCCTGCTCAAAGCTGGTGTTGTCGATCTCGGCCAGCATCTCCTGCCGTGCATGATAGATGCTCCTGCAAGAAACATGGCATTAACGGGACAGGTGATGCCTAATATGCCTAGGCCTAGGTTGCGAATCGTGCGGTGACTCTGGGTCGCTCCATTGACGCGCTGGCCTCCATGGAAGCAATCTTCGCGCCCTCCTGGCCACAAAAAGGCTCACAAAATCCAGGCAATCCGCGACTGCAAGGGCTCAGCCGCAGATCAATTTGATTGGGCCATTCCTATCTCGTTTGAAAGAACTCCCTCATCACACCACAACACAGAGACGGGAGCATGCCTCAGCAAGGGCAGCTGTAGCAGCCGGCGCTGACGGCTCGCACTCCTGATCGGACGCAAGAAACTTGTTTTCTACAAAGAACTGTTTCTCGCGACTCATGGCTACAGCATTCACTTCAGCAACATGCAGCCTCACAAACATCATCACTCTCCATAAACAAACTGGCAGTTGTGCGAGCTATCCAGAACGCCAGCTTTCCAATTTGACATGCGATGAGTGTTTCTGGCCTCTGTTGCTGCAGCTTCTTGACCATCATCGCTGGAAAGGGCATCCGACGGCACAGGGACATCAGAGGCCTCGAAAGAAACCGAGACTCAGCATCCGCAAAAAAAATCTCGATCATTCTCGACTATCATAGATAACCAAGTGTGCTGTCTGCCCTGGTTCTTTAGTTAGTGATTGCGCAAGCCGCAACCTATACAGCCGAAGCTCGACACTTGGCGCCTGGTCTTCCTCACTGTCCGCCGCCTTTTGTGGCACACGTGCCTGCATGCCCGGATGCCAAGCCAGCAATAGTGGTTTGAGGCGCCCGATAGTATCACCGAACAGACGACCGGACGAAAGGGCGCAGTGGCACGGATATACTGTCGAAGCCTACAAGTGCTCCTCGCTGTAGATCCCGGCAGCAGATACTGTACCAGCAGCTACGAAACCAGTCGCAATGCAGTTATGTGGCAGTTGCCTCATCTGGGGGCGGGAGTTCTCGAAGCTGCTCCTGCTCAAAGCTGGTGTTGTCGATCTCGGCCAGCATCTCCTGCCGTGCATGACAGATGCCCCTGCAAGAAACATGGCTTTAGCGGGACAGGTGATGCCTAATATGCCCCTAGGTTGCGAATCGTGCAGTCACTCTGGGTCGCTCCATTGACGCGCTGGCCTCCATGGAAGCAATCTTCGCGCCCTCCTGGCCACAAAAAGGCTCACAAAATCCAGGCAATCCGCGACTGCAAGGGCTCGACAGCAGATCAATTTGATTGGGCTCGCAATGGCTCGCATGGGCCATTCCTATCTCGTTTTGAAAGAACTCCCTCATCACACCACAACACAGAGACGGGAGCATGCCTCAGCAAGGGCAGCTGTAGCAGCCAGCGCTGACGGTTCGCACTCCTGATCGGATGCAAGAAACTTGCTGCCACAAAGAACTGTTTCTCGCGACTCATGGCTTGGCTACAGCAATCACTTCAGCAGCATGCAGCCTCACAAACATCATCACTCTCCAAAAACAAACTGGCAGTTGTGCGAGCTATCCAGAACGCCAGCTTTCCAATTTGACATGCGATGAGTGTTTCTGGCCTCTGCGGCTGCAGCTTCGTGACCATCATCGCTGGAACGGCCATCCGACGGCACAGGGACATCAAAGGCCTCAAAAGAAACCGAGACTCAGCATCCGCAAAAAATTCTCGATCATTATCGACTATCATAGATAACCAAGTGTGCTGCCTGCCCTGGTTCTTTAGTGATTGCGCAAGCCGCAACCTATACAGCCGACGCTCGACACTTGGCGCCTGGTCTTCCTCACTGTCCGCCGTCTTTTGTGGCACACGTGCCTGCATGCCCGGATGCCAAGTCAGCAATAGTGGTTTGAGGCGCCCGATAGTATCACCGAACAGACGAACGGAGGAAAGGGCGGGCGCAGTGGCACGGATATACTGTCGAAGCCTACAAGTGCTCCTCGCTGTAGATCCCGGCAGCAGATACTGTACCAGCAGCTACGAAACCGGTCGCGATGCAGTTATGTGACAGTTGCCTCATCTGGGGGCGGGAGTTCTCGAAGCTGCTCCTGCTCAAGGCTGGTGTTGTCGATCTCGGCCAGCATCTCCTGCCGTGCGTGATAGATGCCGCTGCTAGAAACTGTAACATGGCGGGACAGGTGATGCCTAATAATATGCCTAGGCCTAGGTTGCGAATCGTGCGGTGACTCTGGGTCGCTCCATTGACGCGCTGGCCTTCATGGAAGCAATCTTCGCGCCCGCCTGGCCACAAAAAGGCTCACAAAATCCAGGCAATCCGCGACTGCAAGGGCTCAAATGCAGATCAATTTGATTGGGCCATTCCTATCTCGTTTTGAAAGAACTCCCTCATCACACCGGGAGCATGCCTCAGCAACGGCAGCTGTAGCAGCCAGCGCTGACGGTTCGCACTCCTGATCGGACGCAAGAAACTTGTTTTCTACAAAGAACTGTTTCTCGCGACTCATGGCTACAGCATTCACTTCAGCAACATGCAGCCTCACAAACATCATCACTCTCCAAAAACAGACTGGCAGTTGTGCAAGCTCTCCAGAACGCCAGCACGCCTTTCGAGGCAGCAAGACATGCGATGAGTGTTTCTGGCCTCTGTTGCTGCAGCTTCGTGACCATCATCGCTGGAACGGCCATCCGCCGGCACAGAGACATCGGAGGCCTCGAAAGAAACCGAGACTCAGCATCCGCAAGAAAATCTCGATCATTATCGACTATCATAGACAACCAAGTGTGCTGTCTGCCCTGGTTCTTTAGTGATTGCGCAAGCCGCAACCTATACAGCCGACGCTCGACACTTGGCGCCTGGTCTTCCTCACTGTCCGCCGTCTTTTGTGGCACACGTGCCTGCATGCCCGGATGCCAAGTCAGCAATAGTGGTTTGAGGCGCCCGATAGTATCACCGAACAGACGACCGGACGAAAGGGCGCAGTGGCACGGATATACTGTCGAAGCCTACAAGTGCTCCTCGCTGTAGATCCCGGCAGCAGATACTGTACCAGCAGCTACGAAACCGGTCGCGATGCAGTTATGTGACAGTTGCCTCATCTGGGGGCGGGAGTTCTCGAAGCTGCTCCTGCTCAAGGCTGGTGTTGTCGATCTCGGCCAGCATCTCCTGCCGTGCGTGATAGATGCCGCTGCTAGAAACTGTAACATGGCGGGACAGGTGATGCCTAATAATATGCCTAGGCCTAGGTTGCGAATCGTGCGGTGACTCTGGGTCGCTCCATTGATGCGCTGGCCTTCATGGAAGCAATCTTCGTGCCCTCCTGGCCACTAAAAGGCTCACAAAATCCAGGCAATCCACGACTGCAAGGGCTCGACCGCAGATCAATTTGATTGGGCTCGCAGGGGCCATTCCTATCTCGTTTTGAAAGAACTCCCTCATCACACCACAACACAGAGACGGGAGCATGCCTCAGCAAGGGCAGCTGTAGCAGCCGGCGCTGACGGTTCGCACTCCTGATCGGACACAAGAAACTTGCTTTCCACTAAAGACTGTTTCTCGCGACCAAGCTCTGCAGCATTCACTTCAGCACCATGCAGCCTGACAAACATCATCACTCTCCAAAAACACACTTGCAGTTGTGCAAGCTATCCAGAACGCCAACACGCCTTTTGAGGCAGCAAGTCAGCAAGACATGCGGTGAGTGTTTCTGGCCTCTGTTGCTGCAGCTTCGTGACCATCATCGCTGGAACGGCCATCCGACGGCACAGAGACATCGGAGGCCTCGAAAGCAACCGAGACTCAGCATCCGCAAAAAAACTCGTATCGACTGTCGAGCACCAAGTGTGCTGTCTGCCCTGGTTCTTTAGTGATTGCGCAAGCTGCAACCTATACAGCCGAAGCTCGACACTTGGCGCCTGGTCTTCCTCACTGTCCGCCGCCTTTTGTGGCACATGTGCCTGCATGCCCGGATGCCAAGTCAGCAATAGTGGTTTGAGGCGCCCGATAGTATCACCGAACAGACGAACGAGGAAAGGGCGCAGTGGCACGGATATACTGTCGAAGCCTACAAGTGCTCCTCCCTGTAGATCCCGGCAGCAGATACCGTACCAGCAGCTACGAAACCAGTCGCAATGCAGTTGTGACATGTTGTGACAGTTGCCTCATCTGGGGGCGGGAGTTCTCGAAGCTGCTCCTGCTCAAGGCTGGTGTTGTCGATCTCGGCCAGCATCTCCTGCCGTGCGTGATAGATGCCGCTGCTAGAAACTATAACATGGCGGGAAAAGTGATGCCTAGTATGCCTAGGCCTAGGTTGCGAATCGTGCGGTCACTCTGGGTCGCTCCATTGATGCGCCGGCCTTCATGGAAGCAATCTTCGCGCCCTCCTGGCCACAAAAAGGCTCACAAAATCCAGGCAATCCACGACTGCAAGGGCTCAACCGCAGATCAATTTGATTGGGCTCGCAGGGGCCATTCCTATCTCGTTTTGAAAGAACTCCCTCATCACACCACAACGCAGAGACGGGGGCATGCCTCAGCAACGGCAGCTGTATCAGCCAGCGCTGACGGCTCGCACTCCTGATCGGACACGGAACCAGTGAGAAAATTTGCGAGAAGGGTACATCTTGACAGAAATCCGTTGTACGGGTTCGAAGCCGTGTTCAGCATTTGCACATTCTTGGCTTTACAATATCTCGCTTCCTACGCCGGGACGAATGATTACAGCATCCCCTGGAGCAATATGCAGACTGTCAAGTGGAATAACTCTCGATCAACTGACAACACTCTGATGGCAGTCGTGCAGCTCACCGAAATGCCTACGCGACCTTTGACGCGGCAACGCATAAGATAAGTGTTTCTGGCCTCTGCGGCTGCAGCTTCGCGACCATCATCGCTGGAATGGCCATCCGACCGAAGAGGGACATCGGAGGCCTCGCATGCAACCGAGACTCAGCATCCGGATACATCATCAACTATCCATAACCAAGTGTTCTGTCTGCCCTGGTTCTTTAGTGACTGTGCATCTTACCTTTGGTTAGTAGGGAATGGAGGAATGGGGTACAATTATAAGTACTATTACTACCATTATTCCAGTCCCTCCTAACCAAAGGTCAGTACGGCCGAAGCTGGAAACTTGGCGCCTCGTCTTCCTCACTGTCCACCGTCTCCTGTGGCACCAGCGCCTGCGCGCCCAGTTGCCAAGTCAGCAACAACGGTTTGAGTATGCCTATACTGTCGAATTCCATCAGGGCATCGCTGTAAATTCGGCGACGACTAGCAGCTACGAAATCAGCAGCGATGCAGTTCCGCGACAGCCTCATCTGGGGACGGCGGTTCCCGAAGCTGCTCCTGCTCAACGTTGCTGTTGTCGATCTGGGCCAATATGTCCTACTGCTGTTTGCGAATCATGCGGTGGCCTGCGCCACATGGAGCACTCACTCTCTACTGTCTCTGCACCCTCCTGGCGGCAACAAGCTTACAATATTGAAGCAGTCCATGACTAAAAGGTCTCGACCCCCGCAAAATAATTATTGATTGCAGGTTTATTGTGCACGCAGGGGCCATTCCTACCTGCTTCGCATTGAAGGACCTCCGACATCAGAGACGGAAGCATGCCTCGGCAAGCGCAGCTGTAGCAGCGGGCGGTGACGGCTCGCACTCCTGATCGGATGGGTCGCAGTCAGTTGAATCGGAGCAGGGGGCATCTGCAAAGAAATCCGTTCTACTTCATCGCCACACTACACTAGAATATACTATACGAATTAATATACTGTTCTATAATATACTATAAGGAGCCGTTTCAAGCTTGCCTCCCACAGGGAACTCTTTCTCGGGACTCACGCTTACCGGGAATACCGCATGCACTGGAGCAACACGCCTGTCAAACAACACAACTCTACAACAACAGTGTGGTGATTAGTGTGCACACTATCGAGAACGCCTGCATGCCCTGTGAGGAGGCAATACATGTGATGAGTCTTTCTGGCCTCATCATCGCTGGAACGGCCAGGTGAAGGCGCACGGATGTCGGAAGCCTTTACAGCAACTGAGACTCATCCTTGCGTCACAGACCATGTATGTACATTATATGTATATATATATATATATACACATACATACACGTGCGTGTGCCTCTTTCTGTATTATTTGTAAATACACTCTGAAAACTCTTTACACATATTCTGTACGAAGGTTTTCCTTCGACTGACCTTGACTTTGCCCTTATCCTCGACTCCTGTGAGCTCTATTGACTCTATCGCCCAACGAGCTTTTGATTGCATATCTCACAGGGAGATGATAAAAGGAGCGAGCCACGGAAATCAGACTAGTTCTTCAGCGATCGCAACAACCTGCACTGCCGAAGGTCGAACTTGGCGCCTCGTCTTCCTCACTGTCCACCGTGTCTTGCCGCGCACGTGCCTGCGTGCCCAGGCGCTCAGTCAGCAATAATGGCGAGATTTGAGACACTCAATAGCAGCTGCATGTCTATGCCTATACCTGTCGAATCCTACCAGAGCATCTCTGTAAATCCCACGCCGGCTAGCAGCAGCGATGCAGGTCTGCGACAGTTGCCTCATCTGGGGACTGCAGTTCTCGAAGCTGCTCCTGCTCAAGGTTGGTGCTGTCGATCTGGGCCAGAAACTCCTGCCGCATGTGACAGATACCACCACAATAAACATGGCGTTCAGGGAAGTTCAGGGGGCATGCAATGCCTAGGCCCAGGTTGCGAATCATGCGATGACAATCTGGGTCACACCGAACAGTCCCCGTTGAAAGACTAGCCTCCATGGAGGCAATCTCTGCGCCCTGCTGGCCGAAACAGGCTCGCAGTATCGAGACCGCCGAAGGTTGGGCGGTCTTGACCGCAGATCAAGTGTGGACTGCAGCTTGATTGCTCAAAGACGGAAACATGCCTCGGCAACGGCAGTTGTAGCAACCTGCGCTGACGGCTCGCACTCCTGAACGGACACGAAACCAGTGGGGGGTACATAGGAGAAGAGGGCATCTACAGAGAAATTCATTCTGCCCGATAGATGCCGTTTCAGGCTTGCTTCCCATAGAGAACTCTTTCTTCTAGCTGGAGAAACACACAGCCTGTCAAACTTCACAAATCTTCAACAACAGCGTGGTGGCAACTGTGCGTCTTTTGTGCAAGCAGTACATACGATCAGTGGTTCTGGCCTCTCCGGCTGCAGCTTCGCGACCAGCATCGCTGGAACGGCCATTCGAAGGCACGTGGACATCGGAGGCCTTTGCAGCAGCCGAGACTCAACATCCGAACGCATCGTAGACCACATAAACCTCTCTCTCTCTCTCTCTCTCTCTCTCTCTCTCTCTCTCTCTCTCTCTCTCTACATGTATATATATATATGTACATATATACACAAACACACAAACATACATACATACATACATACATAGATATGTTGGCATACCCGTGTCAATGCACACAAGTGTATACATGTATGTACACATCTATGAACACCTGTGTGTATATGCATATATATATATATATATATATTCACATACACATACAAATGCCTGTAAACATATATACAAATATGTGTGTATACATACACATATTTGTATATATATATATATATATATATATAGATCTGTATATGTGTGTATGTGTTTCAGGTGTGTGTGTGTGTGTGTGTGTGTGTGTGTGTTTGTCTATACAAGTATATATCTGAACCAACGTATGTGCGTGTACATATATGTATATATGTATATACTTATGCATACATGACGGGTGGTTACCGCTGATCTTTTACCTTCACGGAGTTCTTTTGCACAGGCTTTCCTTCGACGGACCTCGACTTGCCCTTGTCCTCGACTGCTGCGAGCTCTACTGCCCAGCCGTTCAATGAGCTGCTGATTAATACAGCAACCTGATCAAGACAAGAAGCCCGGGGTCTTCATTTGAGTTCAAAATTTGTGTGCTACCAGGGTTTCTTAATCAGGTTCCGACATTACATACCTCACAGGGGAGATGAGAAAAAAGGAGCAAGACACGGGGATTTAGACAAGGACTCGGTTACAGGTAGGTCGATCTTAACAACCTGCACTGCTGAAAGTCGAAACTTGGCGCCTCGTCTTCCTCACTGTCCACCGTGTCTTGCCGCGCACGTGCCTGCGTGCCCAGGCGCTCAGTCAGCAACAATGGCGAGATTTGAGACACCCAATAGCAGCGGCATGTCTATGCCTATACCTGTCGAATCCTACCAGAGCATCTCTGTAAACCCCACGCCGGCTAGCAGCAGCGATGCAGGTCTGCGACAGTTGCCTCATCTGGGGACTGCAGTTCTCGAAGCTGCTCCTGCTCAAGGTTGGTGCTGTCGATCTGGGCCAGAAACTCCTGCCGCATGTGACAGATACCACCACAATAAACATGGCGTTCAGGGAAGTTCAGGGGGCATGCAATGCCTAGGCCCAGGTTGCGAATCATGCGATGACAATCTGGGTCACACCGAACAGTCCCCGTTGAAAGACTAGCCTCCATGGAGGCAATCTCTGCGCCCTCCTGGCCGAAACAGGCTCCCAGTATCGAGACCGCCGAAGGTTGGGCAGTCTTGACCGCAGATCAAGTGTGGACTGCAGCTTGATTGCTCAAAGACGGAAACATGCCTCGGCAACGGCAGTTGTAGCAACCTGCGCTGACGGCTCGCACTCCTGAACGGACACGAAACCAGTGGGGGGTACATAGGAGAAGAGGGCATCTACAGAGAAATTCATTCTGCCCGATAGATGCCGTTTCAGGCTTGCTTCCCATAGAGAACTCTTGCTTGGGACTCTCGACTACCGCACCCGCTGGAGCAACACACAGCCTGTCAAGCTTCACAACTCTTCAACAACAGTGTGGTGGCACTTTTGAGCAAGCAATACATATGATCAGTGCTTCTGGCCTCTGCGGCTGCAGCTTCGCGACCATCATCGCTAGAATGGCCATCCGAAGGCACAGGGACATCGGAGGCCTTGTGGCAGCCGAGACTCAGCATCCGGATATTGCATAGACCATGTGTATATGTGTATATATATATATATATATATATATATATGTTAATAGTTAATACATACACGTACATCTGTGTATATACATATATACACCCAATCACGAAAACACACACACACATACATATATATATATATATATATATATATTAGTACATTAGGTGAATACCGTATGTGGCATCGCCTACATTATGCATACATACATACATACGTACGTACATACATACATACGTACATACAGTACATACACAAATACATACGTACATACACGAAAGGAGGTTGCAACTCGTTTGTTCAACTTCTCAGAGTTCAACAGTGTTATTCGAACGTCGTTGACTTACCCTGGATTGAAACAAACATTCGGCTTTTACAGGCATGTATGATGGATGTATGTATGCTTGCTTGCTTGGTGGCTTGTTTGTTTGTTTATTCCAAGCTCCACTGCTAAATGCCTACATGCATCAACAACCAAGTCTGCTGTTTGCCCCGGTTCTGTAGTGACTGTAGAGTTTGCGACAACCTGAACGGCCGAAGGTCGAAAATTTGCGCCTCGTCTTGCTCGCTATCCACCGAGTCTTGCAGCACACATGCCTGCGTGCCCAGGCACAATCATGATAAGATCCCAGACGCCCAATAGCAGTATCCCTATCCCTTTCGAATCCCCCGGAGCATCGCTGTAAATCCCACGGAAACCAGCAACGATGCAGTTATGTGCCAGTTGCCTCATCTGGGGACTGCAGTTCTCGAAGCTGCTCCTCCTCAAGGTTAGTGTTGTCGATGTGGGCCAGCAGCTCCTGCCGTGTGTGATAGATGTCGCGGCAGGAAACATGGCGTTCACGGGGCACGTGCTGCTGAGGTTGCAAACCAGGCGCAGGCTCCGGGGTCAGATGGAACGCTCGACTGGCCTCCACGGAAGCAGTCTCCGCAGCGCCATCCTGGCCCCAGCAAGCTTTTCATATCGAGGCGTTCTACGAATTTTGAAGGTCTCGACCGGCGGTCAATTTTTCAGCTTGAGTCGGCCGGGGGGGAATTCCTGCATCTCTCGTCTTGAAAGCACTCTCACATGAACCCTAAACCCTAAACCCTCTATCTATATCTATATCTATATCTATATCTATATCTATCTATATATATATATATATACATACCCTAAACCCCAAACCCTAAACCCTAAACCCTGGTTAGAGATGGAAGCCTCGGCGCCAGGCCCTTGGGCAACTGCCGATGACGACTCACTCTCCTGATCGGATCGGGGGGTTTAGGGTTTAGGGTGTAGGAACTCGGAGAGACTGCCAAACATCGGTTCCATGGCAGAGAAACCGTTTCAGGCCTCTGCCACGCTTGGCATGGTAAAACTTACTCAAGACCTTTCTTCATACGAAAAGCATTATCTAGACTTGAACCTCCTGCTCTTGCTACTTTTTTAGGGCTCATGCTTACATAATCAACTTGAGTCACACATCTTGAACACTCTCAAAGAACAGTGCATCTGTTTAGTTATCGAGAACACCTGCATGACTGTTGAGGAAGCAGTGCGACCGCAGCAAGGCGAAGCAGATCGATATGTGCTTCTGGCCTCTGTTTCTGCAGCTTGCCGGCCATCACTGGAATGGCCGTCCGAAGGCATGTCGCCATCGGAAGCCTGCACAGAAGCCGGGACTCAGCAAGCACCGATCTCTATAGGCGCTCATGAGCACCTGAATAAAACACCGATAGCTAAGCGTGCGGTGTCGCTCTTTGTCTGCCCTCGTCCTTGGGTCTTTACACTATTATAAGGGCCGTATCATAGTTAGAATAGGGCACTGGGGCCCATTATATTAGAATCATAATATGCAACCCCCAAAACAATACACGAACTTCTTATTAGGCCCTTGAAACTAAGCGCCTTGTCTGGCTCACCGTCCGCCGTATCTTGCGGCACCACTGCCTGCAGTGGGGTTTGGGGTTTAGGGGTTTAGGGCTTAGGGTTTGGGGTTTGCAATGTTCATATGCCCAGTCAGCAATGGTGGTTTGAGGTAGACAGGCCGATGGGTCACGTATGCTGTATGGACTTTTGTGAACGCTGGGCCGCAAGCTCGTGATATCGACGGCTCCGCAACTCAGCGGCATTCTGAGGGTACTTTGAGGCTCATGGTGGTTATAAGTCCCGTCATAGGGGTTATAGCCCTACGAGTACATATAACCCCACATATAACTACCCATGAACCCTATAAATCCTCCTATACCCTAAACCCCTAAACCCCAAACCCCACGCACCCCAAAAACTGAACCCCAGGAGCCCTAAGCCCTAAACCGCTATAAACCCTAAGCCTCTAAATTGCTACAACCCTAAACTAAACCTCCAGGTAACTGGCAGTGAACTGGACTTTGAAGTAACCACGGGAAAAGAAGTATAGACTTTTAGTTCATAAAGGGCTCCCTTTAAGTAACGGTTCCCCAAAAAGTGTTTATGGTAATTACTCCAAAGCCCAGTGAACGGAGGAAGCATGCCTCGGCATCCACAGCCTCAGCCGGAGATGCAGGCTCCTGCTCCTGACGTAATTTAGGGTGCCTTCATAATGAGAATAGGGTTGATTTGAAGGGATCCTTAAAGGGTTCCCTATGTTAGGGGCCTTAATACTTAGGATTGGGATTTGGGGTCTATAAGGCTTACTATAAGGGATCTATAAGGGTACTACAGTATCGGGGGCCTTAATAATTAGAACAGAGTTTGGGGGAGAGTATAACACCACGGTTCTAATAAAGCACACCAAAATAAGATTAGTAGTTATGCACGCCCGTATAATCAATTACGCAACACGGCAGGGGCTGTTGTTGCTTTAACTTTGTCATAGCAATTCTCATGCATGGGACTGCTGCCGATTTAGCCGGCGTCGCACATTGGATTCAACTGCTCGTCTACCTGACCCGTTGTACGTATACAAGAAGGAGCCACGCTGCGAATTATGTACCGGTTTAGGTTTAGGATCTGAAAGATGTTTTAGGTTTGGGCGGAAAAAAGCTTGCAATTTATGGTTGAGGCCTTGAGTGGCGAGGGTTTCGGAAGCTTGGGGCTGGGGTATAAGTTGCAGGCTTGGATGGCCTGCATGAATTGGGGCGGGTGCCGGGGCACTTTGCAAACTGCCTCATATACACAAAAAACCAAGCTTCTGCACCTATGCATGCATGCACGCATGTTTGTATGTACTATACGTACATACCTACATACATACATACATACATACATACATACACGTGTATATGTATACACACGTCATTATATTCATATACCTATATAGATATAGCAGATACTACATAAGTTAGCAACAATATATATATATATATATATATATATATATATACATGTTCATGCCATGTGTTCGATTGCACATACGTAGTTTTACGTCTATACGTAGTTTTCCAGCCCATACTATACAAGCTACCCTGACTTGACGCAACTGCTGTACCTGTCTGGGTACGCGTTAAATTCTGCACGAGGGGCTTAACAAAGGAGCCTAAAGCAAGTACATGAAGGCGGTTTAAGATGCCCTAAACGCGGAATCCTAGAACTCCTATAAGCATAAACCACAGCCCTTAGACTTGCCTGATACCCTGATAGGGCCCCGTCGTTATAAGCCACAAAAACCCTCAGCGGTACTTCCTCGGCCATGGCTGCTGAAGTCGCGAGCTCCTGTGCTTAGACTGTTCTGAAAAGTGCAAAAAAAACAATGGACCTTGAATTAGAACGGGGGTACTTGGAGGTTCATGGGTAGTTTTAAGTAGGGTTACAAGTCCCCTAATATGGGTTACAACTATAGTTACCCTACTTGTATTTCCACTTATAATTACCCATGAACCTCCAAGTATAGTGCACTTGGAATCGGATTGAGTGCTGGTTCCGACGCACAGCCCCCAGACCAAACCCCTGAGCCAAAAGCCCCAAACCCTGAAATCCCGAAGCCCTACATAAGACCCGTTGCTGCAACCCCACACCTTGGGCTCCTGGTTTCGGGATTTGGGAGGGTTCAGGGCCTTAGGGCAGGGCCGCGCTGTTCGGCCAACTGCTTGGCGCGGTTTCGAAAACTCCAAAACGGGCGGTGGTCGTCGTTACACCCTACATTCCACACCGTAAGTATGCAAAATATCCCCAGTACAGTAATTATAAAGGCACCCGTATGAACACCTACATAATCCTACAGCGACACATAAAACGCTTTAATCTTGTTGTCATTAACTTATGATTCTTACAATGATGATCTCGATTAAAAGTATTTTGTAATACCTGATACCTATAATACCTATACCTAAAGAAATGCCTGCCAAATCACCTACGTCTTGCTCCAATGCCCGCCAACACACGCCAGAAGATGACAGACAAACAACACGTTGGTAGTGACCCGTGTAGAAACTCTTGTAGAATGCTTCAATTCGTAATCCCTACATCCTGAACCCTGAATAGCCCTTGCCTTCATGCCCCGCAGCTCTGAACCGCGCCTCTGCGAGAGGCGCAGCTATCTCGGGTTCTGCATCATCGTGTAGGGCCTGCCAGCAGTCCATGTCATGAAATCACTTACCTTTGGTTAGTAGGGAATGGAAAGTAGTTATAATTATACCCCACTCCTCCATTCCTTACTTACCAAAGGTAAGATCAACCAAATCCTCAACCCAAACCCATTCATGGGCAGTTCGGAGGTTCTTGAACTTGGCATCATCCGAGCTGAAGTCCCAAGTTTACTATCCCAGTCCCAGCCCAACCCCTCCGCGCTGCAGGAATGCCCCACTTCAAAGACACTCGAACATGAAAAAGATAGATTTCTCGAAGATTGGTGGTTCTTTTTCGTGTTCGGCACCTGGGCTCCTTGGACTCAGGATCTTACTAGCTCCCCCAAACACCGAATCCCTTACAATGAAACTTCAAAAGCTAAACCAAGCGCTAAACCCAATTATAATCGACACCAAAACCCACGGCTTCAGTTGCCTAAATCGTAGGTCGATAGAACGACCTGATGCAATCAATTTCCGCAGCTATAGCCCATTATGTAGCTAGCTGGAGCCCTATAGGAAACCTGAAACCCAAAACCCCTAGACCCTAAACCGAAATCCGAAACAGCAGCTGCACGCCTCGAGAAGGTTACGTCGCGGACCCATGTCTTCCTGCGTCTCGGCTCTTAAGGTCTGAAAGGCAAGGGCTTCCTTAACCCTGAAGAGCCTACCTTTTTGAGGACTTATATAAGGAAATCATAATAGGGAACCCTAAAAAGGTAGGCCATTCAGGGTTAAGGTTTAGAATGGCGGAATATCATCATTATCATCCACAAGGGCTTCAAGAATTCTAACCGGTCGGTTGGTTGATATTTATGACAAGAACAGCGAAGAACAGATCATGGGATGGTATAGCAAGGAGCCCTCAAGAAAGGTAGTACTAATGACTAATGCTTCTTAACTTCTACAGTGTCGTGGTGGTGCTGGGTCTTCCGGCTGGAAGATTATAATAAGTACAGTCTTAGGATTTAGGTTGGCCTTTAGGGCTCACAGATTTTGGGGATTTAGGTTGCTAGGCTTTAGGATTTAGGGTCGAGGGTTGCTTTATAAGGGTTCCCAAACCGGGGTAAGGGTCCTTGGGCTTGAACTTTACAGTACAGATCCGAGATGTAAGCTCTGGGTCATTTTGCCACAGCACCTTTGGAAGTTTTGGCCGGAGCTGTCACAGAATGCCTTTAATGTTTAGGGATTCAGGCTATAGGGTTAGAGTCAGGGGAGGGAAGGTCAACATTTGGAAAGCCAAAGACAGTTACTGTGAAGCATGCACTTCTAAGACTCTTACAAAGTACCTCTACAACCCGGGAACGTGAATAATTTGTTATGTTTCGTAGTAACTATGTTATAACATACCACCAAAAGCCCAATACTACTCAATAAAGCACCTATATTCAACCCTAAACCCCAAACCCCGAACCAAATATCAAGCCCTAAAACCTCCCAACCAGCACAAACGCCAAAACAAGTGGGGAGTTCAGACGCCCGGATGACCCACTGAATCCCCGCTGAATCCCACCCAACCTCTACTAACCAGTGGTTTTGCGGTTCCCTTGGCTCTTTAGCTCCTTACTTCATAGGGATTATCATCATCCCTGGCTCCATAGCTCCTCCAATATCAATGGTTAGTCTAATTCTTACGGTTGAGGGTTTCGAGAGGACTCCTGAGCCCCAAACCCACAGTCTGTACTCATGTGACATCTCAACGCCAAACTCGAAGAGTACCCTATACCAGACCCTATGCCGACACAGAGCCGTATAGCCCCTAAGAAGCCCTAAGCGACCCTGAAAGAGTCCCCGAGCTGAAGCCCCGAAGGTGTAGAGCGTCTTTAGGAGCCCCCAAAAAGCACATAATCAAAAAAAAAAGATAGGGATATCCCATATAAGCCCCCTTATAAAGAAGCCCAATACGGTAGGGATATCCCCCCAATATTGTAGGGATATCCCTACAAAATGCTTATGCTTATGTGCTTTTTGTGTCCCCAAGTTTCGGGCCGGCCTCGAAGCTGTCACGGGGCGGCGCATCTGACGCCTTCGATTCAGGTGGTTGTCAAAATTAGGGCCCCTTTTTTGGGTCCTTATTGTAATATGGCACCTATTATTTAGGGTACACAAAAAGGGACCCTAATTTTGACAACCACCCATTTAGCTGCTGACATGAAGGCTAGGGGCTAGGTATACTCATGGGTATGGGTTTTGAGTACGAAAGTTGTCAACAATGACTGTGGCTGTAGTTACATCTAGCTATCCGAACTACATGACTACTCGCGATCATTTGTACTTAGTCCATTGATGCTGTGCACTGTTTGCTGCAGTTGGTGCGGAGCAGTGTTTTCCTTTGTTTGGGTGCCGGGAGGTGC
Organism: Symbiodinium sp. CCMP2592; assembly: GCA_905221615.1. Lineage (NCBI taxonomy): Eukaryota > Dinophyceae > Suessiales > Symbiodiniaceae > Symbiodinium > Symbiodinium sp. CCMP2592. The sequence goes on along the minus strand of CAJNDT010005876.1, from coordinate 409,825 downwards.
TGTTTTATCGCTTAGTCTTCAATTCATTCCCATTTTGAGAACACAAGATTCAAGCTTTCACGACCGAAAAGTATCCCTTATTTTAAGGAACACCTAGGGGTTCCTTTGAAGGGATCCTTAAGGGTTCCTTTAAGGGATCTGTAAGGTATCTATATATGGTTCCTTTAAAGGGAATGCCCAAGTCTGGGGCGGCCGCCAGGCTGTCTCTGGGTGGCGCATCCGACGCCTCGATCGCAACCCGGTTTGGGGAGTTCTTAGGCTTACTTTTCAGGGGTCTATACTTGGAGGTCGGGGGACTTAGTAACTGGCGATTTTAGGGACCTGTAAGTGCCATAACCCCAATTAGGGTCCCTGTTTAGGGTACTTATAAGTCTACTTACTACCTACTTACTAAGTCCCTCGAACCCTCCAAGTAGGGGATATTAGACAGGGGCTACTAGAGGGGGCCAGGGGGGCTTTAGGGTTTTTGGGGGTTTCGGCTTTTTCGAGGCATGGCTTCGGGTTGAAAGGCTTCGGCATAGCGTTCCTTTCAAAGCACCGGGCTTAACCAGAGCTAGACCCAAGAGTAACCTAGGAAGAAAAAGGGTGCCCTTTTTGGTTTAAAGGGGCTTTTAAGGGAACCTGATCCCTAAAAAAGGGAATAAGGGCCTACTCTAGGTCCTAGAGAGTTAATGGCATTCGGAGAGTCCAGAATGTATTTGGGCGGCTCGCGAAATGGGCCCTAATGTAAAACCTGGGCGGCAGGGTCCTTCGCACAAACGGCCCCAGAAAGACACTTGCGAGACTCCGGCAAATCCCACGCACTTGAAGCCTATGCAAAAAACCTTAAACCCGGGACGAGTGTTTTTTGGTTGTTGCCGAATAGACCTCAAAAGTGGCACATAAAATCCGCCTGAAGTCTACTGACAATGAACACGCTTTTCCCCGGGTCCACCTCACTAGTTCTCGCTGGCGATCCACGCGAAACCTGACGACTCTCAGAGTGTTTAATGTAAGGGCCTTAGTAATTCATAGGGCTTCGGGGCCGGATATGTACTGTAACTGTAATAAGGAACCCCCAAAATAGATAGGTAATTATTTAGGCCCCTATAGTAGGGCTTTTAGGGTTTAGAGTAGGGGATGACGGACACCCTGTCTGGAAGCAAAAATACATGCGTACATATATGCTTACAGAAGCACACGCATCCATACCAGACAGGCACACATGCATAAATGCATACATATGTGTGTATACAGCCTTCTTCATCTACTATTGACGTGCTTATTTGCGTAGGCACGCATTTGCTATTGCCGCTCTTCCACGGAGGGAGCGCGAGAGAGAGAGAGAGAGAGAGAGAAACAACATACAATAAAAAGAGACAAGGTAGATAAGTACAATGATGCTAAACCCTAAACCCAAGGTAGATAAGTACTATGATGGTTCAATGACACATGGGCTCACATCGAACATGGACTCTCAGGATCTCTTGAGCTAATTAAGCATCTTACTTTGAGCCGCAGCTTTGTGTTTATGCTTGTGATGGTCACTGTCACGGCTCACTATGCTTGAGTACTGCTGTAAACAAGAATATTCTGACTATTATGAGAAGTTGTTGTTCCTGTTCTGGAACAAGCTGATCATGGTTATCAACCGTTTAATGGCTCTCAAGACAATTATAACTATAACAACAACCGTGAAACAGAACAGACCGAAACACACCCTACACCCTAAACACCACATAGGAGTTAGGATTAGGGCGATTATAGGGGACCCTTGAGGATATAGACCCTCTCAATATGGTCCCCTTAAAAAGAGGGACAGAAGTAGGGTTCAGAAGGGTCCCCTTCAAGGGGACTGCCTACTACTACCTCGGACCCTCAGGAGACCATGAGCCTCTCTCTGAACCCAAGGCTCCCCCAATACAGTTGTAAGTTATAACGACAACCGTGAAGCAGAATAGACCGAAAGACACCCTCAACCCTAAACCCCCTAAGCAGAACATGAGCCTCTCTCTGAACCCAAGCTCTCAAGCCCTTAACCCTCTGAGACCTCGGCACGGTCTGATTGTGAGTGCAGTCGCCGCTCCAAATCCGGGGAGACGTACACATCCTTTCAAATACTTTTTGTTGCAAACACGGTTTAGGGTTTAGGGTTGAGAACTTTTACGATGTTCGTCTTCTTGAGCCCTAAGCCGTGCACCGCCAGCCTCAAAGCGTGAAGCCCGGAAGTGACAAAGGCTATTCTCGAGTTGACTCGGGTTTCTAGGGACCCAAAAAGGCACATAAGCATAAGGATTTTCTGGGGATATCCCTACCTTATGGGCTTCCTTTTTAAAGGGGGTTTAGTATGGGACATCCCTATCCTAATTTTTGCTTATGTGCTTTTTTGGGGGCCCTAGTTTCAGTCTCTCGAGCTCGGGATAGATACAGGACCGTGAGCTCATTAAAAGACATGCTGTCTGTGTTTAGCCTGTTGCATCGTCTTCCATTGCGCCTGCCAGTGCATGTAGATTTATCACACCTGCAGTGAGTAACAATGTTGACATGGCTGGACCCTGAAATAAAGCCTTCAGAATGCAACCAACCCTCGGGTGAATGCTTGAAGCTGGCTTCTGATGCTGATTGCATGCATCGGATCTGGATGATCTTGAAGTTTGACGACTTGTTCTTGGTTGCTAGCACGCTGAAAACCTTCCTTTCCACAGCCTTTGGACAACACCTGTGCAGTAGGCGCCTCACACATGAAAGGATGAGTCGTGACCCCATCTGCCAGTTGTAGTTCAGGATGTGGGGTCGAGGGCTTCTAGGGTCTGGGTTGAGGGTTTAACGGTTGAGAGTTTGATGGTCGATGTGCTGTCATCTGCAGCGATGGCCTGTGCATGCGGACCTGGTCGCGGCGTCAACGCCTCCAAGCTGTCATGGGAATTGGAAACATGTGAGCGCCTTCTACAATGCTGGCTTCCGGCTTTCGGGCTTTTAAGTTTAAGATTTAGACACCCGGCCGGAAACCCTAAACCCTTATTCCCTCATTTAGCGGCCGATTACACAGACACATACAAAAATGTGCCAGGGATTTCATGCACCACAGCTTTTTGTTGCGTAGGATGTTCAGCTTTAGCTTTGCTTGAATTGGGGCTTCGGGCTTCAATTTTTTCGGGTTCGCAGGGTGTGGGGTGCACAAGTGACACACTCCAAGCAATGTGGAGAGTCAGTGGATAGTACTTCAATGAGATTACCACCGAAAAACTTCAGAGGTAAGTGCACGCACACACACACACACATGTACCGTAGCCAGGCATACTTTGCAGCAAGCAGTCGCAGCAGCGAACGTGCACATACATACCTAATTACATATATTTATATACATACATATACACACCTATACAATACAGATACACCAATATGTCGATCGATCGCACCGTCGACATCATAAGTTATAGCAGATTCGCCCGGTGGGCCATGTGCGCCGAGATGGATAGGTGTGGTGCAGTGCAGGGCTGAGTATTGGGCGGTTAGGATGTGGAGCAGCATATGAACTGAAGTTCTCAGCAACAGACGACAATTCGCTCGCGAGATTTGCGGGTCACTCTCTTCAAGACCTCACTAGTCCCAGTTGACCGAAAACAAGACGTTCTGCAGATGGGAACACCTCAACCCCCAAACCCAACACCCCTACACCCTAAACTTGAACCTTGAACCCAATCCCCCAAAGCCCAACCCCTCAACCCCAAACTCCAAGCTTTCAAAGCCCCTCCGAGTTCCGCGCGCGGCCCAGGCTTTGGCGCGAGGGGCTTGGTGGCAGAAGCGGTCTCGAAGCACCGGATTGCCGGACCATCGTCTGGCAGAGCCACTGGTGCTTAGTTACCAATACTATTTTGTTTGGGGTTTAATTATTATAAGTAATTATAAGTTTAGTATATTGGGCCCCAAAAGCCTCTTCTGATTATTCAGGCCCCTGTGTTGTGTGTGTGTGTGTTCTTCACTGTCTGTGGGCGGGTGGTGCTGTGCGGGGAGGGTTTTAGGTTTGTTTTGCTCTCCAGGGTTTAAGGGCTGGGAGTTCGGCCTTTGGGCGGAGTCTAGGCGTTGCAAGTAATTGCAGATACGGCAAAGTAGAACAACGAACCGCGCCCAACAGAAACACCAGCAGAAAGAACAAGCTGCGAGCATCTATACATAATGATGCCTGGGCCAGACTGCAAACGAATAATGAAAGACTGGTGTTGTTGCACAATCATAGCTGTGTTGGTCCTTCTAATTGTTTGTCTCGATTGCGGAAATGTACAAGTCAATGATTCTTTCGCAAGGAACCAGAACGTCGATTTAGCAGCAGCCTTGACAGGAACACTTACCTTAGTAGGGAATGGAAGAATGGTAGTACTAGTAGTTATAATTGTACCCCATTCCTCCATTCCCTACTAACCATAGGTAAGCAAAACCAAGAGCCATGCCTCGTATTGGTTTTTCAGGTCGCTGACACGCCTCGTGCAGCACAAATGCTGCTGAGTGCATGCATCCCCACGTCGACAGAAAAATGCAGGCACTGATCTGATCATGTCGAAGATGATCAATCATGATCGCAAAAGATGACAGAAACGCAAGGCAGTGCCAAGCCAAGCCCCGCAAATCCAGTCGAGGGCTGAGATAAGGAAAGCGTGGGGTTTTAGAACAATCCTACGATTCCAACTCGGGCGGCTCCGGCAGCCGAGCTGGAGCGTTGGCCTCCATCTACCCCTGACATTCTAGATCCCGAACCTTAAGGATCCTTACTTTCAGGTTCATGGGCAGCTATAAGTGGGGTTATAGGTAGGGTAGCTATACTTATCACCCATATCAACTAGGGGACTTATAACCTCACTTATAACTGCCCATGAACCACCAAGTAAACCTTTATTCTTACGGCCCAAACCCTATAGTCGTCCACATCCTGAGTGTCTGACCCTGCAGACACCCGCGCTGAGGGTCTGGGTGGCCGAAGCACCTTCAAGCAGCTCTGCCAAGTTCCATAACGGCCCTTCAGGGCTTCTGATAAGCGATACTTTGTGCACGACTCAAGAAATCTGATAAACTCTGAAGTGTTGTCGTGACGATTGTCGGTGTTGCGGTTGTTGTCACTGCTGTTGTGTCACTGCCACAACTCACTGCATGGGCATCATTGCTACCAGATTGCGATTGCGAGTTCAGGTGTCTCTCGGTGCCGAAGCTGTCACACTAGGAAGACCTCGTGATGACTATGATGACGATGATGATGATGGTGACAACGACGATGATGATGATGATGTGATACCAGTGATGGCGATGGAACGCTGATGGTGACGGCTGTCATGAATCTTATGCTGCCTTGTTCCGAGCATATTTAGTATTGCCACGGGTACTCTTTCTGCTGTTGGCAGCAGGAGGAGGTGGAGGAGCGGGCGAGCTTAGCGGTGTTGCAGTTGCCGTAGCAGCGAAGCTCAATGGCCTAAGCCTGAGCCCCTAAACCCCTAAAAACCTTAACCCCTAAAAAAAACCTCCACCTAAACCTCGAACTCCCAAGCACGACCTAAACCAACCCTGCATAAACCGCATGTAGACAATGTCAAAGTGTAAACCCTGCATACAAAACTGCACCCTACACCCCTAAAGCCCTCGATCCCAAACCCTAAACACCCTAAACGTGAGGCTCTGAAGAGCCCACACAATCACTCCGGTGGGGACTCGACGACGAGGCCACCGCTTTGACACTGGATAGCTACTGTACCGCTCGCGGAGGCAGCCCTTCCATATTCCCCACCATTCGGTGGCTGGAATTCCCTCTGTTGTCATTTTGGCACAGACTGGGTTACACTTTTTGGTCATTCGGTGTGAATGAACAAGGCCCTCGCCCTGGCTTTCGCTGCTTTTCTCTGGAATTGTGGCGAGGCAGCCAGCGAGGGGCCCCGAGCCAGCCTGGCACCGTCGTGCCCGGCGCGCGAGGACCAGGTCGCGCACAATTTTGAGAACATTTACGTCGGGTGTCCGTATAGACCCGGCGCTTGTACGCAAAGCAGCAGCGAGGCTTCGGGGACACCACTCCCGATCGGCCCTACCAACTGCAGCGGATCGACTACTTGGATCTACACCGACAACCATGGGAGATTCATACCAGCAGCCCCGAGCGCAGGGATGGTGGTGCACTATATGCAGGCAGTTTGCAAAACATTCTGCCAAGTTTTGCCCCACGTGTGGCACAGCCTGGGCTCAGGCGACCTACGATGCGGGCTGGAAGGACGACAAGAATCGAGGGTGGCAGCAAGACTACGAGCAATGGCCACGCTCCCCCCGCGGATGGTCGCCCAGAAGCAGGAGTCGCAAAGGGCCCAAGGGCAAGAAGGACTCCAGTGGAAAGACAACACAGCCTGCCGGGAAAGGTCCAGGCGAGAGACGACCAGACCGTGCCCCACAGGTTCCAACGGTGGATCAGATTCCCAAGCCACCGCAATCCAAAATTATACCGGCGCCCAAGGAACAGGCAGCCGGATCCGTGGAGGCAAGTGCAGAGCGAAAGGCTCTAGAGACCCTCCTGGACCACTTGGGCAGCCAAGCAGACATCCCGGACAGTGTGCGAGCCGTGATGGCACAAATCAACCAGAGCTCGGCCCGCAGCGAGGCGAAGAATCTTCACAGATTGGTGGCACAGCGACAAGAGGCCACCGCGACCCTCGAGAAGATAAAGGCAAACCGGGCATCATTCGATGCCGGGTGGGCCGTATATACCCAAGGGCTCATGGATCTGTTGAGCAAGCAGTTTCAGGAACGCGAGGAGGCCCTCAATGCCATGAACGAGTCGTTCGCGAGCTGGGCGCAGCGCCTGGCCGAAGCTTCAAGAGCCTTGAAGACTGCGACCAACCACGGAGATGGAGACAGCAGTGGTGCTCAGATGATTGCAGACAGCGACGACGAGGACGACGATGGCATGGAAGCGGAGCTGGACAAGAATGCTCAAGAGACAGCCCGCATGGAGACAAAGCGACAAGCACTCAGGGAACAGCATCAAAATTTGGCTGCGGCCCTGGCGGCAGTACGAGACTCAGCCTCGGAGACAGCAGTCAAGTCCGAGCCCCGCGAACGGACTCCGAGGAGAAAGAAGGATCAAGCCAGAGAGGCAGGCGATACCACCGGTGCTGGTGGCAAGCCTGCCGATTCGGAACAGCAGCCTTTTGCATAGGCTCACCGGCGTGCCTCTTCAGGGACGGTGAGCCTAGAGCATTAGAGCACTGGAGCCATTCGGTGATGTCGGAGCCAGACTTCGTCGATGCTTACAGTGCACAGTGGTTAGCCCTGCAGCTTAGATATGACGTGAGCTGCAGACCATTCGACAACATGCAGACGTGGTGGCAGGACCCGAGAATCTGCACCTTCGAAAGTCATGAAGCCTGGGGCTGTAGCGAACCGACCAGTTGCTTAGAGGGCCGGGCTGTTCGTTCCGATGACTCTGGGGCCCTGTTGCACATGGCCCGGTCGCACAGTGGTACTCATCGAGAGTCGGGACATCAGCAGGGCCTTCTCAGCAACTGTTGTCGTGTCGCTGCTTCCCCGGATGATGCACCTGAAGCGGACAGCGTGTACAGTTGGACTAGAAAATCCTGTACAGCACGGCAGCCTGACACTAGCCCTTGCCAACAATCCACCTGCAAGTGCTTGACACCAAATGTCGAAGCCCTGTCGCAGCATGTGCCGCACGAAGCGAGCACTGCACCTCCGACCCTCAGTGCCGTTGCCAATTTTTGTCCTCGCGCTGGGGTTTACCAAGCCACTGGCCCTCGCCTTTGCAACGTTTTTGCCCAGACAGGATCGATTGCACCTAAGCCAAGCTGCCTGCACACGAGCAGGCACATTTCCCCTTTGCGAGTACATTTTGGGGATGCTGCAGTCGCGGCGAGCAACAGCAGTGCCAGGTATGTGCAGGCCAGGTCCACGATGCGGCCTCCAGGAGAGGTTACCCCTCCCCGACCAAAGGCGACTACGGCCCTGACTCGCAGCCCAGGCCAAATTGCTCTCATAAGAGCCGAGTCCCTCAATGTTTTTCCGCCTGACCTCCGAGCACCGCCTGTTTTCACATCGCCTGCATATCTTTTCTCCTGGGGAAGTACTGCAGGGGCGGCACCCGGCAGGTTCACAGTGTTCGATCATGTTCGGCACGTCACCACTGAAAGATGTCTGCCAGCTTCTAGTCTGGTTGACATGGTTGCTCTTGCTCTTTCAGGCTTGCCATTTACGGCTAGTGGGGTTATCATCCTGACCCATGTGCTGCCGGGGCTGCCGCTGCCACAGATCGTTTTTATTGAGCAAGGTCGCCCACCTACTGAACTTCCCCTGCCGTGGGATCTGCGAGGAATTGGGGAACGGGTGATCACTCTCCGGCACCACAGTGGCGAGCCGAGGGCACAGGCTTTACAGCTAGTGCAACCACATATTCAACAGCCGATCCTCGTCCACAATGAAGTCGAAGCAGGGCGCATGCATGTTCAAGACGCCCTCGGACCGGTCCAGCAGGATCTCCATGTGAATCTGCATGCAGCCCAGCATTTTCGTGTCTCTCGCACTGAGGAATTGAGGATCGAAGTCTGGGACTTCAGTGAAATTCAAGATGTCAGCCTCACCTTTGGAAGCGGGGCCACCACCACCACATCCACGACTGAGGTCCGGGTGACACCTGCCATTGTTCAGTATCCCGCCTGTAGACTTGTGGTTCTTAGGGGGAACGTGGGCTATGCTTGTGTACTCTCGGGACAGACACAGCTTGTTGACGTTGCACTATGGAGGTTGTTGCAGCGACACGGACAGGATGCCCCCATTGACGAGGAAGCACGCATTGTGCTGGCCTCGGCCCAACCTACCAGGCAAGGCCCCTTTCAGGATGTCATCTGCATTCTGCTCGAAGCCTCCGAAGGGGTCACCATCCTGTGGGATGGCCGGGCGCATCGCAGCACTGTTCAAACCAGTGAATATAGTGAGTTTCAACGTGCACAGCTAGTCCTGCCGCCAGACTGGCAGGAGAATGGTTGGCGAGTCGCAATCAATGGCATCCCCGATGCCCACATGCCCAGGAACCTTAGGGACGGCGACCTTGTGGTTCCACATAGGCTAGGGGTCCCTCCTGCGGTGGTGCCTCTTGGGTGGCCTCTCGCGCACTTCCCGCTCCTCCGGCCTTTTGCGTTTCCTATTCAGGTCACAGCAAGCGAGCGCAGCTTCTTCGGGGGCTGAGGCACAGACGTCAGCAAATGGGGGCACACTTGCCGCAGGAAGGGCTGATCGTTGTTTATGGTCCGACACATGGAGAGCTCCATCTCTCTACTGGTGTTCACGCTGTGCCCACTTTGGAGCAAGCGGTAAATGCTGTCAGGAGAGTGCAGGGCCTACCAGCTGCCCTGGACTATACCGTCGCTCCTCGCGCGACCACCAACTCAGTGACCTTGGTTAGCTCGAGCCCGGGCAGCACTCTACACACAATCCTGATACCTGCACCGGGGTACCCTTCGCAATTCCTGCCTGTCATGATACCCTCCCATACGCGCAATCTGCATGGGGTTCCGGCGGATGCGGGGGTCGCACTAGTCCCACAGCGTGGCCTTGCCAGAGGAGACCTGTTGCTTGCACGTGCATCTAATGCCGGTTTCTTTGCAGAGTCGGACAGCTCCGAAGACGACCCCATGGCCACCAATTTGTTGCAGATCAAGGCTTCTAAGGTCCCAGGCCAGGATGTAGATGGAGATGCCCTTGCCGCGGGGCTCCCCCGCTCAGTTGCCACGCCCTTTGGGCGGCGAAGCATTCCGATGATTAAGGGTCGCGGTCAGACCCAGGCCAAGGAGCGTACTGTCGTTGAAACACAGGACAGGCCCCGGGTTGCCGTTGACCTCTGTGCCTGTCTACCCCCTGCGAGCCCCTCACCAGTGCAGCTGACAGAAGGGGGACGATGCACGGACCTTCGTGTTGGTGTTACTCCCGACATGTTTGATTTCGTGTTTTCGGCCTTCGGCCTTGAGCTTTTTGATCTCGACTGGCATGACATCCCCGGCCTGCCAGAATGCTCAGCGGCTTTTGTCACGCACTTGCCACGAATTGATAGGGCGAGACCTCTCGAGGCCATTCAGCTCTACGTTGATGGTTCCTACTTCCCCGATAAGGGAGAGGGTGCTTGTGCTGGATGGGCTATTATTGCCCTCGGCTTACAGGATGATTGCTGGGGATGGATCGGGATTTGTGCTGCTGGTGCTCCGGTTGAGGGTTCCCCGCTGACGCTTGGGACTGCAGTCGGATCTTGTTTCGAAGTCGAGCTCGCGGCTATCGGTCATGCCCTTGCCGTTGCTGTTGCCCTGCCTATTCCCACACTCATCGGATATGATGCCACCTCAGCGGGTGATTTGGCACAGGGCTTTGCTACAGCTGCCGTGCAAAGCTCGCTGTCCGATGCTATTGTGTCACTTACACACTTGCTTGATATGCTTCGGCGCCGGCCGCATTTTCTTCATATCAGGTCGCATCAGCAGCACCCTCTCAACGAATTGGCAGATCAAGCAGCTAAATCAGCAGCCCGTGGATGCATAGGCAGCAAGACGCCTGCTACCCTTTCTGATGCTGCCCGAGATGGGGTTCTCAGTTGGCTTTGGGTTGCCATTGGAGCATGCCCATCGATCCCGGCACTCGGGGTTGGCGGCAACCTTGTTGACACCGTTCCTGGAGAGACAGGCCCTTCTCTTGCCAGTATGCTTGGTGAGCCCCCGACTCAAGGCGAGATTGAGCTTGCATTCCGTGTCTGCACCTACAACTGTCTGTCTGTTGCAGCTCACTCTCAGAAAGAATCTCTTGGGCAGCAGTTCCGCCGCCTCAAAGTCAGCATAATCGGCCTACAAGAAACCCGATGCCCATGTGAACCACGGCAGCACCTACCTGATTTCCACGTCCTTGGCAGTGAGGCAAGCCAAGGTCAGCTCGGATGCCAAGTGTGGTTCTCCAAGACGGTACCGATCGGGAGCTTGCATGGAAAACCTGTGTTCTGGGACCCCACAGGTTTCAGTGTTGTGGTTCGTCGGCCCAGAATGCTCCTTGTGCTGGCAAAGGTTGGTTGTTTTAAAATCGCGGTCCTTAGTGCCCACGCGCCCACTGCCAAGGCGCCGGTTTGCGAGCGGAAAGCCTGGTGGGCTGAGCTACACCAGACATTTGCCAAGATGCCGTGCAACTGTGTGCCGGTAGTCTTGATTGATGCCAACGCCAGACTTGCCTGTCCCCCAAGCCAAGGATCCGACAATCCTAGCTTGCTGCGGGACTTCATGCGCCGCCATGAGCTACTGGCATCAGACTGCAAAGACCACGAGGGGAAGGAACACACCACCTGGGTCAGTCCCGGAGGCACTGGAGCTTGCATTGATTACGTGCTGTTTCCCCAGTCCCTGAGGGAGGCCACACGATCACTGGGCCCCATCTCCGACTTTGAAGGGCTTGTCGACCATGATCATAGGCCAGTCTGGGTTGAGTTTGCCATGCGGCAGAAAGTCTCGCGCGCCACCCGTCTGCCGCGTTTAGACTACCAGCACTTGCGTACGCCACAAGGGCGCCGAGATCTCAACCGACTGCTTTGCGACATGCCTGCGGTGGCCTGGAATACCGGGGTGGACAAACATCTCGAGGCCATCAACTCCCACATTCGCACAGGCCTCACGCAGATTTGTCCTCAGATTACACACAGTGCTCGGAGGCCGGTCACGTCTGAAGCGACCTGGTTGCATATCCAACACCGACGTGAGTTGCGCCGCCAATGCCACCACTTCCGCTCGCTTTCTCAGCGAGCTCTACTCAGTGATTGTTTCCAATCCTGGCGGCGGGGGCACCGAGTTGTCGATGTCGACACACATCTGCAAGGCCTTCATTTAGGCCTCTTGAGCCTTCAGATCGGAGCGGCCAGCCGCCAAATTACGCGTCTAGCCAAACAGGACGCTGCGGCCGCATCCCGCCATCTCTTTCAGGAGGCACGCAAGCAAGGCCCTGAGAGCCTTTTCAGGCTATTCCGCGGAGTAATGAAGGCGGGTCGGGGATACAAGCGGCCCAATCTTGCACCAGCGTTGCTACAGCAAGATGGGAAGGTCGCGCTTGACTCGCAAGCCATTCTTGGACAACATTTCGCCTCTGCTGAGCGCGCCACTCCGGCGCAAGCAGAGGACATTACTACGACACCAGCTCGGACGGAGCACACTGTTCTGCAAGCAGTTGAGGCTGTCAGCCTGCCTCGGCTCGCCCATGCTTTCGGATCAATGGCCACTCGGAAAGCGTCGGGGTTGTCCGGAATACCAGCGGAAGTCTTTCGGTTTGCGCCAGGCTCCGCCGCGGCTGTGCACACACCCCTCATACTCAAGATGCTGATGCGGTGCCAAGCCCCACTTTTGTGGCGTGGCGGGCGCGCAGCGCCCATTGAGAAGCCGGGCAAAAGTCTTGCCACACCCGGTGGATGGCGCTCAATCATGTTGATGGAGGCTGGGGCTAAAGGGCTTGGGGGTGCTTTACGCCAAGAACTGTTGCGTGGGTTCGAGGCCCTCCGCGTCGAGGGACAGGGAGGCAGCCGTCCCAAAGCCCCCATGCAAACAGCTATGTCCCAAGTGCGTGGTTTCATAGCGGAGCTCCACTCCAAACAGCGATCGGGAGGTGTTGTTTTTGTTGATGGCCAGACCGCGTTCTATGCCACAATCAGGCAGGGATTGTTGGGTAGCGACTCCAAGGCTTCTCTCGAATATCTCAATTCCCTCGCCTCGACCCTTTTCGATGAGGAGGCGGATCGAGACAGATTCATAGCTACCGCGTTGGCCGCAGGCCTTCTGGCCCGCGGCGACGTACAGCCCGAAGTGCGTCGCCTGCTTGCTGCCAGCCTTGACAACACGTGGTTTAGTATGGGCTTCCATGGTGAAGGTGCTTTCGTCACCCACACGGGCACGACGCCCGGTGCACCGCTTGCTGATCTAGCCTTTCAATACGTCTTCTCCACTGCTCTCGAACGGATGCGATTCAGGTTCGAGGAGATAGGATGCATCGCGTGTGTCGGGACCCATCACAATGTGCGGGTTCCGGCGCCGACGTGGATGGACGACTTAGCGGTGCCCTTCGCCACCAAAGTTGCCGCAGAGGTCATCCCCACAGCAGCTTCTGCACTCCGGGAGATCGCTACGGCCCTTCGGGCTATAGGGATCACCATCAATTGGAGCCAAGGCAAATCCGAACTCCTTCCAGTGTTCTATGGGCCCGGGGCTCAGTCCGAACGGACCACATGGTGTGTGACTGAAGGAGCCACTTTCCCAGTCACTCTCCCCACTGACGAAGTCATCTCGGCACACATCACTCCTGCCTACATCCACCTCGGGTCTCTCGCCGACATGAAAGGAGGCGATGCCGAAGACATCCGTCGACGTCGCATGCTTGCACGTGAGTTGCAGACTCCTCTTATGAAGTTACTGTGCAATCCCTTTCTTGAGGCCAGCGAGAAGACCGAGCTGTTGCTTTCTATGCCGGTTGCCCGCTTCAAGCACGGAGCAGGCTTGTGGCGTCTTGAGAAACGACGAGAGAGGGATGCCTTCCATGCAGGATATATGGAGATGTTGCGTAGGGCCTTTCGCCCTATAACTGGATGCTCTTCAAGGGGGCTCACGGATGAGGACATCTGTGATGGATTGGGAGTCCTCAGTTCCACTGAGTTGCGAGCAGTTGAGGTGCTGCGCCATGCTGCATGGCTGTGGGCGGAGGACTCCTGCTCAATCAAAGCCCTATGGTTTCAAGGAGGCTCTTGGTTCAATGAGGTGTGCGAGGCAGCCCGGCAGTGCCGCCCCACGGCGGTAACCTGTGCAGACCCCTGGGAGTTTGTCGCTGCACAGCCAGATTGTGCCAAGGGCTGGATCCGCGGTTTTGTTAAGAGGTCTCGTGGTACCCGGCGGGCCGCAGGGGCGATCAAGATGCCCAAATGGCAAGCCATTGAAACCGCCAGGCGCACAGGTTGGATTTTTTGCAAGCTGCCTGCCATCCGAAGTGATAGTTTCATGCACCACTGCAGCCTTTGCCACCAGACATTTCGCACACCTGCCGCCCTAGCATCACATGCCAGCAAAAGCCACGGAGCCCATGCGGTAGCAAGACGAGTGGCGGGGGGCAGCAAATGTGAGGTCTGTGGCATGGAGTTTTGGAGCACCAAAAGACTCATCGAGCATCTTCGGAAGACACCCAAATGTCTGGATGTTCTCGATTCTGCTGATCTCTCCCCGTCTGATGTGGTGCCTGCCAGGTTTCGTTTCGCCTGGCCGCCGGCGGCTGCTGCCTTCGGCCCCAAGCCGTTCTGGGCCACCCTCCGACCAGTTGGTCGAACGGAGCCAGTTCGAGCAGTGTCGAAGAGTCCGCGATGGCCAATTTTGCCACACACGAAAAGCGTAGGCTCCAAGGAATTGTTGACTTTTGTCCAAAGCCTTGTTGAGATTGGGCGTAATTGCACTGTACAAGCTGAAGACCTGCCCCTACGCCTCCTCTGTGTGCCGACTTGCCTCAAAGGGTTAGTGGATTGCTGCCTCTTTGCTGCTAAGTCAAACCCTGCGCAGAGCGCGGGTTGGACAGTTTTTAGACAGTGGGCTGTCAGTCGGCTTGGAGACAAAGCTGTCTTCCGGCCGCTTTGCGCCCCCCTTTGCGGAACCTTGCCTGACGACTGGCAGGCATGCATTCCGCCGTGATGTTCTCAGAGACAGTTGCATGCGAGTGCACTCAGACGAGTTCAGCCAACCATCCCAAAAAACACCCTAAACCCTAAGTCCCGAACCCTGTACACCCGAAACCCCTTAACCCCAATACCCCGAAACCCCCTGTACCTTTAAACCTTATGAACCCCATACACTCTGAAGCCCTAAGCCCCTAAGCTGCTATAAGCCCCTGTGAGCCCCTATATATATATATATATATATATATATATATATACCCCTCAACTTACCTTTGGTTAGTAGGGACTGGAAGAATGGTAGTAATATTCCTCCATTCCCTACTAACCAAAGGTAAGTTAACGTCTATACCCCGAAACCCCTACGCCCCTACTTGGAGGGTCGGGAGACTCAGTAAGTAGGTAGTAAGTAGACTTATAAGTACCCTAAAAAGGGACACTAATTGGGGTTTTGATACTTATAAGTCCCTAAAATAACTAGTTACTAAGCCCCCCGACCCTCCAAGTAAACCCTAAACCCTAAATAAACCCTGTACCCTTATAGAATCCCTATAGATCCCTTTAAAAGGAACCCTAAAGGAACCCCTAAGAACCTTCCTTTCCATCGTCCGCCTCGGGGCTCGTGGGCGCCGGAGCCGGCGCGGGAGACGTTGTGAGCTCAGCCCTTCGAGCGGTCGGTCGTGCCTGGCTTCTTAGGGGTTTAGGGGGGTTTAGGGTTTAGGGGTTTAGGGTTTAGGGTTTAGGGCTGGCTTCTACAGGGCTCCTTTAAAGGCTCCTTTAGGGGGTCCTTTGAAAGATGCTTCTCAAGAGCTCCTTCTTTTGGCTCGTTTAGGGAGTCCTTTGAAAGATGCTTCTCAAGGGCTCCTTCAAAAGCTCGTTCAGGGTTTAGGGAGTCCTTTAAAAGATCCTTTAAGCGATCCTGTAGAGGGCTCTAAAGTAAAAGAACTCCTTTAACAAGCTCCTTTAAGGGGTCTCTAAAGATGCCTTGTACTTCAATGGGTTGTGGGTTTACAGTTCGTGCATAAGGGTCTTCTTCTAAAGGTTCCTTTCAAGACTTCTGTGGAGTTTCTTTGAGGGTGTTCCTTCCAGGTTTTCAGATGTGTTGAACGGTCGTTTGTTTTTGAAGTTGGCTTATCAGGTTATTGAGGAGGACCTTCAGGGTGTTTTTAGAGGACTGAAGCTTTAGGGCATAGAGCCTAGTGTCTTACCGTCAGGGGTTAATTGTATAGGGTTTCGGGTCTATTTCCTTTAAGGCTCCCTATCAGGGTTATTAGTTCGAAGAGCTGTGTTGAGGGTCACCAAAAGGGCTTCTAAGATTCCTCAAGGGTTCTCTCTAAGAGCTTTGTCAAATTAGAGCTTCTAGGAACTAAAGTTGATTGATAGGTTTAGGGCTTTGGGGGCTTAGGGTTCTCCTGGGGCTGAGGATCTACAGGTTGTATAAGGGGTTCCGGATTTTGGGGTCTGCAAGGCCAAACCTGCCGACCCAAAACCAACTGTGGGCCTCTGGACTTTGCGGCGCCGCAGGGCTTGCCGGGGTTTCCTGTAGTAGAACCTGCAGCGGTGGTGGGCTTCTAGGCTTTCAGGCATATGTGTTCAGAGGCTCAAAACTGAGGGTGTAAAGATCTACGGGCCTGGGATGTATGTCTTTCGTGTCAAACCTCATCAACCACCGTGCTTTATCATAACCTGTGCATGTCTTACAAATCAAACACAGATTCTGAAATACCAGGCGCTCAGCCAAATACGACGGGCCTCTGGACTTTGTGGCGCCGCAGGGCTTGCCGGGGTTTCCTGTTGTAGCACCTGCAGCCGTGGCGGGCTTCGAGGAATTAAGGCTTTAGGGTTGCAGGCACTGTGTCCAAGACTCAGGGTCCAGAAGATCTACGGGTCTAATTAGGATGTAAGGCTCTGGCCTAGGGTCAAACCTCACTGTGCATTTCTCACCAAGAAACCCGGATTCTGAAATACCAGCAGCACAAAAAAACTGTGGGCCTCTGGACTTTGTAGGGCCGCAGGGCTTGCCGGGGTTTCCTGTTGTAGCACCTGCAGCCGTGGCGGGCTTCGAGGAATTAAGGCTTTAGGGTTGCAGGCACTGTGTCCAAGACTCAGGGTCCAGAAGATCTACGGGTCTAATTAGGATGTAAGGCTCTGGCCTAGGGTCAAACCTCACTGTGCATTTCTCACCAAGAAACCCGGATTCTGAAATACCAGCAGCACAAAAAAACTGTGGGCCTCTGGACTTTGTAGGGCCGCAGGGCTTGCCGGGGTTTCCTGTTGTAGCACCTGCAGCCGTGGCGGGCTTCGAGGAATTAAGGCTTTAGGGTTGCAGGCGCTGTGTCCAAGACTCAGGGTCCAGAAGATCAACGGGTCTAATTAGGATGTAAGGCTGTGGCCTCGGGTCAAACCTCACTGTGCATTTCTCACCAAGAAACCCGGATTCTGAAATACCAGGCGCTCAGCCAAATACGACGGGCCTCTGGACTTTGTGGCGCCGCAGGGCTTGCCGGGGTTTCCTGTTGTAGCACCTGCAGCCGTGGCGGGCTTCGAGGAATTAAGGCTTTAGGGTTGCAGGCACTGTGTCCAAGACTCAGGGTCCAGAAGATCTACGGGTCTAATTAGGATGTAAGGCTGTGGCCTAGGGTCAAACCTCACTGTGCATTTCTCACCAAGAAACCCGGATTCTGAAATACCAGCAGCACAAAAAAACTGTGGGCCTCTGGACTTTGTAGGGCCGCAGGGCTTGCCGGGGTTTCCTGTTGTAGCACCTGCAGCCGTGGCGGGCTTCGAGGAATTAAGGCTTTAGGGTTCCAGGCACTGTGTTCAAGACTCAGGGTCCAGAAGATCAACGGGTCTAGGATGTAAGGCTCTGGCCCAGGGTCAAACCTCACTGTGCATTTCTCACCAAGAAACCCGGCTTCTGAAATACCAGCAGCACAAAAAACTGTGGGCCTCTGGACTTTGCGCCGCAGGGCGTGCCGGGGTTTCCTGTTGTAGCACCTGCAGCCGTGGTGGACCCCTAGGGCCCCAGGAATTAAGGCTTTAGGCTTGCAGGTATATGTGTTCAGAGGCTCAAGACTCAGGGTGTAAAAGATCTACAGTGAATCTACAGGTCTAGGATGTAGGAGTGTCGTGCCAAACCGCATCAACCACATTGCTTGATCCCAACCAGCTGTGCCTTTCAAAACAAACCCAGATTCTGAAATACTGCTGGCGGCTTGCGGGGTGCCGGCGGTGGCAGAGGTGATGCGGCGATTGTTCTTGTTCGAATTAGAATTTGGGTTTTTTGGCTTTATAAGGTTTCAAGTACAAAAGTTTAGGGTTTGACGGACAGAAACGAAAGCAGTACCGGCTTTAACAAGCATCCTTATCGACATCAGCACTGTGTAGCCCGATGTGTACTGCTAGGTTTGTCTTTCTCTCTCTGTCTCTCTCTCCGTTCATGTCTTTACAAGACGACGATAAGCGGGACTCGTGATGCTGTAATCAATTCGATGGCTTTTCGCACCTGGCGGACACATCGTCACCCTTGTCACGGGTCTTCTCTTTCTTCTTGCTACAATCTTTCACACCATATTGTCGTAGTTTCCTCTTGCAATCGCGTGTTGTTGTTGTTGGTGGTGGTGTTGTTGTTTCATATGCAGTATGCATTTGATATCACAGGCAGAGCTTATTCATCATCGAACGGTGATGATAACGACAATAGGAAGAAGAAGCATTGTTAATAACTAATGATCGTCGTCGTCTTCGTACTGATATTGTACTTACATGTGACTGGTGTAGCTGACCCTAAATAACCGAGAACCCTCAACCCCAAGCCCCAAACCCCTAAACCCTTAAACCCTGAACCCTAAACCTTAACCCTCAACCCTAAACACTTGTGGCTTGTGACTTGGCCCCCCGCAGCTTCGAGCAAAGCCGAGGCCGCCGGTGCACCTGCAAAACAACACGTGCTTCGGCCTCTATAAAAGGGATCTATAAGGGTACCTTGAATTGGCTCCTTTAAGGGATCTACAGGGGTTTAGGGTTTAGGGTCGATGATATAAATCCTGCACCACCCATAAGAAGAAATATGCCATAAATCCCATAGTATAGGGTCCTTAAGGTAATGCAGGATTCATATCAGCAACACAAAAAAAAGGATTCCAGAGTTTTAGCGTTGGGGGTAAGGGTTTGTTTACGGGGGATCTTTGGGCTTCCATGCAGTTGCTTTCAGGTGTTTTGGGAGCAGGGCGAATAACAGTTAGGGTTTAGGGTTTAGGGCATAATAACAGTGGAGCCACTAAACTGACGAACACACACAGCTGCAGTTGGTGCTGCTGCCGCTCGTGATACTACAGTGTGATACTGCCGCAGCCACTTCTGATACTGGCAGCTTTGCCACATCGCATCCAGCCATCGCATGCTCTTCTCGTTTATGCCTGTGTGACTTTGCACAGTCGCTTCCAAGATGCTCCGCAGCCGCTACAGGTGACGGAAAGTGCCAAAGTCAGAAAGCTCGGGGATAACCCCGTTCGGCCGGGGCCCCTTGGGGGCACTCACGGCATGACTATGCTTCGGCGCTACGCCATAGTTTGCATGGTCAACTCTGCCCAAAGATCTGCAGGCTCCGCCAGAGGCGGGCTCAGGAATCGAGGATCGCAGTGGACCTCCGCTGTGGCTTCGGGGTCAGAACTGGTATTAGTAGTAGTAGTAGTAGTAGTAGTAGTAGTAGTAGTAGTAGTAGTAGTAGTAGTAGTAGTAGTAGTAGTAGTAGTAGTAGTAGTAGTAGTAGTAGTAGTAGTAGTAGTAGTAGTAGTAGTAGTAGTAGTAGTAGTAGTAGTAGTAGTAGTAGTAGTAGTAGTAGTAGTAGTAGTAGTAGTAGTAGTAGTAGTAGTAGTAGTAGTAGTAGTAGTAGTAGTAGTAGTAGTAGTAGTAGTAGTAGTAGTAGTAGTAGTAGTAGTAGTAGTAGTAGTAGTAGTAGTAGTAGTAGTAGTAGTAGTAGTAGTAGTAGTAGTAGTAGTAGTAGTAGTAGTAGTAGTAGTAGTAGAGTAGTAGTAGTAGTAGTAGTAGTAGCAGTAGTAGTAGTAGTAGTAGTAGTAGTTGTAGTATAGTAGTAGTAGTAGTAGTAGTAGTAGTAGTAGTAGTAGTAGTAGTAGTAGTAGTAGTAGCTAGTAGTAGTAGTAGTAGTAGTAGTAGTAGTAGTAGTAGTAGTAGTAGTAGTAGTAGTAGTAGTAGTAGTAGTAGTAGTAGTAGTAGTAGTAGTAGTAGTAGTAGTAGTAGTAGTAGTAGTAGTAGTAGTAGTAGTAGTAGTAGTAGTAGTAGTAGTAGTAGTAGTAGTAGTAGTAGTAGTAGTAGTAGTAGTAGTAGTAGTAGTAGTAGTAGTAGTAGTAGTAGTAGTAGTAGTAGTAGTAGTAGTAGTAGTAGTAGTAGTAGTAGTAGTAGTACTAATAGTAGTAGTAGTAGTAGTAGTAGTAGTAGTAGTAGTAGTAGTAGTAGTAGTAGTAGTAGTAGTAGTAGTAGTAATAGTGGTAGTAGTAGTAGTAGTAGTAGTAGTAGGGACAACAGGCACGTCAACATTTGTTCATCAGCAGGCAGCAGGCTGCTGCAGTCTGGGTTCGCTCGGCTTCGGGACATGGTGATTTAGATAAGCTTCTCAATGAACGAGTCGACTTCTGCCAATGTCAAGTGTACTCCAGCCCTCAGGTTGCGCAACTCGATATGTATAACCATCCCTAAACCCTAAAGGTTTTGCAAAATGGCAGCGGAGAAGAAGCCGTCCCGCAAAGCAGCATCCAGTTCGCCTGATTCCAGCTGTAGGGTTTTGGCATGTGATCCAGGCTTCAGGATGCAAGGGCAGTTGTGAATTCGCTGGCGCTTTGCCGGGAATTCTGGGTGCTGCGCTGTTGGCCTGAAGTTAGTATCCAAGCATGGGGACATCTTGAGCTCTTACGGCATTTTGCATGCTATATACCTATACCATACATTGTTAATTATACAAACTACAATTTCTGTGAGATGCGACGGCTTCGACATTCGTTCACAGTTGAGCGAACTCCCCCTCTTACAGTGTGCTAGGGCTCATGCAGGGCAAGGGTTCAGCTAGCCACGACCATGTCGACGCCATTCACGCATTCACCATCTGACATCTCATCGTCCCTGCCAGTACCCTACTTGGAGGGTCAGGGGACTTAGTAAGTAGGTAGTAAGTAGACTTATAAGTACCCGAAAAAGGTCCCTAATTGGGGTTATGGGACTCATAAGGCCCTAAAATCACCGGTTACTAAGTCCCCCGACCCTCCAAGTAACCCCCACAACCGCAACCGTAAAGGCGACAGCACAGTGCGAAACTTCAAAAAACCCTACGAAACTAACAACCTCGACTGCTATGACACTCTCTGCTGCCCAAGAGACTCCTGGAAACTCGGAACATGACATAACACGGGGCCTTATTGGATACATAGATAGATTTTTTTTGGGGGGGGATGTTATACTGACTTTAACGATCTCAAGCAACTCCAAGGAAGGCTCTTGTTAATTCTTCGAACTTGTATTTCAGAAGACAAAGCCTCAGTTTTGTTGCCTCAAGAAAGATCGAAGCCACAGCGACAGAAAAATCACATGGCCAGTACACTCACCATTGGCATGATAGTCATGATGATGCTGGTGACAGCAGTCAGAAGAAGACAGCGACTGCGGGAATAACGTTAAAGTACGCGATGATGATGATGATGGTAGTGATGATGGATGGTGATGGTGACTCTGGTGAAGAAGAAGATGATCATGAAGACGAACATGATGATGATTATGATGGTGATGAACGTGATGCTGCCGATGTGACCATCATGTCAAAACGGCGGTAACACGTCTTGCAACAATCCACATGACGCATCGGCGTCAGTGAGCGCACACTGGCGCACGATGGAAGAAGCGGCTGCTCATGAGTCGTAAAGACATGAGCATCAGTAAGATCATAGCACTATGTGGTTACGCTAGAAGCAAATAAATAAGGATATTAATACGAATTTCATGCATACATATATACAGATATACATCTACCTATGTATCTATATGTGTATAATCACTGTTGGTATATATATATACACATGTATATATGTATTTATATTTAAAGTTATATAAGTATAACAGCCCTTTGTGAACTTTGACAGGAACCAGCAAGCAAGAAGGGGCCTGGTTGCCAACGACAGCATCCGAAGAACAAGCCTTAGGCATCCGGGAGTGTCAGCAAACAGGAGTGCACACAGGGGAACACAACAATGTTGATCACTACTACTCTTATACTACTACCAGTACGAACCATGAAAATAGTTAACCGATAAACCATTCTCGTCATGCCGAATAAGTGTAATCAGAATCCGAAAGTAATAACAGCCGAAGCAGTCGGATCCTTGTTATCGCGACCCCCAGATCAGAAGCCCCTGATTCTAGGAACTTCCCATGTCCATGACCAAGAGACACGACGCAGCAGCAAACAGGGTTTCTGCAATGTCTCACTTTGAATAGGTCCCTTGGCATTAATATTAGCATTTGCAAGCGTAGCGTCTATGCTTTGGGGCTTCTGGTGTTCTGAGGCTAGCGACTAAGTTTCGACATGCCCCGACCAAAACCACCAACGCACAGTCTGGAGCCCAGCAGCATATCTCTGAAGGGCGAAGCCTCTTCCACCTGACGGCAGGGAGCGCCCAAGCTCCGGGAGTCACCCGACAACCACTTGCGGCTCAACCCCTCCAAATAATAATAATAATAATAATAATAATAACAATAATAATAACAATAATAATAGTAATAATAATAATAGTAATAATAGTAATAATAATAATAGTAATAATAATAATAATAGTAATAATAGTAATAGTAATAATAATAATAATAATAATAATAGTAATAATAGTAATAGTAATAATAATAATAATCATATTAATAATAATAATAATAATAATAATAATAAGCACAGCCGTGTCTACCTGCCTCACCAAGTCCTTCGCACGGGCCAAGACCTTCTCATCCGAGCTCACGAAAACGCCTCGAGCATCTGAAGATTGCCGGGTTTACGTGTAGCGCAGGGACCTTCACACTTAGAGAAGGGCTTTGGGGGTATATTATACTCTTGTGTAGCTCTAGCAAGGAGTCCCTAAAACACGATGGGGTAATTATTTAGGCCCCTATATGACGTGTGGGGGGACGTTGCTGATGAACCCGGCTGCTCGTCTCCCCGCCTTGTAAGGGCCTTGTTTAGTCTTGGATCCTGGTGCAGTGGCAAAGATTGCTGCGTAGAGTGGAAGGAGGTTCTGTCCATTGAAACCGCCCATAGTCCTGCGCCCTATGAGGCCATTGGGACATTATTGGGCCTAATATGGGCCAACATCTTTTCAAAGGCTTAAAGGGCCCGAGCCCTCAACCCGAAGATTTCTTGGATGCCTCACACGTTAACACTACAATCGCATGAACCCTGCAAGCCTAAACCGTTTAACAGCTAAGCCCAATGCCTCCCAACATTTAAGCCCTAAACCCGAACCCCGAAATCCTGAACCCTTCACCACAACCCCTAGACGGCCCTAAATTCTATAAACTTTAAACCCTAACCCCAAAACGCTAAACCCTAAACCCCTAAACCCTAAACCCTATAGATCCCTTAAAGGAACCCTTAAGGATCCCTCAAAAAGGAGCCCCACCCAACCTCCCCAAACTCCCCAAACTCCTTAAGCCTCCCGGGTCCCTCCTTTTCCCCTTTGACATAGAACCCTTCAACCAAAAGGAGACCTAAACCCCAGAAACCCCAAAAGCCTTAAACCCTAAACCCTTAAGAACCCTAAACCCCTAAAAAACCCAAAAGCCTTAAACCCTAAACCCTTAAGAACCCTAAACCCTAAAAACCCTAAACCCTAAAAACCCTAAACCCTAAAGAACCCTAAACCCTAAAAACCCTAAACCCTTAAGAACCCTAAACCCTAAAAAACCCAAAAGCCTTAAACCCTAAACCCTTAAGAACCCTAAACCGTAAAAACCCCAAAAGCCTTAAACCCTAAACCCTTAAGAACCCTAAACCCTAAAACCCCCAAAAGCCTTAAACCCTAAACCCTTAAGAACCCTAAACCCTAAAAACCCTAAAAGCCTTAAACCCTAAACCCTTAAGAACCCTAAACCCTAAAAACCCTAAACCCTTAAGACCCCTAAACCCGTAAGAACCCCTAAACCCTTAAGACCCCTAAACCCTAAAAACCCTAAACCCTTAAGACCCCTAAACCCTAAAAACCCTTAAGAACCCTAAACCCTAAAAACCCAAAAAACCCTAAACACCTTAAGCCCAGCCTGGGATCAGCTCCTCCCCCTCCAGCTCGGCCTCCGACGGCTGCGC
This sequence comes from Symbiodinium sp. CCMP2592, assembly GCA_905221615.1. Taxonomy (NCBI): domain Eukaryota; class Dinophyceae; order Suessiales; family Symbiodiniaceae; genus Symbiodinium; species Symbiodinium sp. CCMP2592. Next base: position 385,805 of record CAJNDT010005876.1, on the reverse strand, counting down.
GTGGAGGAGGAAGAGATCGGAGCCGAAGGAGCCTGGAAAACCGAGCTTTTATGGGGTTTAGGGTTTAGGGGTTTAGGGTTTTAGGGGTTAGGGGTTAGGGGTTTAGGGGTTTAGGAGTTTATAGAGTTTAGGGCATTTATATCATGGAGCCCCTATTGTAGTTCCCTTAGAGACCCCTTTAAAGGAACCCTTAAAGGAACCCTGTTCCAATTTTTAAGGCCCCTATTTGGAGGGTCGGGGGACTTAGTAAGTAGGTAGTAAGTAGACTTATAAGTACCTTAAAAGGGACCCTAATTGGGGTTATGGTACTTATAAGTCCTTAACAAAAAGCCAGTTACTAAGTCCCCTCCACCCTCCAAGTGGAGGGAGAGCGGCGCCTTTGATGGATTTACTGTTTCGGGGTTTGGGGGCTGAGTATCCTGGTTCAAAAAAGACCTTTCCAGTTATATGGTAGGATTACATGAACCCCAAAAGGTTAAGGGTTACCTACTCAGCTACGAAGTTATGGGGTTTACTTGGGGCCTTACTTGGGGGTTGATGGATAGTTATAGGCAGGGTTATGAGTCCCCTTTTGTGGGTTAATCCGTACACCCATTTATTCAACAACCCCCTAAATATTAACAAACGTATGAGCAGGAGAAAGAGTCGGAGCAACACCAAGAGCTGGAGCAATAACAAGAGAACGTGCTTCAAAAAGTCCACCTTGGGCAGTCTAGTGCCGCACTTTTGGCGTAGCAAAGAACCTAGTTCAGACGTACACCTGCGACCCGCCCCACTCGAAGTCACCCTCAATCGACTCATTGTTCCAGACATTTCCAAACTGGATGGTTCAGGCTTTAGGACTCGACCTAGGAGAAACCTAGGAATAAAAAGGGTGCCCTTTTTGGGTTAAAGGGGCTTTTAAGGGAACCTGAACCCTAGAAAAAGGGAATAAGGGCCTACTCTAGGTCCTAGAGGAAATTTAGGCTTTCTTGTTTTTGCGGGCCCTTGTCCGAATGCGACCAGCTCGAAATCCTGACCAGGAGGAGCCATTGTTCAGGTTTAGGGTTTAAGGTTCAGGGCCTTAACCTTAAAAAACCTACCTCTTTAGGAGGATTCCGTTTTTGAAAATCCTTAAACAGGTACGATTAGATTCTTTAGGGCCCAGGCAGGGTACAGCGGCTCGGGGCTCAGGGTATCGGGTGTCTAAACCCTAAACCCCTAAACCCCTAAACCCTAAACCCTAAACCCTAAACCCTAAACCCTAAACCCCTAAACCCTTAAACCCTAAACCCCTAAACCCCTAAACCCCAAACTCTAAACCGTCTTCCAGGGACCCGGCCTCCATAGGCCACCGGATGGCTCGAGAGGTCTGTCGAGGTGGGCGCAGTGGTCCATGCGAGGTCCTCCTGAGAGGTGGTGGTTACCCAGAGGTTTAGGGTTTAGGGTTTAGGGTTTAGGGTTTAGGGTTTAGGGTTTAGGGCCCAGAGTAGTTCCTTTTTGGGATTGCCGTATAGGATTCTATACATGAACCACGAAAGGAACTACTGTGGGGCCTTTGGGTATCAACAAGGCTTTAGGATCTTCTTTTGGGCGTTGGGGTTTAGAGTATGGGGACCTACACGATCAGAGAAGGGGCATGATAGCGGATGATTCCTGCTAAACTGAACTGGGGATAAGCTTGCTAATGAGATGGGAGGCCAAAAGGAGGGTGTAAGATTCTCGGGGTAGGGATTCCTTAATATGAACCCTATTCTGGGAACCCTAATCCCTACTAAAGCCCCATAGGCTACTCCTAAGTTGCGTAGCAGGCTTCAGTCTGTATTGCTGCCTGAAGAGGAGGAACCTGTATACCATATACCCGAAACCCTACACCTTGAACCCAAAGGATACCGTAATTAACCCAAGCAATGACAAAAAGGCCCGACAGTTTAAGGTGTATTCCACATTACATTGTTAGGGGGAATTGGGCTCCCTGATTGCTTAGAGACTGGAGGGTCCGGTCTTGAAGGCGATTGTAAGGATGCCGCCCCTGCTAGCCCCATACAAGACGCCGCCGGACGCCGCTTGACGAGGCTATAAAGTAATAGATGTCGGAACAACTACGGACAGTCATTAACCCCTTACCGTCTCCACAGAATCTGACTTTAGTGACTACCAAAACCCATTCTCATTAGTGACGCCCCATATAAGAGCCGTGGGCTCTGAAACATCGTCTCTGCATCAAGGTCACCGGAAACCCAACAACGCCGTTTCGGACTCAATCCAAAGGTCTGAAACAAAAACGCTGGACGAAAGGGTCAACAGTCTAGCGGTTCGTCTTGTTCCCACAGCAATTATCATAGACCCCACAATATGTGGAAATACCTATCATAACCCCTGCGATGCACCTAAACATGTGGCGCAGAAAACCTCCATGAAAACCCTTGGAATCTAGTTGACAAGACACCCACAAACCTAAACTGAACTAGAAGCCCTAGACCCTAAACCCAACTCAACGGAAACCCGGGTCCAGGTCGAGTTTGCAGTGCTTGTTCAAAGCCAGACCCACCGAGCCCCCCTTCGTGTGGCTGAGCAGGAGGATGACGGACCTTCCCAAAGACTGTTTAGGGTTTAAGGCTTCAGGCTTAAATGTACTCTCGGATCCCTTGAATTCAAGATATAACTCCTTACACTCGTTAGCTAAGGAATGCATTCCCTGTTTGAGGGGCGTTGGAGTATCCAGGTTCCTGGGAAAAGGAAGCGGTGGCTACTGTGCACCATGCTACATTTCAGGTTTAGGGTAGGGTTGAGGGTTTCGGGCTTTGAAACTGGAGACTTACGGACTGTGGTGATAAGGAACGGGTGTCGAGGAACATTATATATTAGATACTGTACTGTAGAAAATAGTGTGTTCATATATATATATATATACATATATATAGCTATAGTGCAAACGACTTATATGTTATATCATATGTTGTACTGTATTATATCACATCAGCTGGTCGCAAACTGATATGGAACCCGTCCCAAAGCCCCTGAACCCCTGTGCATCGGGCCTTTGCCGCGGCCCGTAACCCCCCCAGACATCTGCTGAACACCTTAAACCCAGATAGATTCCTAACATAAAGTTGAATGAACCCTATTATCACACCCTCATAAAACCCTGACAACAGCCAACAGCCCAAAGTCCTACACCTTGAATCCTAAACCCCTACCACCCTACGCCCCGACACAACTCCCGCCTGACCATCTCTGGCTCACAGCCCGCGCCGGGAAACAAGGGCCGGCTCCTTGGTTTGGGGCTTAGGGTTAGGGGTTTAGGGTTTAGGGTTTAGGGTTTATTTTAGGGGTTTAGGGTTTAGGGTTTTAGGCCTTTCTGGGGCTTACCCAGATAGCCCGTAGCTAAGAAGTAATTCAAAATTTGGAGGGCGCTTACATTCCGTAGATTTCTTAACCAACCGGTGGTGGCCTTTCTGGGAATAGTGGGACTTAGTGGGACTTAGTGAGTAAGGCTGCTACAACAAAACACAATTGGGGAGACAAGCGCATGATTGCAATCTTACTTACTTTATATGGGTGGTTGTCAAGATTAGGGTCCCTTATTGGGTCCCTAGTATAATACGGCACCTAATATTTAGGGTACCCCAAAAAGGGGCCACAATTTTGACAACCACCCATATAACATCCAATGGTGCCAAGTGCCATGATCGCCCTGAAATCCAGGGTTGAGGTATTTCCATGATTAGGAGACCTGAAACCCTAATGCCTGCATCCTGGATAACACGATAGCCTGCTGCTTGAAGCTTGGGCTTAGGGTATACTGAGCCCTCATCTTTGCCTTATGCGACCTGCAGAAAACAGCCGTAACATACCTGTCACATAGTAGTCCTGCAGTACCCTAAGAATACACAACCTTATAACAAAAATCTACAGGACTCTTATTTGGGGCTCTATGGGAGAGGCCGTGATGGTACCCGATAAAGAGAGCACTAGGGCCGGCTCAGGAGGACGGTCCCCCGCTCGGCGTGCGCCGCCGGGAAGGCGAAGCGTTCCAGGCCCAGCCTCCCGAGTGGAAGGTCTTATATACCTGAATTTAGGTGCCTTCATCATTTCCTTACGGGGCTCTATAAGGGATCTATAGTAGGATTCTATGGTATGGGCGCCTTCATAATTTCAACAGGGCTGTGGTGTATAGTAACCCAGGTATAAGAGCCTTGATAATTAGAACAGGGTTTTGGTGTCCCTCTCAAAAGGTTTGATAGTATAACCAGAAAAGGGACCCCTGAGGAATCAGACTGGTCATCGTTCAGGCTTTAGCAGGAGTATGGGTTTTGCAGGGCTTTCGGTAAAGGGTTATGAAGGGGTTAGTTAAGATTAGTTAGGATTTAGGGGCTTAGGGTTGAGGGGTTCAGCGTTTTGAGGTTTAGGGGTTTGGTGTTTTGGTAGTTCAGGGTTTCGGGGTTCAGAGTTTGGGAGCATTTATACACACACTCATGCCACAGGCTTAGGATGCAAGACTGGAGAAAAAGCATTAGGGTTCGGATGGTTAGGGTATGTTGATGGCGGGAAGGCAGGACCCATTGATGCGCTCTACAACTCTACTGTAAGTTCCCCAAAACCCCCCTCCCTGCCTTTGCAGAGCCACCACGGACGGGCGTCCAAGGCCTTTCAAGCTCGAGCTTCCGGCTGCTAGCTCGGGCTACTTCCCTAGAAGGGGCCCCCACCCTGTAAAAAAAACTATAAGGATTATATTTGGGCCCTATTATATTCCTATTATAACACTATTACAGGATGGGGGCCCCTTCTAAAGTAGACCCCAGCGTTGAGAGCCAAGTTTGCCAGTCAAGACCTGAAACGCATAAGGCATTTTAAAAGAGCATATGTTTTTTAGGTTCTTTAAGACATAGGTCTTTTAAAAAACTGTGCGCTACGACTGGTTCCGGGCTGGAGGTGGAGTACAGGGTTTAAGACTGTAGCATGCAGGATTTCTGGGTAGAGTTGACTCTTAAGCCCGCGAGAATTTTCCTAGCACATCTCAACTCAACACTGTCACACCTTCCAGTACAAACGCCCCAGAACAACGGGACAGTCCAGGACACATTCCAAAACATTCTCCACCCGAATCTCCACATCCCGGAACAACATAAACTGGCCCTTAAACGAGACAACCCCTCAACGCGTCGAACGCTAAGCCCCTTAATCCAGACACCCTCGAACCCCCAAAACCCCCAAAACCACGGAAGAGCTCTTATGAACTTCCGAGAGCCCAAAAACATCATGAAGCCCGTCGCAGGTCGCGCCTCGTGCGCCCGAGAGGCGCAAGCACCGCAGGGGCAGATCGCCAGGTCGGAGCCTACGAAGCAAAAGGTTTAGAGCTTCTATGGTTTAGGATTTGGGCTTTTGGGGTTTTAGGGGTTAGGGGTTTAGGGGTTTAGGGTTTAGGATTTGGGCTTTTGGGGTTTAGGGGTGTTAGGGGTTAGGGGTTTAGGGGTTTAGGGTTTAGGATTTGGGCTTTTGGGGTTTAGGGGAAGGTTTAGGGTACGCGATTGCAGGGCTTATATAAGGGCTTTGGTCACGGTTTTTGGTTTAGGGTTTGAGCGTGTGTGGAGGTTTGCAGCTGAAGCATTCGCGTTGTGGTAACGATAGCTACAGCCACAAGTAATCCCGAAGGCTGCATGTAGCCATATAGTATATACTTATACCCAAGGTACCCATATAGGAACCCATGGAGCCTCAGGGAATTAGACCCTCAAAGCGCCCGCCTGGGGCGCGGCGTCGCTTTCCCCGGCAGGCGCCGGAGCAGGGAGGAGAGTCCCTGTACGGCGACATCCTCGGGCAATGCGTTTAATACAGGGGCCTTAACAATTTGAACAGGGTTTTGGGGCCCAATATACTATAATTATAATAAGGAATCCCCAAAATAGTATTGGTAATTATTAAGGCCCCTATAGTAGTAGGGTCCAGGGTTTGGGGTTTAGGGCGCAGGTTTTGGGGATTACGGTTGAGGTTGAGGGTGTAGGGTTTGGGACATTAAGGCTTGGGCGTTACGGTGCAGGGTTTTAATTTTAGGGTTCGGGATTTGAAGGTTTGGCTCCAACCAGCTCTGGGGTTTAGATCAACTTCGTGGCTCCGAAAGACCTGCCCCGCAGAGAACAATACTCATATGCATCATGAACCATGAAGGAAGGCCATAAGGTCTTTTGCGATACTAGGTTTGTAGGAGGCCGTTCATCGAATCCTTAAAACTGAAACTGTTTTTCAGGAACATTCCTTAGCCTTAGTTAAGAAGTACGGGGCGTTGGGCCCCTGCTACGTCCTCATGAAGTGCGGCACAGCGCGACGCGTCCACCACTTCCAAAAAAGGCCTCCGAGGAAATGAGCTTGGCGGTGTTACAGCTTCTAGTGATCATCCTCCAAAAATCTCCAAACGAACCCTGCCATGATAAACATTGCTGTGCGAAGTTCGAGTGTCGCAAGTGAGATCGGTAAGAACGATCTGGGCTCTTAGTCTGGCGTTTACGGCTGATGATATTCATCCTACATTACCCATGATAAGGAATATACCAGAATTTCCATAGTTTAGGGTCCTTAAGGTAACGCAGCAGGATTTATATCATCAACAATAGTTTCAAGGACTCAGTAATGCAGCATAGGATCTTCGGGTTCCTTAAAGGGCTTCGGGTTTAGGGTAACAAGGTTACTATAAGGGTACTATAGGAATTGGGGTTCAGGGGTTAGGGTTTAGCATGGGCTTCGGCTTCATATCCAGCAGCAGCTGCAGGCTCCAAGTTCCATCTGTCTTGGCGACAGAAACAAAGGACAGCTACAACAAAATCATGAAACGCATGAGCACAGGAAGTACTATAGGGGCCTCAATAATTACCAATACTATTTTGGGGGTTCATTATTACAATATACTGGGCCCCACAAAAAACCCTGTTCTGGCCTTAAATCAAACCCTTGTAGTATCCCTGAACCCTAAACCCCAAATCCCTAAACTAAGTGGCCTTCTTTGGATGGCGCGCAATGCTGCGCCCCTCGGCGCACCGCTGGCCAGCGCCAGCGCTGTGCTTGCGCGCAGCGCAGCGGCAGCCCAGGAGCTGTGGCAAAGCCAGAAAAGAAGGTAACAATAAACTGTAGTATATAGTATATTTTTGCATAGTGTAGTGTAGTATAGTATAGTATGGTGTAGTATATATAGTATACTATAATATGGTATGTTCTTGTACATTGCTTTCTCCGGAAAGCTCTTATCGTGTCTTATGTGATATAAAACCAGACACGACGAGAAGGAATGGCAGGAAGTCCGTTAAGGAGTATAGTATATGTTGCGATGTAGCTGCGAGGACTAAACTGGGACCAGCAGTCAGGAAGTTGTTCCGGACTGGGTTTGCGATTTCTGGTAAGCCTTTGCTTTGTACGGCTTAGAGCTTCCGGAAGATAGGATTTGGACTGGAGAACGCACGTGTTTGCAGCCGTGGCTAGAGCAATTTGGAATACCTCACGCTGATCTGTTTCTTTTCTATCATCTTTAGGCCCCATTGTAGTTTCTTTTTTTGGTTTACCGACTTTGTATTATCAGATCCTCTTATGTAAACGGTGAGCCGAAGATCGAAACTACAATGGAGACTAGTCGGTAGTGCTGAAAGATACTTGAAATGCTTCCCGCTTGTTGTCCGACGTGTCGAAAGCTCTTGGAGTTGCAAGCATGATTTCGGAATTGACGTTGTGGTAGACTACACTGAGTTAAGGGCTTCGTGCTTTCAACCAGGAAGTGCAGCAATTACTGCGGCCACTGCCTCAGTCAGACCTTGTTGCCAACACAAACAACTCTCGAAAACATCCCGGCGCCTGTCCAGCAGCATGCAGCACGTGCTGCAACCGGCAAAGTCCGCAACAGCGATCATCCACGCCGGAGCCTGATCAGTGAGGTGCAAACGAACAGAAGAGCCCCTTTCAGCAAACGCCCAGCCAGAGTTCTTTCGCTGAGGCTGTCTTGGCCTTTCCCTGAGTTTGTCCGGGGCTCTTGAAAACACTTTACTCCCAGCTCCGGAGTGGTTTAAGGGCCTGAGGGGTCGTCACAAGGTTCCTATAGAAATAGGGATATAGTACCCAAGTAGTAGGATCCTTATTACAAGGACCCACAAATAAGGTACCACGACGAGCAAACTGCTCGGAGCGCTAAGGTTAAGCGAGACCCTCACATGGCCAAAACTGATCGGCGGCTTGTGCATTCCGCTCGGGACATCAGACCCAATGCCGAGCACACCTGGCCCGATGTCTGGAGATCTCTAGCCTTAGGGCCTGTGCTTCATTCTTCACGTTTTCGCGGTGGTATTCGGGTTGCTCCCATTGCGATGATTACTAAGGAGATCTCGTCGACCATGATTGCCAGTATTGCTATAGTAATGCTTGAGGTACTGATGCAACAAATATGAGTACGTCCACCAGCGGCACTACCGCCACCACCACTCCTCAAGGACACTGAATGATAGATTATCACCCGCGTAATCATCTTCATCAGCACACAATCATCCACATACATCATCAGCACACATTAACCCTATAGCTTAGTCATCTTCCTTTTCAAAGCCACCAGCATGACTACCGTGCCTTGTCAGTGTCATCACCATAGCACCGTCAGCATCGTCACCATAATCCTAACTGTCACGATCACTTTCTCAAGTGGTATCATCCCAACATCCAAGACCGTATTACCGGGGCCTTGACATAGTATCCACTGCAACTGCGACAAGGAACCCCCAACATAGTATGGGTAGTTATTACGGCCCCGATCATGCTCCGAAACTCTGAATGTGAAGCCTGAACGCAGGGGCCTCTTTGGGCCCTAAACCCTAAACCCCTAAATCCCTCAACCCTAAACCCCTACAGCCTAAACCCCTAAACCCAGAGGCCTCTTTGGGCTCCACCAACTCTACTTTGAGAGGATCGATGAAATCGAGGTCCGCCATGGCGGTCTAGGGTTAAAACGTGGTTGAAAGGGGGGCATTAGGAAACTTTGGGGTTCAAGGCTTTTAGGGTTTAGGGTTTAGGGTTTTGGGGGTTTGGGGGTTTAGGGGTTTAGGGTTTAGGCTTTTAGGGTTTAGGGTTTAGGGGTTTTAGGGGTTTAGGGAAGTTTAGGGTTTAGGCTTTTAGGGTTTAGGGCTTTAAGCTTTTAGGGGTTCAGGGCGTTCAGGGTTTGGCCTTAGGGCTTGCTGCATTGAGGCTTAAACATTGACAACGGAGAGCAACGACAAGGGAAACACTCCACTGATGAGAACTGCGCAAAGCAACAAGTTCTCAATAACGAGACAACCAGTTGAGATCAGACCTGACCATGTGATGTAGGGGCCTTAACAATTAGAATAAGGTTTTGGGGCCCAGTATACTATAATCATAATAAGGAACCCCCAAAAATAGTATAGGTAAATATTTAGGCCCCTATATTGATTTCGGGATGGGGCAACCCCCGGGCCAAGCTTGGGTGAAACGGCTGCTGGAAGCTAGCGATGTGTGTACCCTTATATGCAGTAGACCGCCGTATAGTAGCCCTTATAGACCCCTTTAAAGGAACCCCGATTCTAATGAATAAGGCCCCTACGCTGTAGTGCGTGCTTCACGCATCTCGATTCCCACTGATCGCGGAATGGTATTAAAGACACTTGTATAAGGGACCCTATTTTCGCCGGCACCTCAAACCCGGGAAACCTAAGACCTGCTTCCAACAAGCTTCAGCCCTACACGACAATAAACGGTGAGGGCCTAGGCCTAGGCATAGACCTGCCGTCAAGCTTCGGAACGGGTTTAAGGGCTTGGACTTGCGTGTCACGGTTCCAGGCTTCCTGATTTGAATGGTGGTTCGCCTGTAGGATTTAAGACTTCGGGTTTGTCGCTCTGAAGCTCCGCGGATTTGGCCTCTTGCGGCCCCGAACCCTGACCCTAAGCCCATAATGATCTCAAAGCTACCCCCATCCCAAGTCCGAAACTCAAAGACAAGGCCCAGGGGCCAGCAGCCCTCAAAAGCCCCTAAAAGCAGGGTGCAGCCACAATTTCGTGGCCTTCACCCCACGTACTCGGGGGGGGAGTGTCTACCCAGAGGCCCCATAGTAGTTCCTTTTTAAGATTACCTTATAGGATCCTATATACGAACCCAAAAAAGGAACGACTTTGGGGCCTTAGGGTAGAACCTCTACGATCCGGTCCATCTCTCAAAGCCCTCCGCCCTCTCCGTAGATTTCGTAGGCTCCGGGGTTTGGTGATGAGGGCTCTGGGCTCGGAGTGCTTACAAAGGTTGAGTAACCTTGTCGCTGAAAACCCCAAACCCTGATTTAGGAACCAGATGAAGAGACCCTTTATTAGCCTTCTTCATATGGATCCTACGGTTTGGGGGTTACAGGGCCACTGTTTCCTAATCATGCTCCTATATGCGAGTTTCCGAAAATAGGGGACCCTAATATAGTACCCTAATAGTAGGATCCTTATTACAAGGACGCAAATAAGGTGCCCCGAAGTTTCGGAAACTCCCATAGTAAGCCATGCTGAAATTCAGGCCCCATTGACATTTCCGCCTTCGTTCGGCGACTCCTCCGTCGACTCCTCTGTCACCTCCTGCTTTAGCTGACGTTTAGGGTTTAGGGTTTAGGGTTTTCATTATAAAGAAACCATACTATTTACTCTAGATCCCTATGATGGCAATAAATGTATCCCTTAACCTCCTGGAGGGTCTGAGATTTGTGGGTGGGGAGCCGAGGTTGAAGCGCAGCAATGTGCCATCGGGGCAATCGTGAAACGTTCCGACCCAAAAGCCTGCTCTGACGGCGCTACTTCCACCACTCAACGCACAGCAGAAACTTTACATAAACCCACAAAGCTCCATGAACCCCTCCCCTTAACTTGTAAAATCCCTATGCACCCCACCAAGATCATGAAACTTTAAAGAACCCTTCAAGGAGCCCAACACCGTATGAGAGTATCCATAATTATTAAGGCCCCTGCGAAGCTTACATGAACAAACAAGCCGTCCGGTTTAAAGTCGGCACAAGCGAAAGTTTGGCCCCTGAAGTTGTCCAAGAGTCCTCGGATTCCAGGTCGTCCGAGGCAGATCTGCAGGAAAGACATCTACTTCTAGTTCCTTCATCGGCTTTCAGGGTTTTTGTTTTTTTTTTGGGGGGGCCTTGGGGTTCTCAAGCTTCAAGATTTCGAAAATAATTGGGGCCGAAGGTCAGGTGCTACCAACAGATTTTCTCGAACTCGAACTCTCAGGGTTATGGCTTGAAAGATTGCCAAAGCTCGTGGAACGCAGAAGTAGTGGGTTTAGGGATTACCTTTTAGGGATCGGGTTTAGGGTTTAGGGCTAGGCGTACTCTTTTTGGAGTTTGAGACATTATAAGGGCTTTTAACAGCGAAAGCTTGAGACTAACAAGCAGGAAACTGCCATCAAGGGCTTTGCTGGGACGCTACTGTTTCACGCGTGTTTTGCAGACCGTTTTTTGCAAGTAGTAAGTTTTCTTTGAGATTTAGGGTTACCTTCGACGTCCTTGCTGCCCTGTCATGCAAGTATACGGTATACATAGATTTTTCAAACCTATTCAGAAGCCCAACTGTCAACGCCTTACTGTCCCCACAGCATGGGCATAAACACAAAAAGACAGTGAATCCATCGGAATCAACGGAACTACGGCATAAAGACAAAGCCTGGACGATACCCTGATACAACCCGAGAAGCCTGCAATAAGCCCTGTATAACCCTTCTAAGCTTTATTCATATGACTACTAAAGACGATAGAGATATGATATAATAGTATTCTTGCACTATCACGAATATGCCAAAAGCCGTGAATCAAACTGGGAAGCTGCAAAGCCCACAAATCCCTCGGCGCTTCGAAGCACCTGTGCCTCCACTCAACTTGCACGCCAACCTGGCAAGAGCCCAAATTCAAGGCCGTGGTTTTGGGTTCTTTCAAGGGATCTATCGGGGCTCCTTTCGGGGATCCATATGGGATCCTTTATGGGTTACGCTCAGAGTTCTATGAGACTTCTATAACTTTTTGCGGGAGGCTGTAGTTGATTAGGTTCAGGAATCAGCCGCGTCTGGGGTGAATTGGTGGCTTATTGACGCGTTGAATTCCTGCTGCAGTTCTGCAAACATATCCCAACCGCAGAGCTGCTTGCATGGTGGCACGCTGCACACTGCAGTTCGACATTGTAATTCACATGCTTAGCGGCTACTCGTTTCAGAGATCACGATGGCTAGTTTCACTATTCCAAGTCTTAAGATGACGACAGGTCGTGATCGGGGAGTCAAAAGCAGCCAGCAGTAGCAGCAGAAGCAGCAGCTGAAGCAGTAGCAGCAGCCGTGGCAGTCACAGTCACAATCGCAGTCGGTGAGTAGGAATAGGAGTAGTAGCTGTGGTGGCAGTAGCTGTTGCAGTCGTAGCAGTAGACGCAGCGGAAGTGATAGTTGCTGCTGTCGTATTCTCCGTCGTCGTCATCGTAGCGGTGGTGGCGGTGGTGGTAGCAGCAGCATCACCACCATCGCCACCATCATCAACAACAACAGCCGGCTGTGTCGGACGGCTGCTGAAACTGGAGGGTCTGCAGCCATTTCATGACAGTTTGCAGCGACGGACAGTATATTCAGAGTGCCACGATGAAGAACAGGGTGCGCCCACGTCTACAACATCGGGGTACAGCAAAACTCAAGACATCCCTGTGTTGCTGCTGCTGCCCCTGTCAACGTACTACTTGGGGTGACTAGTGATAGAGCTTCCCCCTACCTCCACACATCATCTGATTCCCTTCGGTCTTCTTACCTTTGGTTAGTAGGGAATGGAGGAATGGGGCTCGGAATGGGGTACAATTATAACTACTATTACTACCATTCTTCCATATCCTACTAACCAAAGGTATGTCTTCCCTGCTTCAAGGCGCAGCCTCTTGCATGTAGCGCGGTGGCATGGAAGATGCCACCGGCCGCCTGGTTACAGAGAAACCGGAGTAGCCCCTTGCAGGTAAACCGGAGCATCCCTTTGCAGTTCCTAATAACTCCATTGCATTATACTGCAAGACCGTTTTCTAGGGTTTTGAAGGCCCCCTGTAGCTTTAACCTTCTAAAACTCTGCAGAAGATTCTGTAAAGTCCTCAAAACACCTTGCAACAGTCTAGTCTAATTATTCAGGTTCCTACATCACCGGACGCTGCCAAGCTCCCACCTAGGTGCCCCTGAGAGCTTTACATGGGGTGCATATGTTGAGTGGAGGGCTAGCCTTTAGATTAGAGGACATAGGATTGAGGGTCCGGGATTTCGGTTTGAGGGTTCGGGTTCAGGTAAACAAAAGACGGTGAGCGGCTGTAGATTGAAATGCTGACTCACGCCAAGGAACTTGCACTGAGAGACGATGCGATATGTTTTCAGACTTAGCTGGACATGTAGGAGACTTCTAGGACATGCACAAACGAACCCTCGCCGACAAGACCGGGTAAGAATGCACGGTAGCATATTACCACCTCTGACTACGTGCAACAGCAAGGTCCTACAGTAGCAACTGCAGTACTGACATGTAGTCATGTAAGAGTCATCAGGGCCGCTAGCATTGTATTCTCCATCTGTGGCTTCTTAGCAACATGATGCACGCCCTCCTTTAAACAACTCTGCAATGCTATAAAGGATTTTGACAGAAGCTAGCTCGGGCTCTTGAACCCTCGGTCTTTAGCCAGCGGCTCAGAAGTCAACATTTCACCCAGCCCGCCCACCCCGGTGCCTCGGCATATCTTGCAATTGGGGGTAAAACAAACTCCGCAGCAGCCACACGTCTTAAATTCCAGTAGGGCTAACCCACGGAATGACAACAGCACTAAGCCGCGAACACAGGCGGCCATTCCATGACCTGCGTTGCTTCGGGCTTCGTCTCTGGGGCTTGCGGACGTCTTTTGAGGACGTAAGACAGTTGGATGCCAGTAATAACATACCATACGGCAACTCAGACAATGACAGTCTGCTGCATTGCGAACAAAAACGCCTCAGGGCAACTAACCCTAAACCCTGAACCCAACAGGACGTGGCCATGGGTTGACCTCGCTTGCAGAAGCTTTGTGTGCAGATTCCGTAGAATGACAGCCCTCCACCCGAAGCTCCGATTCTCACACAAACCCTACAAATTAATCGTGCATTCCGCTCCGCTAGCCTTACAGCAAATTCTCAACATGCTAAACCTCCAATAAAGGGCCACACGCAGAAATGCCTGAACCCTAGCCCGGCAGGCCCCAAAGTTGTCAAAACAACAAAACCCCAAACCCCTAGACCCTAACTCAGATCCCCCGATGGCAAGAATCCTTCTCCAGGTCCTGTCGTGCTGCCACCTGCATGCTCATTCGGGGTTTAGAGATTAGGGGCGCCCAATAGCCAAAAACCAAAACCCGAAACCCAAGGACATCGAGTTCAAATGAAGAGAGCCGCGTGCTGTTTAGGGCGTTGGGGTGGCTTTGATCTTCAAGCTTGAGATTTGGGAGTTCAAGATAGCATGTTCGCGGGGTTGAGGTTGCGTCAGCAGCCGAAAAGTCTTTGCAATAGTAACCTAAACCTACCTAACTCTGTTATTATAAGCCCTCGATCAAGCTCAAATCCACCACAACATAGAAAAAACAAACCCCAAAGCACACTCATTCACAATTGGGCACTCGCCCGGTGACATATAGCCGCCTTGAGACAGGCGTGGGTGTTATGTTGAAGTACATACTGTAAGTTTCTAAATTCTAATTTCTACGAGAGGGTGTTTGTTCAGACCCCTATTAATTTTAGAACCAGAATGACTTCAGGGGGTTCGATACACCCCAACGGCTGCACCGCAAAGGCTGAGCCCGGGAAATACAAACCTGCATGACATGAACAGGAGCGCAAGCATTGGCCGCAGGAACGCAGGGGTCGAAATTAACTTGACTAGGATAGGGTGTTGGAGCGTGCGCGGACAGAAGTTAAGAGGGAAGAATATGGGTAAGTGCTCAGACGAAGCTTTTTGCAAGCTGCTCGCAGAAACCAACCTAGCCTCCCGGTGCTGAGCTTCTTCGGCCGTGCGACGGGCATCAGCCTGGAAACCCACAGGTACTGCGCCGGTGTCCAGGGTTACAGCCTCTGATCTACAGGGTTACCAGCTGCAGGGGTTGTGGGGCCTAGGTTTATGAGGTCTAGACTAAAAACGTTTTGGAGGGCAGCATGAGATATGAAGGAGCAGATTCTTCTTGCACACAAGGATCCAGGATGCCAGCTTCATCACAGGGACTTTTCTAGTGATACCAATTGGCACTTTATTGCTTTTGTTCTTATCGCATGAGTCCTGGTGGTGCTCAGACGAAGCTGTTTGCAAGCCCTTAGCAGAGACCAACCTAGCCTCCCGGTGCTGCGCTTCTTCGGCCGTGCGACGGGCATCAGCCTGGAAACCCACAATGAACAAGGTGTGACGGTGCCCAAGACCCAGGACGGGTTTCGAGCTCTCGGGGGTTGACGGGTTTAGGCTTACGGGGTTTGGTGGGGTTTTGGTGGGCCGGATAACTGAAGCTCCCGAGACCCTCAAGCCCCAAACCTAACTAAACCCAGCCGACGTGAAGGTGCAGGGCCTTGTTCACAAGGGTTGAGGATGCCAGCGGCATCACAGGAACTTTTCCAGTCATACTTGCGAGAACAACAAGAGCAATGAAGCTTCAATTGACATCAGCCAATTCCTTGCAAGCTATTTGCAGTGCCCAGCCAAGACACAAATATTTCGGAGTTTGGGGTCGGGTCAGGATTGATGCGGGCTGTGAGGTTTTCGGGGTTTAGAATATCGGGAGCTAGGGTTTGGGGATTCAGGGATTTGGAGTTTAGGGCTCAGTCTGCTAGAAACGGGCATAGGGTTATGAGTCATGAAGTTTCGACTATAAGATTTGAGGCTTGGGTTTAGGGGTTCATGGAGAGGGAATGTCAGGGTTTAAATTCAAGCTCATCGCACGGTTTGGCCTCCACGTGCAGCCGCCCTCAGAATGCCTGAAAAGCAGATCCAACCTTGAGCCGACTGCCCAAACCGCTGAGCCGTAAACTTACACCGTATGCCCCTATGAGCTCAAGAAGGCTTCAACCCTTAACCACCAAAATCTCCAAAGGCCCTAACATCAACACCCCTAAGCCCCAAACCCCGTACCGCAATCGAAAGCACTCGTGTGGGGGTCTGGGCATTGGTATATATCCTAGTATACCAAAACCCAGAAACCAGAAACCCTAAACCCCAGACCCTAAACCCAGAAAGCCTAAGCCCCATACCCTAAGCCCTACACCCTAAGCTGGTCTTTCCGCCACCCCCAGACCTTCCAAAATCCCTTAATTAAGGAATATACCTTAAATCATATTTAGGGATCCTACTATAATTTAAGGTATATTCCTTATTTAAGGGATTTTGGAAGGTCTGGGCCTCTCGTTGCTCTGCTCCAGCAAGGGCGTCTCGAAGCAAGGCTGCCTCCTGGTCTCGTGGGAAATGCTGTTTTGGAACCCTCCTGTCTTTTAGCCTCAGCCTCCGGACTACCAAATGTGGGAACTGTTTAGGCTCTGGGGTTTAGGTCCGAGCTTGGGTATAAGATTCTTTAGCCCTTTGCATTCGAAGTTAGTATGAATATTTAGGGCTTACGCTTCAGGGGTCTGCATAACCTGAACCCCAAATCCCTAAACTTGCCAACGCAGGCCCAGGCCCCAGGATCGACCCTTCTGTAAACTTTTGGGGCTCAGGGATTGCGGCTTAAGATGTTGAGGTTGATGCTTCAGGATTTCGGCGCTTTAGATTGGGCGCTCAAGGATTTCTAAGTCTGCCAAACTCGGGTCCGCGTAACCCTACTTAAAGGATGGGGGACGTAGTAACTAAGGCTATGAACGAGGCAAGTATAGGGAAAACAGTACGTGGCGTATAACCTTACTTCCTGAGTCACATGATCCTCAAAGTAAGGCCTTGAGGGTCCAAAGCACCCTTGGGACTCGGTACTCGTATTCAACAGAGTACATGATTCTATGGTACTTGCACACTGGGGGACCTAAGAGGCAAGACAATCTTGGTTACAGAGGAACTTGTTTCACTCCGATGAGCTCTGGTTCTTCTTCTGCAACAGTGCGAACTACTGATAGCACTATTGCTACCGCAATTGCTGCTGGTATCTGCTGACCCATGGCCAACAGTCTCAAGTTTGACGGCAAAAAGGGCTACCGATCTGAAGCTGTTGCAGTGGTCGAGGCTATATTGGCCATGTCATCACCATCTCTTATGACAGCTTTTCTAGGCCTGCTCCAGAGGTTCTCTTGCAGGGGTTGCTTGAACCTGCTTACTTGCGGCAGGCAGCCTGCTTGGCGGACTTTTCGGCAGGCAAATCCTGCAGCACGGGGTGCGCTACAGGCCCGCATGCAGCAACCTGCAACTGAACCTTCTTCGATCAAAAAGCCATGGCTGTTTCCATGGATGCTGTCGCAAACGTGGACTGGGCAGTCTCGGTGCTACAAACGGCTGATTTGCGACCTTTGGATCGAAAGAGACTGGCAAACGACCCGACCTGCCCCAGCCGCCCAAGCAAGGTCGTCCCGAAAGTACGCCGGACCTTCGCGAGAAAAGGAGAAAGAAGATGAACCGCGGGGATTAACACGCACGAATGGCGGGGGGAAACTCTCATGGTCACGTAGATGTCAGCCAGCCTGGACCTAAGCAGTGCGTAAGTAGCCGAATTAAAGCATACTTCGAAAGGCTCATATTCTATAGAGAGTGAAACGTGTGACGGCTGGCCTTCCGCATGTCCCGGACCATGTCGGGAGTCTTTGTCGGCGTGGGGAGGCCGAGGATCAGGTCTGCCGGACCCCTGGGCAGTTTCGTCTAAGTTCCTTTTAAAATGGGGTCGAGGGGCTACTATTTTCTAGAGCTACTCTATTTAGGGTTTCGGGCCTTATATGATTAGAACAGGGTTCCTTTTAAAAGGTGTCTACCTAGACCCCCCAATTACCCTCTATTCTACGCCAAACACCCACTATTGAGGACCATAAGCGCTTCATTAAAGGGCCATTGGGGGGTCCTGGTAGGGGCTACTATTTAGGGTTTAGGGTATAGGGGCCTTAATGATTAGAACAGGGTTCCTTTAAGGGCTCACGATCAGAATAGGGCTTGGGGCGGTATATTCAACTATACTGATAGGGAAACCCCAAAGCCCATGCTAAGTCTTACGGCCCTTTTAACGCGGCCTTCGTAATTAGAGTGGGTTTCGAAGCCTAAGCCATTGCACTCCCCTACTAATGACTCTAGTGGAACGCTATGACTAGTTCACCTATATTACAAGCAGGTGATCCCCTCGCCCTGTGTCCCTGTGCTGGAAGCTGATCTTTCTTATCCAGTAGATACACCGAACTTAGTACTTATCATTCTAACCCTTGCTTTGGAGTGCAGTGTCATGCGGCACTGGTCATGCGACTGGCACGTGGAAAGGCAAGAGAGCGTGAGAGAGTATGGAAACAGCGGCTCCATGTTCCGAAAAATTGTACGATGTACTCCACTTCCTGATTTGTAGATTCCTCTGCGCATTTCTGATATAGCCGTACCATAACTGTAGCTCTTTGAACAAACTGCTCCACCATGAACACTGGCACAATCTATTGCGCATGAACACGGCTTCATTAATTCCAAACCCTAGACCCACCCTGGAACCTAAACCCTAAACCCAAAGCCTAAACCCTAAACCCCAAACCCTAAGACCTAGAACCCTAAACCCTAAACCACGACCAACGCCTGAACCTCAACCCGATCCTCGCAGAAGCAACGGCGCCTTCTCGTCTGCTGTGATCGAGTCTACGGGGTTTCGGGGTTTCGAGTTTAGAGGCTACGGGTAGCATACGGGCCTTAATGCCTTAATAATTAGAATAGGCTTAATTTAGGGGCGCATTATACTATGACTCTAATAAGGAGCCCCCAAAATAGTATAGGTAATTCTTACAAGGTTATAGTACATGTTTCAGGGGCTTAGGGTCTCGGCTCAGGGTTCCAGAGTTTGGGGCCTGGAGCTTTCGAGTTCGTTTCAAAAGGAAAGAGAACCTTGGGTACGGCCCCCATACAGTAACAGTCTATAATAGGGCTACTATTAAGGGCCTTATATTTCTTGATTCTGAATATTGCTAACCAATGGTTTTGGGGTTCCCTTGGCTCTTTAGCTCCTTTTTAAGTAGGGATTATCATCACCCCTGGCTCCTTAGCTCCTCCAATATCAATCGTTAGATTATCCAACTGTTACTGAGTGGGGGCCGTACCCAACTTAGATCCCCAATACCCAAGCTTTAAAGGGATCCTTAGGTTCTATAGGGGTTCTTTTGGGTTCCTTTAAGGGGATCTATAAGGGGCCGTACCCAAAGAGAACCCAAAGACTGAGCTGCCGACTGAAGCATCATGCCGACCCGAGATTGCTCCTCCTTCGCGGGACAAGCGGAACAGAGGGGCTTAAGGGGGGGCTTCAAGGCGGGCTAAAGGGGGACTAAAGTTTAAAGGAGGGCGTAAAGCTTAAAGGGGGCTTAAACTGGGAGTCTCTACGAGTAGTCCTATAGAGTCGTAAAGTGCCAAACACACACGCCACGGGCAAAGGAGATTTAATGCTAACAAATGCAAATCTCAAAAGACCTACTGCCGAAGTATCTTCATGCACATTCCTTCGGAATATACTTTGACCCCGAGCATACTGCAGTGTGAACTCAACGGACTAATTTTAAATGTAAACGTAAGGCATCGCGGTCCCGGAAGAAGTAGGCCAGCTCCATTTCAAGCTTCCGTCCAGCCTCAGGTGTTTCCCAAAACCCCTAAACCCAAAACCCCGGAACCCCTAAGCCCCTGAACCCCTATAAACCCCTAAACCCTAAACCCTGAAACCCTAAACCCTAAAACCCTAAAACCCTAAACCAGCAAACCTTATAAACCTTAAACCTCTAAACCTCGAGAGCTGGTATTGCAGGTAGCTGACTTGGGAACCCAAAGGCTTCAAACTAGTTTAGGGGTTTAAGGGTTTAGGGGTTAAGGGGTTTAGGGTTTACCTTTTAGGGGTTTAGGGGTGAAAGGGGTTAAGGGTTTTAGGGTTTAGGGGTTTAGGGGGTTTAGGGTATACTATGCTAGGCAAATACCATATTGATGTAGGGCCTTACTAAAGGGCCTACTGGGGTATCCTATACTACACCATGAGCATCACCTGAACCCAGACTATCTTTGTAACATGTGTCGTTGTCTCGCCGGGCTGTCTCGGGTTGAGGGTCAGGGTTGGTTCAGATCATTTAGGGCCAGGAAAGGCTTGTTGAGTTGAGGCTCAGGCTGTCTTCAGTGTGTTAGGGCGTATTAGAACACACCCAGAGCCTGAATCCTGAAGCTTTAAGACCCTGAAGCTCTTACCCACGACACTCTGCAGCCATAAGCACTGCGCCTGTAAAGCGGAGATTTTTCTACCGGAGCCTTGAGGGAAAAGCACCCATAAGAGTAAGCCGTAAGTAGCCTAATGGGCATTGTAAGTAATTATTCATAAGCATAGCTACCTTATTTATAACCTTACTTACTAAGTGCCATGATCCTCCGAGTAGTAGCTCTCTGAGGCTCGGGCTGCCGAGATCTCCTTCAAGCTTCGAGTGGCGGCATCCTTCGCGGGTGCTGCTGTGCGGTGTAGGAGCTTCTGTTCTCCGAGAGCACTGTGGAGCTGTCTGCACAGCAACTCCCAAACTCGTACTCTGGGTGTCTGAACCACTACAGTCCAAATAGTTTTCCCTCTTTGTCCATGTTTTACTTACGAGCCCCATATTACAGATCACGGGGGGCCGTGTGAGGCCCGGCAAAATCCTTGCGCAAGTGCCCCTGGTAGTAACACCCGTTTTCAACGCCTTAGGGATTACCTGGAGCCCAAATGAACTACCTGTTAAGGGTTCCTTACTACGGATATAATGTCTTCAAAACGTAGGTTATTTGGTAGACAAATCCTAAAACCGGTAGGCTTTCTGATATAAAGGTCCTGAAGAAGGCAGGTCATTTGGTGTTTTAGACAATGGGAAGTACCATTGAACCTCCAAGCAGCTGGGCTAGGGAGGCCCTCCGTTCGGCTCGTTGTCGTCGGGGTGGCCCGGGGTTCATGGCCGTGGTGAGGGCCAGAGCAAAAAGTCTTAGATGCAGGATTCCGTCACAAGGTGTACCGGTTTAGGGCTTCTAAATTTAGAGTTTAGGGATGATTTTTCTCGCAGGGTAGAGCAGGATAGCGGCGGATGGCAGAACACAAGCTTTGCTGCATCGTGCTGTAGCTCCTGGCAGGCGTATGTCAGCTCTGCCACGAAGGGTCGAATTTGATCAGGAATGGGCCTCGCTGCGCTCGAAAAACGTGTTTTACTCTGTATATGTTTGCGGGCTTGGAGGTTCTGAGGTTTCGGGGTCTAGGATTTAGGGCGTAGGGCTGGGCGTCCAGAAAGCTGCTTGAGTTCGGGGCTCGGGCATAGTTTGGAGGCTAGAGAAACCGAACCAGTGGCGCCAATGAACCTGAACCCTGCCAACTTGAACCTCAAGCCACTCCCCTCAAGCTTCAAGCTCTGCCGAAAGCTTGGGCAGGGGGTATAAGTCCCCTAGTAAGGGCTATAACTACGGTTACCCTACTTATAACTATAACTGCTCATGAATCTCCTGTCAAAGTCCCCCTGCCAAACTGTAGGCCACTGTACAGGAAACCGAATCCAAAGCCCAACATCTTTGCAGAACCCTGACCCCCCCTAAAACCCCTAAAACCCCTAAACCCCTCAAACCCCTAAAACCCGTAAACCCCCTAAAACCCCTAAACCCCTCAAATCCCTAAAAGCCAAAAAGCCCCTAGGCCCCTTGGGACCGCCACGTCGGATTCGCTGCGCTGGTTGTGACCATCCCTGCGTGCGAGCGCTGGGATGGCGGATCCCTACCCAGAGGCCCCATAGTAGTTCCTTTTTGAGGCTCATATATAGAATCCTAGAAGGTAATCCCCCAAAAGGAACTACTATGGTGCCTCTGGGTACCCTCTAACCCTAAACATAAAACGCTTGAAAAATACAAAGCCCGCACGCAGAACTCATCCTCAAGAGTCGGACCTACTCCCAGAACCACACCAGCGGCAAACTGTGATAAACTGTCATACCAAATATCGCAGAGCAGGGACATGAATTCCAAAAGCCCCCGTTAAAGGGTTTAGCATGTGAATCCCGCAGCAAGCTACCTTACCAAGATAACCCCTAACCCTAAACCCTCAAAACCCAACCCTTGAACTCCCAAACCCCGACCCCTGAACTCCCAAACCCCGACCCCTTAACCCCGGTGCATCGGGCCTTCTGCTGCGCGGAGCCACCGTCGCGGGGCCCCAGCCGATGCCAAACACTCCGGCCGTTGTTGCGACGAAAGCATGTCGCGAAAAGTGTGGTCAGCAAGGGTTCAGCGTGCCCAGAGACTCCAATAAGGAATATACCTTAAATTAGAATAGGAGCCCTAATATGATTTAAGGTATATTCCTTAATTAAGGGGTTTTGGAGGCTCTGGGGGTGTCGGGCCCTGAAGAATCGAAGGTTCGGGCGTAGTTGTAAGTGAGGATTCGCTTACGTACAGTAAACCCCATAAAGTTGGAAACCGGATGAAGGCCAAATAGTGCTGGGATTCCCTTTACATTACTCATGAGGATTGAGGCTATGGGGTTTCCAACTTTTTGGCTTCTACTGTAACTGAATTGGGGCCATAAGTACCCTTACTTGCGAGGTCACACGATGCTTGGGGACAAATAAGGCATGCAGGGTTTGGGCTGTAGGTTAAGTCAGTTCGTGTCTTGGGTGCAGGATACATGGCTCAAGGTTCGAGCCGTAGGTTAGAGTGGGTCTGAGTCACATTTCAAGAATAAACCCCAAGCCCTTTAACAACACCTGGCCGCGAAATGCCCTACATTTTTGAGGACTTGTATATAAGGAGACCATGATAAAGAACCTGGAAAAGACAAATTTTTAAGATCCAAGTAACCTCTCAACACTGTTTTTGTCAGCTGAAACAAAAGGATTTCAAGTGTGCCAGTGCTGGGCCATCTCGGAGGACAGCACTGGACTCGTGCAGAGCCATCGGACACAGCGCCTGCTTGGATTAAAGTTTTACAAACTACTCTCTTAGTCTAGTTTCAAGGTTTAGGGCTTACACAGAAAATGCGGTCATCGGCCTAAGGCCAAGGTGGCTTGCGAGCGTGATTAATGCGCATTGTCCAATGGATCTTCGACATTAGGGCCCCAAAAAGCACATAAGCAAAAATTAGGATAGGGATATCCCATATAAACCCCCTTATCATGAAGTCCATTAATTAAGGTAGGGATATCCCTATAAAATGCTTATGCTTATGTGCTTTTTGGATCCCTGAACCATCATCTTCCAAGTCTTTTCCTTGGAAGGTCTGGAACCGCATGCAGCCACTGCTGACGCAGACGCGAGGCATTTTGTTGGCTCCGCTGATACGCATGCAAACTAGGGTGCATCTGAATATGCTGACGCAGCTGGCAAAAGAACAAAACAAGCCCCAGCAGTCTTCAGATAGTGCTTTTTGTATGTGGATCTACACCACTTCTAAAACTTATATGCTTATATAGGACCTATACCCTACTTGTCGAACGTTGCGGTTTAACGCTTACTTCTTGGATTCGTTACTACTAAACTTAACGTAGGTGTTTCACTGGGCATGAAGATCAAAGCTCAAGCACTCGGCACGACACACAAACCTCCTCGTCGTTTGTTTTCCCGGGCGAACGCGCTTCGGTTGAGCATCTGCACTCGCTTTAAACGATTCATCGAAACTAATCGGTAGCGAGCCAAGTTGATGATACTCCGCTCGAAATGCCGGCTGTCGGCTTTCATCGCTGCACCTGAGTCTTCATATGCGCACGGGCGCGGCGAAACAGACCTCACCCAGACGGACTTTATTCGAGACGAGAAACGTTTCAACCATTTCATTGCATCTTCCTCTCTGAACGTGTGGAAGAAGCGAGTGTTGAGTCCTAGGATGGCACCGAAAACCAAACACGAACAAACTAAGTGCTACCAAACAGCTTTTTGCAGCCAGTTGCTTCGCCGTTTGCAATCTCGGAGTTGGTGATGAAATTTCTTGGTGACCAAGCTTGAACTTTCAGACAACAAGACTTAGCTAGAATATGCCCAACAGATTTAGACGAGGCTCGTGGATCTTTGGTCGCACTTGCCATGCGAGCTTCATTCTCCTCTCGTGTCAGACTCGAAACTACAATAAGTTTCCTCAGACACAACTCACATCACTCCTCATCGAAAGTTTGCATAACAAAACATGATAGCGGATATATCTCATTCCCGCATCGTAGATTTTCTTGGCGCCTTGCTCACTCCTGAGCTGTCGCGACCCAAACTTCACACATACCCGGAACAAAGTGCATTGAGGGCTTTTAAGAAGCCAAGCAGCAGGTACCTGCCATGGCTTTCAACTTGATGGAACCATTCGCACAATGATTGCCTGCACAGGTTCTGAACACATGTGTGTTCCACTCGAAACTGAACTGCTTACGTTTCAATTCAGAGAAGGCGCATGGCCACAGCGGTCGGTGCCAGCAAATCGTCTTCCGGAGGCCAATTTCCAGCTTGCTGCAACCACTGCCCGAAGTGTCGATCCTCCACAACCGTCCGGTTGACAGCTCGTTGCATGCAGTCTGCCAGCCAGAATGCTATCACTCTTCCGTTGTACCCTTTATGGGCCATGATGGCCCCCTTCTTTTCCTTCCATACCTTGGCCAAACAACACCGCAAATTACATGCCTCTACAAATCAATCAACCGTCTGGGGTCATACTTTGGACAAGGTTCAAAATTCGGAACGAATTTCGTCTGCGAGCAGCGAATGCCAGTAGACCGTTGGAAGCTTTTGAAATCCTTGAATGCCACCACAAGCAGCTTGTGTAGGGTCGTGGTCTCGTAGCATCCGAAATAGCCGTTTCCGATCAAGTACATCCTTTGCTCGTCGGGTTGTTTCTAAATAAACATCAAACGAAATCGGAACTGAACAGCACGATTGTGCTAACAAGCAACAGCGTAGAACCCGTAGCATCCTGGCAGATGCCCAAATTCACGTTGTGAAGGGAGCAGTGGCACAGCATCGTCATGTGGAACAGCTTCAGGCCAACGAGTGGGCCTAAACCAAGAGCAAGAAACGATGATACTAGCTCTACCTTATTCGCTTCCATGTTTTACCAAGCAGCATATCCGTTCAGTGCCGACAACATCCAGCATAAACTCATTATGCGACAACTCAGTGGTTGACCAGGAAGGGTCGTCTGATAAATCCAAATAGGAATGCTCTGCATTCTCGTGGTTCTCTGCCAAGCATCGCCAGCAAATAAACCGACATTTCCACCAGCGGGTTAAACTGAAGGTTTGTTGCATGTACTCCCAATCACCCTTTATTTCCGTGACAAGGAACTTGTGTGGCAATTGCCTCCCCTCCGGGGAGATACCATTGAAAGCATAGTTCAATGATTGAACCACAGCAAGATAAAGAGGATTGTGGGATTTGGGTCCCAGGCTCAAATCAGCCTTCAAAGTCCACAGCAGCCATTGGCTCATTCTTGTGCTCTTGGGTCTCCACAGCACTAAGCCCATCCAACATCCCGTCACCTTGCTCTGGTCGTATCCCTGCCCGTATCTCGCAGAGTCCCCGTAAATACTCAAAGGGATGTGCGATCCATCCAACTCATCTGGGGCAGCCCATTCATAGACTCTCTTGCAGTGGGCCCAGTAGCGCTTCAGAACATCAGGTTTGATATGCACACCCACAGTATTGAAAATGTAAGTCAAAATCAAATGAGGCAGTAGCACAGGAATAGACACAGTCACCTCGTCCAAGGAATCTTCCTTCTTTTTGATGACGGTTTCAACCATCACAGGAGTCTGCCAGGGCGCTTCAGACAAATCGAATCAAGGACCAATTGAAATCATACCGGAATGACCCGTAATATCCCGAAGTGACAACTACAGCTGGTTTCCTACCTCACTCTTTCGCAACACCGACCACAGGGAGTCGCACGGCGGTTGCAAAGTCTCGGGCATTGTTTTGGCCACTGTAGGAACCAAGCTTCCGAATCGAAGCCGGCACCGAATCTCTACCATCCTCAGATTGAGTATTGAAACCCAGGTGTTGATTGACACTGGCACAAATCCGACATCATCTGCCACGAACTCATGCACTGAAGCATCCAAGGCGCTTGGAGGGCCCCTTTGGCAGTTCGCATCTCTTTTCCGATCGTTGAGGCCTGATTGTTAACATGGGTTCACGAGAAGGACTTTAATCAAACGGAATTGGAATACTCGGAAACTGACTTGTAATTACTTTGCAGACAAGCAACAGCTGCAGCCACATTGTCAATCATTTCATCAAACAGTTCAGAATGCTGTATCTCATTTGCACCTGCGACAACGGGTTCTTGCATGCACTTGGTCACCAAATTATTTTATTGTTTCCAAGACTTAGCGGCATCTTGCACCAAGCAGCAGACTCACTGACATTTTGCGCATCAGGCAGCCCGCCAGCTCACACCAAGAGCGACTAGTGCACGAACGAGTTCCCCCCTCGTCTGTGCGGTGCACCTAATGTGCTACCCAGCAGGTTCCTCGCATCGAGAGCAGACACTCGAGCACTCTGCGGTGTTACAACCTTTTGTTGAACACCCTCATAACCCCTGCATGCGTGAACCGGATCTGCAGTCATCCCAAAAGGAACCATTGAATATGAACCCAGAACTTTACATCTTTCTGTTCTAGATTTCAGGAGCTTCAATCAGATCCAAAGGTCCAGCTGCATGATCCCATCTACTTGTCTCACTTGCTCGCGCTCTTGTCATCCTTAGGGCCCTTAGGCTTCTTCAAATGAAGCGTGTGCTCAGCTTCATCCAAGGCGGTCTTGGCGTGGAGCGTCTTCTCCGAAATCATGTCCTCCTGCAATGAACATGTAGGAACCACCAAAACGAAGAATGTAAACTTCTGCCATGAAACGTAGCAATCGATACATGTCCTTATCGGCATCCACTGCTTGCTGCAACTTTGTCCGGGCATTCATCAGCTTCTTGGCCGACTGCTCTAAGTCCTTTGTCAGGGCCTCCTTGAGGTTGTCACTCCTGCAGTAACTTTCGCAACGAGTGAACAAATATAATATCCAGCATCACCAACTTTCAAATCAATCAACACGGCGGTCTCAGGGCAGGACAGCTTCAGCAGATCCTCAGAATCCTTCCGGCGGTTCAAAGCTTTGATCTTGCTGCTCAGCAAGTTCAGCACCTGGGCTTGTTTGAAAAAGTTTCATAGCTGACATGCAACACAGCAACTGCATCGATTCGAGACGAAATCCCAACCTTCTTAGCTTCCAATCCGATCTTTCGTGCTGCCTCCTTCTCTTCGTCATCTTCGCCCTTGTTCTTCCCTTTTCCCTTCCTCTTGCCCTTGGCCTTCTTTTTGCTTTTTCGCTTGTCCTTCTTGTTCTTTTTGGATTTCTTGTCCTTGCTGGACTTCTTGCTGCTCCTCTTCGACTTCTTCTTCTTCTTCTTTCCGGAGTCCTACACGGTTTCCAACTGAAGGCTACTTGAGTTGCGACACTATATCATAAACAAGTTTCCGTCCTCGGACGACGACGAGTCATCCGACTCTGAGCTTTCATCCGAGCTGGAAGCGGAGTCGTCTTCCGCTTGGAACAAATCTTCGATTTCGACAGACTCGGCCGCCATCTCTTCGTCCTCCACGAGGACCAGGTATTGCCTCAAACCTTCTCGGCATGTAGGCAAGGAAACACAGCATCCTAGAATGATTGCAAAAAACACATTGCATGCTATTCGTTCCAGCCTGGGCATTCCGGGTGATCGCGGCACTCAGCCTTGAGAAGCTCCGGGTCGCTCTCTTTGCGGACAATAATCTTCTCCACCAGGTCTTTGTCGTTGTCAAAGTACTGCAGCATCTGCTTGCGGGTCAACCACTTTCTGCATGCACGTGCACCGCTGCTTTTCTTGGACCGTATCGTTTTCATGATGACACCATTCTTCCACTTTCCTCCGGTTGCCACGAAGTCCTCGTACAGCGTGCTCATGGAAGTTTTGCCTAGGCCAGCGAGGGCTACAACTCATGTCAAAGGCACACAAACTAGGAAGAACAGCATGAACCGCATGATGCACATAATATGCTGAGTCCAAAGCAGTACTTGAACCTGTCGAATGCATTCTTGATCTCCCTTGGGGTCTCTCGGCCTTCGTATGTTTGTATATTGACAAACATATTAGTCATAATTTCGAGCACATGCACAAACACACAAGTTGTGTCGTTATTCGTGTCTCAGGCAGCAGCTTTGAATCGACCTCCAGAACCTCATGTAAAGCTTGTGTGCAACCTTCTTCTTGCTTTTCATCAGCTCGGCTTTCGCGGGGTCCACGGGGTCTTGCGGGCTTTCGGCTGTTTCCGTACTGGGCTTCTTCGGGCTGGGGGTCTTCTTCGGGCTCTGCTTGGCGCTTCGATCGGGGCTCTGCGGAGGAGCTGCGTCCTTAGAGCTGCGGGCTGTGGCATGGTTCTTCCTGGTAGTGCTGTCGGCCTCGCTTGCTGAGTCATGCTGATCAGCGGCTGTTGCTTTGCTTTTTGCTTTGGCTTTTGGTTTAGTTTTTGCTGCTGCTTTTGTTGCGGCCTTGGCAGCGGCTTTCGATGCTGCTTTAGGCTTTGCCTTAGCTTTCGGGGACTTTCCTTTGGTCTTCTTCAAACTAACATCCAGGTCCGTGGCACACTCAGGCTCCTTGTCTTTCAATTCTTGGGCCTCTCCTGCCTGTCGCAACCGCTCTTCTTCTAACTCTTCTTCGAGCTCTTTCTGCCTCCGCAGAGCTTCAGCTTTCCGAACACTTGTACCCGTGCCATCAACAGTCTGCGCCCGCTTGAGCACAGACGGTGCACTCGGCTTCTCCCCACTGAGGTCCTCAGCTGAAGCCTTCGGATTGATTCGGTGGGGTGGGGTCTCAACCAAGGAATCTGCAAAGGAAAGGCTGCGATTGACGGGCTTTGTCTTGCTGGCTTGCCATGCTGTCTTGCCTGTTCCAGTTGGCGTGCTGCTGTCGTTGTGTTTTGTTTTTTTGCCCGAGCTACTTGTTGTCCCAGCGGGGCTCTTGGCTTTTGGCTTGGAGTCCTTTGAGGCATCTTTGGAAGACGGTGGCGGGCTGGTCCCAGCTTTCTTTGGCTCCTTTGGAGACCTGGGTTTATCTCTGTATTACATTCATGCAATCACACAGATACACTTGCAAGCCGACTGGATGATGTGTACGAAGCACGACAGCAATGCACAAAAAGGTTCCCACCCACTTGTCCCTTCGGCCACGCTCGTGGTATCTCCGGCTGCTTGGGCTCTCCGCTTTCTGTCTTGAGCTCTCAGCAGCACATAGCTGATATCCACCACCATCGCTGACCGACTCAGTCGCAAGGGAACACCCAAGCAACGTAGGTCTCTCGACAAGTAGAACTGGAGCCATCAATCATCGTCACAGAGGATTCACATCGCACGGCGGTGACCCATGGAACTGCAACTGAACACATAGGGTTTTTTTGGCGGGATTACACTGATAAATTCTCACGGTGTTTCGCCTGCATATCACGGTTTTTCGCCTACATATCACGGGGTTTTCACGCTGGTTTCACGCTGTTCTCACGGAGTCGGTTTGTGTAGGTGATTTCACACGAGCATGCGCTTGCTGATTTGGGTCTGGTCGACTTCTTTTTCGCACTCGAAAGCTTCGGTGTTGCTGCGACTCCGGCTGCTGTTAGGCTGCTGCATCTCCATAAGATCGATCTATCGTACGAACCAATACCATCGAAACACTATTGCTTGACAAAGCGAGCCAGCAGCAACAGCCCTAAGGGAAAGAAAAGGTCGGCTCGAACCTCCCAGCCGTGAGTTCCCGCTGGAGGAAGTCACGAACGTCCTCTAAGCCCGCATGCTCCCAGGAACGTGGAACTTGATCAACCCAGGGGTTGGCCTGCATCGAGAAACAAAACAGTCTGCATTCCGGACTCTGGCAACATCGTGTGGCCACCCCCGCTCTGCCTCAACCAACATCTCCATCATCCCGGCACGAAGTTCTTGTCGGTTCGTCACCTTGTGCCCAACGAGAGAAAGAAGGCTTGCTTTCTACCCCAGACAACATCCAAAGCACTCAGACCAAGACCATCGTGCTCATGTGATGCTTTGTCACCACCCGCCCGAATTCGGCCGGATACATCTGGGTCTGCCGCAAACGAGGACCGCCTTGCCTGGGAACCAAACCAAAGGACAAAAAATGCTCCAGCACTGGTGTTGTAGATAAATGCAACAGCACATCGGTTTCTAAGTGCAGAACACTTTTTTGAAACCGGTGATGGGGTTCACCTTCCTCTTGACCACCCCGGCGGAGGAAAGCTTGAGCCTCCGCCTCTCCTCCTTGGTGAGCTTCCGGTAGAGCTTGCCCAACCATGGCCTGAAAGCTTTGCTTGCGCACAAACATACTGTTCAAGTGTTTTAGACCAGCTGTGTACAGTACACAGAGTACATGTACTCAAGCGATGCACACAGACCCACATCAAAGAGACAGAGATACACATCGAATGCGTAAGCCCACTGCGGAGTTCCCATTATCATCGTCAACTTGGGGCAGAAGTGCCCATACAAGCCCATATGACTTGGCGCACGGTGGAAGAGGCAAAGGACATTTGCACAGTGTTGAACGATTGCTTATGAATCCAACAGCGGCTCTTTGCATCTCAGCCCCAGGCAATCGAACCAAATGAATCGGCACAAAATCGGACAGGAAGTTCATGAGAAACACCATGTGAGGCACTTTTGGTAGCAGGGACCCGGCAGGCTGCTCTATAAAGAAATGTACCTGCCGGAACATCGCCACCATGCACAGCAAAATCGTTCTGGTGGTTATCCTCGGCTTGGGTCACATCACAAGCATTGCTGGGTCTTGCAAAAGCAACAGATGCAACCATACATTGCTCGCAAGACATCCAACATATCTAATGCACATCAAGACTCTTGTTTGCTTGCCGGATATACTTGTGCCGAAGCGTACCCCAGATATTTTCTGGAGTCCTGCCGCTCGTCCCTTGGTTGAGGAAAACCCACGAGCTGCAAGGCAGCCCTGCTGCCAGCAAACCTCCATCTTTGATCCTGAGGACCTTCAATGTCGCCCTCAGGAATCCCGTCCTCAGCGATCCGATGCACAACTCAAGCATACTCAAATGTTCGTGCAAACGAACGTGCGAGCAGATTCGAATGCTGAGGCAGGCTCAGTGTCAACATGTCGTCCTTATCTCTGGACTTGATGTCAAAGTAGTCCCTGCGTGGTGGGTGCCGTGTTCGGTTCATAACTGGTGCAAATTCGGACAAGGGCCGGACGACTTCAATCCACGAGCACCTAGCAGCAGCAACACAAGGTAGCACGAAATGCAGCTGAGCAACACGTGACTTATCAAGATATTCCACCAAGATACTGAACCCCGATTCGATGGCCCGCTTGCCACTGAACAAATCGAAACAGAAGAGGTCCTTGGCCAAATGCAATAATTATTATCTTTAACAAACACCAATCGGAACTTGTATGACACACACACACACACTCATATGCACGCACAGACCCACGTAGTACTCAGAGCTGGGCGCGAACATCGTTTGGCTCTTCGGCTTGCTGGGCAATGTAGTCCAAAAAGTGCAACCTAACACAGGGTAACATCCTATTTTGATTCAGATCGGTTCACTTGAAACAAACGGAAACATGCGTCTTTCATGTTTGGTTTTTCGGGCCGAGAAACATTAAGGTAGGAAACCCACATTTCATCAAGGCTTCCACGGTGAGCCTTTGAAGGGCGACGTCTTTCAGCATCCATGGCTTCTCCATTTTCAGAAACAGACCCCAGCAGATTCTATATAGAACCACTTGCCGTTGCTCATGAAACTGCAAAACTGCAAAGCTCAGAGCCATCTTCAAGGAACTAGTATTTTTGCGTTTGTTGGTGCACAATGCTTGCCAGCACAAGATAGGACGGTGGTCCGTGATCAGCCAACAAGCAACTGCATTGAAATTAATCGAGGGTTGCTCTGCTGACTCTGCTGCCTCTGCAAACTTCAACGGCTGTCTGGAATTCCCGCTTCGCGGGCACGTGTAGCTGCAGCCAGCAATCCCTCCCATTCTGCCGCGTGCAAGGCGTACTTCCACCTGGGCACACAAACAATCACAAACACTTTCCGGAGTGGAGCTTCAAGAGCATGCTAGGAATCGGGCGCATCGCTCACGGATGCAAAATGGCACCATCCAATCTGAAGACCGCCCTGATTATTGACCTGGGCACAGGTAAACCATACATATCTCATATCTGAAACCGAGACAAGCAAACAACGTAGCATACTCAAGTGCGCCTTTGAGGTAGAGACCTCGAATGCAGTCTCTTCGAGATCCAGGGATTTGTTCAAGGACTTGACATTCTTCTTCGAAGCGCCATAAACATAGAACGACCTTCTCGACCACCTTAGAAAAAAAGTGTCTGAAGCCTCCGCATGAAAGGCTCTTCGAAATCATTGTCCCGGGCACTCACTAAGTGCTCGGCAAAACACCAATGCTGGCACGAATGCCCTTCTCCCGCAAAGTGAAGCTCCTGTCAGCATCCGAACACCAACTTCATTCCAGGAATTACCAGCTCAGGCTCCGGCTTTTGCTTTGTAAATGTGTCCGGCTGCAGGGCCATGCGAGCATCACTTTCGGCGATTTTCTCCAAACTCGTTCTCACGTTGATGAACTCCTGGCAAACATTGTTGCTACAAGCATTATCGCTAGAGATGTCACCCACCTTTTACTCTTAGGCAAAAATGCTTCTCACATCATGATAACAAGTTTGCGGTCACGTAACAAAATTGCTCTGTCCTCCACCGACATCCCTACCTTTGCTGCTGCCTTTTTATCAATGCTGCTAGCTTTAGCTTGCTTCGGTGGCTCCGCTTCATCCTTCTCATGTTCTGCTGCATGCGTGCCTTCATTATTTCCTCCCTCCTCATCCTCCTCCTCGTCCTGCTGCTTTGGTTGCTCCTTTTCTGCTAGCTTTTGCTTCTTGCTTGCACTCGAAGTGGATGCTGCAGGTCGCTTCATGGCACCTCCTCCCGAAGCGTTTTGTGATCTGCCTCGGCCTCTGCCTTTCCCCTTGCCTCTCCCTCTGCCGCGGCCTCGCTTACCGGCTTCCTGGCCGTCCCCGTTATCTGCATCATCATCATCATCTTTGCTCGGTCGCATAGCTGCTCGAACTTTGTTTTGCGCCTGAGCATTGAAACGAAGGTCTTGAAAGCCGCAACAACAACGACAAGAACAACACCAAACCCATCAAAGGACTACCCCTAGGAACGGCCTGGATGGCAAGCGTCGCACTGTCCTTCGTCGAGTCTCGCAGCTGCGCTTCAGCTGCTTCTTCGATCTTCTTAGGGAGCTTCGGAACATGAGCCGTCAATGGCTTCTCGTCCTGAAGGGAAACACTGGACCTTCACAACAACGGCAGCAGCACCGCAGTCCTGAAAGGTACCTTTCTCGGCATCCTCTTCGCTTTCAATGCCTTGGCCTTCCTCATCCACACATTCATCCTCCTCCTGTTCCTCTTCTTCTCCTCCTTCGGCTTCCTGGGCCTAGTCCAAAGCACAACAACTGCTGGGTTCAATCGCTTCGCCAGAAGACCGAGAATAGATTGAACATCAAAAACTAGCCTCATCCACATCAGCTGGCACTTCTGCCAAATCTTTCTCCTGCCAGCAGAAAATTGCGATTCAAGTTTGCGATGTTACAACTTCCATGCCTGGGTGTCAGCATCCTCCTCCTCCTGCAGCACACAAAACAAATTAACATTCGCCAAGGTCCTATGTTGTATGCAATATATGAACTGACTGATCTCCTTTGCGGCTGCACGTGCTTCTCTGATGGCACGCTTGAGCATGAGCATCTTCTCTTTGTTAATTTTGCTCCTGGCAACATGCGCTCACGATCAATTGAACCTAAAACAACGAAGGGAGAGCGCCTCACACCCCCAGTTCGGCCAGCTCTTTCACAAGCCCAAGAAGCGAAAGCTCTTTGAATCCCACTTTCCGTGTCCAGCCAAGCCTGCGATGTTAATTGAAAGCATAATTCTTATTTCTCACACGGTTCCTACGACATGTGTTCTATCTTAATGCTAGCAGTGCTAACAAATGCCTCCCGGTCGATCTTCTGCGCATCGGGGTGAAGTCGAAATTCGCGGTCGGCCCACTCCAAAGCAGCCTGTGCCCACTGCAGCAATTCAGATACACCATGCCACGATGTGCTACGAGCTTGTGTGGGACTTACTATGAATTGCCACCTGCCTGTACCTCCTTCTTTGTCGGCAACTTCTTCGCAAACGTAGTCGTGTAGTGCAGGAGGAAGGTAAAATTGGAGTCATTGCAGGCCTTCATCGGAAAACCAGTTTAAGCAACTATGTTCAGACACAGAAGTTGAAACGAATTGGGCGCTCCTGGTCCTCAGTAACCTCTTTGTCTTTCACGTCGAGGAAGGAAAAGAAGACTCCCTGACAGAATCCAGTGTAATTGCGGAAACTACCCAACTGCCTCGAAGTTCGCAAAAACATCCCGCCTTGTTCTTCCCTGCTCTCTTTCGCAGCGTCTCGAACCGCTCGTTCACATAACCCGGCTTGCAGAAGTCCCGATAGAGTTCCTGCAGACAGGCTGCATGTAAAGAGCACAATCCCAGTCAGGCAATCATAATTAATTCCCAGTCCTTCAAAAGGTTGACCTGCGCCGGATTGGGCTTCGAATCCGGCATGCTAACCAATTATATAACTAAGTTGAAACCGCATACACACACACATACCCCAAACTAGCACAGCCCTGGCCCGACAAGTCAACCTTTTGCAGCCTGTCTGCGTAAAAACCGGCCCTTACGTGCACATCAAAACTCGTTCGGAGCCGACTGCGGCGAGGCCCACAGATGCTCATGGTGTGATCATGACAGGCTTCAACCAAAGAGCAGGCCAGCACAATGGAAGCCAGGGGGGGGCACCCGAAGAAAATGACGATATCGAACCCAGACCTTGGCAGCGGGACTTGATCGAGAATACAAAGGACCAATCAAGAAGCAGAGCGGTCTTGGGCAAAGGCGGTCCGCGAACGCCTTTTGCGCTCGCACTGGCATGAGGACCTTGCAGCAAACAATTTCCAGGACACGGTCCAAATATCCGGCACCCATCATGCTCGAAAAAAGCTTAGGGTCCAGCGAAGCACAGCAGAGCTCGACCCGCGAGGCGCAACATTAAAGCCACAAGACGAAAAGTCTACGGCAGTCGTTCCGCTTAACCTGTTGTGATGATCAGCTGCCTGGGTTTAGGTTTCGGGTTCAGGGTTGAAGTCAAAGTCGCACCCTAGAGTTATGAGAGCCAATCTCTTTGGTGTAGCGCTGAAATCGGATAAACATCTCAAAAAGAACAAATGAAGACAGTTAAACTCACAAGCCCTCCCTAAAAAATTCGGAGCCGATGTCGGCGACGCCTTGCTGCTCGGAGCATGGATCAGGCCTTCAGGACAACGTGATAGTTAAACGCCTACTTTATAAAGGTGTCAGTTTAACGCCCACTAAGACCTGCAGGGTATAGTTACTTGCCTATTCCCGAAAGCGCAAACCCCTCGTTAAAACCCCAGCATTCTGAACCTTCAACGTCGGGCTTAGCCCCGTCGTCGAGGTTCGCTGCGTCAACTTTTCAGACAGCTGAACGCTAGGCGCACCCCAGAATGACGCACTCCCTGACTTCAGGCAGGCTTTCGGGTATTGCATATGGTTTACTACTGGTCTGGGGCAGAAGTGATTGGGGTCTAACTATCGGGTGTAGGAACCCTAAAACAAAATTTAAGCGCGTAAACCCGAAAACAATCCTAACCCTCGGTCAAAGCAGGACATCAGAAGTGCACACCGACCCAGGCAGATAGAAGTCGGACGTCTCCTGTCGCGGCCTCCCGGGTCCCGGCAGGGGATAATCAGGCAGTTGAAGTAGGGTTTTGGAGTACATAACTATATCTATGTAGCTCCTCTATACGTATACAAAAACGAACCCCACGAACTAGAACCCGAGATCATTCCGCTCATGTTCGAGCTCGAGGTTTAGGTTGTGCCCAATCAAATGTCATAGTCATAGTCTAGAGCAGCTTCGAGACGGGTGTCAGTTCTCCCCTCCATCTGGTCATGAGAGACTCCGCGTTAGTTTTGGCATCGCGCAAGACGGGAATGGGGAGCAGACACTAACACAATCTCTAGCCGAAAGCACCAAATCACATACACCTATGCAAATTGAGAAAACACACAGATAAGCAGCATGTATAGAGACACGTGCTTAGTACTCAAACCGCCGCTCAGTTCCTTACAGACCATACTACGACGAGACCGCTATGGCATTGATATAATATAGGGGCCTGGTTGACTGGAACAAGGTCTTGGCGTGGATTACAAATGGCCTAATCAACTGCGACGCGACACTAATTATTCGCGAGACCCCTATGTACGTGTACCCAGATTGAGCTAGTGTGCCGAGCCTTGTCGTGCCGGGTCAGCAAGCAACACAGTAGAGCGCCCAGAAAGAAGGAAATCATGGAACGACAGTCCTGCAGGGCACTTCTGGGATTTTCAGCGGGCACACACTCACCGTAGAAGGTTCCTTGGTGCGATGTGGGGACCAAGGGACGGATCCATTGCAGAGATGGGACATGGCTGGCAATTACCGGACTAAACTGCACAACGGCATTACTAGTGTTGATGATATAAATCAGCATTGCCTTAAGGACCCTAAACCATGGGATTTATCGTCTTTTCCTTATTATATGGGAAATGCAGGATTTATATCATCAACCGTAGTAGCCACCCGTGTCATAGAAACCAATACCCATGCTTCTCAAATTACACAAAGATAGACGACACCAGAAAAGCCTCAGCAAAGATCCTAAACCCGGAAACCCTAAAGCCCAAGCCCCTAAACCCTAAACCCCTAACTTGTTCGGAGACCGGC
Source organism: Symbiodinium sp. CCMP2592 (assembly GCA_905221615.1). Taxonomy (NCBI): domain Eukaryota; class Dinophyceae; order Suessiales; family Symbiodiniaceae; genus Symbiodinium; species Symbiodinium sp. CCMP2592. Next base: position 348,742 of record CAJNDT010005876.1, on the reverse strand, counting down.
CTCCTTGGCCCTCACCAGCCTGAACCCTAAAGCCTAAATTCCTAAACCCCAAACCCCTTACTTGGAGGGTCGGCGGACTTAGTAACTGGTTATTTTGGGGACTTATAAATACCATAACCCCAATTAGGGTCCCTTTTAGGGTCCTTACAAGTCTACTTACTACCTACTTACTAAGTCCCCCGACCCTCCAAGTAATCGACAGCGAGAAGAGTTGCGGGTTTGCACGACGGAGGTTTCTTTCGTCAGATCCTCAGAGAGGAAGGTGTGGTTCGGGTAGAGCCTTGAGCGTCTGAGGCTGATATTGGCCCCAGTAAGTAGAAGGATTTGGGCTTCTGTGATACTAGATTTCTATTAAGAAACTTAAGAAGGGCTTTGGAAGGAGCCTTGGATTCTGTTGTCCTCTACTCTATCCATATGATATCAGGAATTTAGACGGGCGTTCTATTCTGGTACAGGACTCGAAACACAAGTTGAAGCCCACTCTCAGCCGGGAGAGCTTCGCAGGGAAACGGCTGACCCAATGAGAGCGCGGTATCTGGGTAGCTCTCAAAACTTGGGTCCATTGTAGGGTCCTTCTTACAAGGGTGATACAGTTTGGGGACGGAAAAAGGGACCCTCGTTTAGAAACTACCCATCTTTCTGACACAGCTAGCATTATAGTATCCTTATGGGAGCGGGCTCCAAGGGGGGTAGGTAACCTACTAATCCCTAGTTCGCTCCAGTGCTCCCTAAGGCTCCCTTCAGGTTCCCTAAGGATCCCTTGTACCCTCTCCCCTTGAACCACCCTCCCTTAAGGACCCTATAATGACCAATAGCCCACGAAGCTGAAGATAAGCACGACCCCCAAGAGCGAAACCATGGCGCTGTCTAACAGAAACCTCAACACAGAGTTCTGCTAAGAACATGGGTGGTTGTCAATATTAGGGTCCCTTTTTGGGTCCTTATTATAATACGGCACCAAAATTTTAGGGTACCCCAAAAGGGACCATAATTTTGACAACGCCCCCCCTTTGTATCTCCTACAACTGTAAGCCATCAAACCCTTTGTCCGAAGCCCAGAGCCGCTGTCCTGCCACATTTCACAGGACGAGTATCCATGGCCCACCTGCACCGAAGGTCGGCAGGGGGTGTCTTCGGTTGTTAGTGACTGTTAGTGCTTCGGGTGCAGGTTTAGGCTTGTGAGCTTTCGGGGCTCTGAGAATTCTAACTGGGGATTGACGAAGGGGGCTCTGAGTGCTTGTTTGGAAGAGGATCAGCCTATGTCGGGTCATGTCGCTACCGGTGAAACGGTAAAATCTCACAGAACATCCTCAAAACACCCAGGAGACCCCTCCAAACACCCATAACAACCCTTATCAACATCCATTTTTTCTGTCGAGCGCAGAAGGGCTCCCAGCAGGCTTGCGAGAATGCAAAAGCACGAGTAGAGGAACACTAGGACAGTGAGACAAGTTCAGCAGTCATTGGGGGGTACAGTATCTTCGAGAAATGTACCCCCAATGAATCCATAAAATCCCGATAAACATCCTTTAATTAGCAACCCTAGAGCTCCAGCTACGGTTACTCACCACATATTATATACCCCAGTAACCAACTATTTGGGAGTTTCCGAAAATTAAGGGTACCATATTTGAGGGTCCTTATAATAAGGATCCTACTATTTGGGGTACTAGATTAGGGTCCCTTGTTTTCGGAAACTCCCATTTAAGTAACTGGAGCCGTAGGGAACTGCCATCATGGGGGGGACTGGGCGCACCGGGCAGCAGTCGGCGGCGCGCGCGACCAGTCCGGACGCATGGAGCAGGCCTGGCTCAGGGTGAAAAGGAGCAGGATTTACAGAGTTTAGGGTGCAGGGTATAGGGTATCGGGCTGAGGGCATAGGGTTTTAGGGTTAGGGTTAGTGTTGAGGGTGAGGGCTTAGTTTGGGGGTTTATGGTTCAGGATTTGCAGGGTTTACGGATCAGAATTTGGTTAAACGGTTGAGGGTTTACAGGGTTCGGGGTGGATTTAGAACAGGTCTAAAGATTCAGGGTTCACAGGGGCAGGGTTTGAGATAAATTTAGAGCAGGATTTAAGGTGTAGGGTTTATAACCACCGTATTCCTGATCGCAGGATGTAGACATGATGCTTGGCGATACAGTCGTCTAGTTGCCGTTCATGCTTGTCAAAACCTAACAAGAAAAACTCTAAAACCTTCACACCTAAACCCAAAATTCAAGCTAATCCACAGGCCGGCGAGAAGCATCTAACCATCGCGATTTGGAAAGAGGTCTTGCTTAGACAGGGTTTGGATGCTTCTCAGATTACGCAGGGGCTCCAAAACTTTGATAAGATGTTAGCAGTACTACCGTTATTCTCGGCTTGCAGATTGAGTTTTGGAATGTAGAGTTACGGCTATCTGTTCTTCGGTACGTCGAAAAGGTGATCGCCACGACCGTCATCAGAGCTCCAAGCCCTATATGGGTGGTTTTCAAAATCATGGTCCCTTCTTGGATACCCTAAATTATAGGTGCCGTATTGGAATAGGGACCCAAAAAGGGACCATAATTTTGACAACCACCCATAATTATAAGCCCCAGGCCCCGATATCTCCAACCTTACGATTACGAGCACCTTTATTGAGGCAACATCTTGTTAAAACGGAAGGTTCCTGGGTAGTTGTAATATAAGTGGGGCTACAAGTGACTATAACAATAGTAGTTATTACAACTCATCTTTCAGGGACCTTTGTCACCACTTATAGCTGCCCATGAACCTCCAAGAACCCGTGCAGAGACCAAAGCCCTAAACCCTAAACCCTAAACTCTAAACCCTAAACCCTGAGCCCTAAACCCTAAACCCTATATCCCTAAACTCCATTAAACGTCGATTCGCGCCGGGGAGACCTAGCGTTGCAGCCGCAAAGACCATGGCGAGTAGGCAGTGCCTCAGTTGGGTTTAGGGTTTAGGGTTTAGGGGTTTAGGGTTTAGGGCTGTTCGGGGCTTTTCGGGTTTTGCATTTTGGACTTTGGGTTCAGGGTTGTAGAGCTTTACGGTTTTCCGGACTTCGGCGCGCGCCTGCAGGTTTTTGAAGGAGACTTTAGGGTATCACAGCATCTTGAGAGACAGGGCGTGAGGTGCCTCTCCCGAAACTAGAACCAGGATTGATGTAGACGTGGGATGGAAGAGCTTCGAAGTTGCAAAGATTCCCCTATAAGAGTAGTACTATGTAGTACTAGCGTTAATAGTCATAGTCGTAAGAAAAGTGGCTATGGTAATACTAACCATATGCAGATCCCAGGCAAGGTTTAGGCACCAAGCCAGGTCTAGGGTTTACACTGGGTTTGGGCTTCTGGAATAAAACCGGAAAGTGCGGAGTGCTGAGTAAGGGATTTTAATCCGAACGCTTCAACAATAAACATGAGCACAATCTAAAGCCCGATTCACCTAATTCCCTCATCTTCCATGGGGATTTTTAGGGTTCGGACACATGGTATCGCTGGCAATGACAAACGGATTCGTTCCCAGGCTTCCGTGATTGATCTGATGTTGAATGTCGTCGTCAGAGGTGAAGTGAAATAGGTTCTCCTGTGATCAGTTCCATCATCGGTTTGAGCGATTTCCAGTATGAAACAGTAGACATCACGGTTCTCCTTAGGCCCTAAAGCGCACGGTCTCCTAGCATGGGATGTCTAGTAGGACAACTATAGATAATTGTTGACATCTTTGACATCATGCAAGCGGCTTGGTATAGGGGCCTTGATAATTAAAATAGGGCCTTGGGGCCCGATATACTATATTTATGATAAGGAACCCCCCAAAATAGTATATAGGTACTTACATAAGCTTACGATCAGGGTGACTCTCCCCTTACCTTTGGTTAGTAGGGAATGGAAGAATAGTAGCTATACATGTACCCCATTCCTCCATTCCCTACTAACCAAAGGTAAGTCCCGTGCCCGATGTGAGATCCCGACAGCATGGCCAGGTGGCGGTCTCCCGGTGTCTGGCATCCGCTTGGGTCCATCGTTTGCGACGGAGCCCCTGGTAAGTCGGCAGCGGTACGGCAAGAAAACACTGGGCTTTTAAGTAACCAGGGAGAGAAAAGTATAAGCTTTGATTTCATAATGCTTCCTTTAAGGATAAAAGTGTTAAAGTATGGTACTCCAAAGCCCAGAGTAAGGAGGATCGCCACTCGCAGGAGCCTTCTTACAGGGGCTCCTTAACAAGGTATTGGTTAGTCCAACTCGTTCAGCAAACCCCATTTGAAACAGCACTCCTTCGCGACGGTGCCTCGGCAATGGCTCTGGAAAGAGGCAACACTGACAGAGCTTCTGAACCGAGCACCGCGAAGCACCCCTGGCTACACATATCGGTGGGAATGAGGGACAGAGCAACAATGCAACGAGCGTCACGTCAAGCAAAGACAACGAGCAAGACCAAAACACAGTGATGACGACACTGTCATCAAAACCACATGACCGTTTTCGGCATCACCACGACGGTCATGTAGGTTGATGATGGTGAGGAGAAGGACGACGATGATGAAGAATATGACGACCGTCATAACCACCATCAGCAACACCACCATTATCATGAAAATGATGATAAGCATCGTCGGCGTCAGTGTCATCATAAGCAGAAGGATGTTCAGGTCGCCTTCGTCGTAGTCACGGCATCAACAACAGTCGAAAGAAGTACTTTTGTATTGGTGATCATGCGATTTGGTGTGAACATCTACATGTGTGTGTGTGTGTACCATGTGTATGTCTGTCTGTCTGTCTGCCTGGCTGTCTGTCCGTCCGTCTGTCGGAATGTAGGTAATTGGGAAAATTAAGCAGGTCGGTCGGTGGGCGGGTCGGTCGGACGGCCGTCGGTAAGTAGGTATGCATGCATCTGTCTATGACATCAATGCTTTGGGTTGGGATGAAGGCGACCGATGTAGCCCCGCGGACTTCGGAGGAATCATGACAAGATGCACAAAACATAGCACAAAGAGGTCGGCGGTTGAATTGTCTATGTAGGTTGAGGTGTACTTCAACGGCCTTGATGCCGGCTCTACATTTCAAGATCCCGCATCCTGTAAGCCGGCAGTTTATGCATCTGCACCCTACCCGAAATCCCAAATTTCGAAAGGCTTAAAGGACAAAACCATTGCCGCCTCAACACCACCGAAATCCAAAAGCCGCAAACCTGAAACCCGGAGGTGCCTGCTTCTTTGGATTTTGGAATAAGGTTATGGGAGTTCCTCACAGTACGTATAGTACTGAGGTGCCTGTTTCTTTGGATATAGGCATAGGGTTCTGGGAGTTCCATGTAGTAATTTATAGTACAATACACCCCCGAACCCTATTCTAATCATGTTACGTTTCCTATAGTAGGCTCGTGGCATCCCGGCCTGTTTCTTTGGATATAGATGGCTCGGCGGGTTGGCGAGCCTTTCCTTGAGGCAAAGTCTTGAGCCAGCAGCGCAGTGGACCGGCTCCCTTTGAGCAGGAGTTGGTTCTGTGACAGTTGAGGCTTAGGGTTGAGGATTTCGGGTAAAAGAGCATAATACAAGGGTTCTTTAGTACTAAGCACCGGTACGGAAGTTTCGGGAGTTTAAGGCTTTTTAGGCAGTTCCACCGCTGAAGGTGTGGGCTCTTGGGTCGTTTGGGCCTCATGCTATCGGCTGTTACTGTTTTAGAGTTGCAGATTAGTAGTTAGTAGTCGTCCTGGTCTTCGTCGTCATGGCTGTGGCTGTGACTGCGGTGGTGGCTGCGGTGGTGGTGGTGGTGGTGGTGGTGGTGGTGGTGGTGGTGGTGGTCGTGGCGGTGGCGGTGGCGGTGGCGGTGGCGGTGGCGGTGGCGGTGGCGGTGGTGGTGGTGGTGGTGGTGGTGGTGGCGCAAGCAGTCGCAGCAGTAGGAGGAGGAGGAGGAGGAGAGGAATCAGAGGCAGAAGAAAACATGCCATGACCGGGGCTGTGCTGGTCGCAGTAAGCGCCGAAGCAACAACCTTGACACGACGCTACTCTTACGCGCTGCTTCTACGAACCATAAACGGGGCACGACAAGGAGGGCCATCGCATTAGAGTTCAGCAACCAAGAAACCTTGCACACGTGGGGACATCATTATCAAAAAAAAGTTGAACCCGAAATTCCAAACAATAAGCCCTCAAGCACTAAAACCCTACTGTACCTAAATCCCGAACCCCAGAACCTCGAAATTCTCTCTCTACACAACCTCCGTGCACGAACCATTCCTGACCACAAGCCGGACGGAGTTGCAAGGGCACTTCGGTATTCAGGGTCTAGGATTCAACCGTCAGTCAAGGGCTGAGTGTATAGGGTTGAAGATTTACAACTAAGAGTTAGGGTGTCACACCTGGCATTTTGACAACTCAGTGCGGAATCGATGCAAGTCGCCTCTCCTCTCTACCTGCCGCTTGCCTGTACCGTCCCAGCCACGGAACCGAGCTTCACAGTGTGAGCTTCATGTATGTATGCCCTAAATGTTAGGATGCTACGGACCCATCCAGTTTGGGATGGTCTGGGCAAGCTTCAGGTGCATGCCGCGAGACAAGCCACGGGGGCCCTGGTTCCCAATATCTGCTGAACAAGACAATTGGATTCACACGAAGCTCTGGATGCAGGTGACAATAAAGGGGCCTTGAGAAATAGAATAGGATCTCGATATAGGTTTCCTATTTCTAATAAGGCGCCACAAAGATAGAATTGGTAATAATTGTTTCTCGGGTCCCTCTGTTAGGGCCTTCTTCTTCTGCACATTCTTCTGTCAGCAGCGTGAAATTTACTAACTCCTGCACTCCTGCAGTCTCCACCCTAAATCAGATCCCAAACCCTGAACCCGAAACTGAGTCTTCATTATCTACTGGTCTTTCCAATATGGGAGCTTGAAGCAGCGGAATGGGCCTCTCATACTTGTCATGGTCATGGTCACCCACCAAAGCCTAACAGAGATGTAGCGCTATAGAACAAACCTTTCGGACGCTGAACTGGCCTTAAACCCCAGGGCCTTAAACCCTTAAAGGAGCCCTCATAGTAACTTTAAAGCTCCTAGTAGTACCCCTTGCAGGAACCCACCGCAGGCTGAACTCGTCGGTCGCACGAGACGCCAGCTTAGCCAAGTCAACTTCTGCAGGAAAGCACCCACGGGACTCAAAGAGCGTTACTGTCAAGTACTGCCGTTTAGGGCTTCAGGGTTTAGGGCTGGTTGTAGTAATGCTTTCACGGGGTCAATGCAGGGCCTCAATACGTTTGAATGAAATCTGAGGTGTACTGCGAAATATGTGTAAAGGGACATAAGAAGATGCTTCTACCCATTATTCCGACCTAAGGCCTTATACTCCTACGGTTGATGATATAAATCTTGCATTACCTTCAGGACCCTAAACTATGGGAATTATGGTATATTCCTTAGTATGGGTAATGCAGGATTTATATCAACCCTATAAACCCTAAACCTCCTATAGATCCCTTAAAGGGGCCCCTTAAAGGTACCCCTTATAGATCCCGTTAAAGGAACCCTAGGATTTATATCATCAACCATAGCAGCCCTTTGGTGTCTGGTCCAAACCATCTTGACCGTCACAAGAAGTGTGTGATTTTAGAATTTGTTAGGGGTTGAGGGTTAGGGTTTAGGGTTTAAGGTTTAGGGTTTAGGGTTTAGGGTCTGCGGCCTGTTGAGATTTAAAATGCAAACGCGGATCCTGATGCTCTCTTCACACAAGGAACTTCGAAAGCAAGCGTCAAACTTCCTGACAGGGACAAGCCCGTGCCGTGCTGGAAGCCGGACATACTAAATACGACGTGAACACGCTTCTACAAAACAACATCCTCGACGAATAGACTGAAGCCTACCCGCAACCCTAAACCCTAAACCCTAAAACCCCAGAGCCAAAACCACAAAGACGTGTAATCCAAAACTAAGAGCAGGTCAGAACTGAAAACTCAAAAGGGCAGACCATCGCGGTCGCTCAGATGAATCCAGCTCCTCCATGCCCTGCGAATAGGGTTTATGGGTTATGGGTTTAGGGGTTTAAGGTTTAGGGGGTTGAGGGTTTAGGGTGTTCAGGGTTTAGGGTTTAGGGGTTGCCGATTCCTCCGAGTCGGGACACCTTCTTCTGAATCCTGCAAGCCTACACTTGCTCGGGTAAGGGAGAGGGTTCAGCACTTCTTCATGGCAGGATTTCCGTGTGAAGCACCAGTTCACATGCGACTGTACTACTATGAGACATCCTCCTTGACAACACGCACACGAATTTCTAATGCGGTGAAAATTCCAGTTTATGGTTTTCCAGGGCTTAAGGCTTTGTTGTACCCGAAACTCCAATCTGAAAATCAAAACCCTAAACCCTTGAAGAACAACTAAACTCTAAGCCCTGAAACTCGAATTCCGAGGGCACAGGCTTTGGTTTCCCAAAACTTCAGCCTTCAGAGATTCAGAGATATCAAGCCGAATTCAGCAACCGAACATCTACGGTTGCCCGAGCTTCACTTCGGGCTATCTGACCTTCCAAAGCAGTATTGCACTAGTTGCGCTAGGCCGTTGAGGTCGACGGTCTTGGCATTTCGCTTGGTGAGCTTCATCCTTGCTGTATACTGGGTTCTTCTTTCGGGATACCTACATAATATGGGATAATTAGAATAGGGCATGGGGGTATAGTATACCATACTTAATATGCCAGTACACATGGGCTGGCATACAGGAGGACAGAGGAAAGCCGGCCAGCAATGGCTACTCCTCGGAGAAAACAGAAGGAAACATCTGAAACGCTTTCCGACATCGCTGACTAAAACCCCAAACTTTCCACGCCTGAACCCTAAACCCTAAACCGAAGCTCCTATAAAAATAAACCCTACCCCCCCCCCCCCCCCCCCCCCCCCCGCAGTCATTCTGTTCCAAGCCTTGTCGTCTTTCTTGGACATGAGGCAGCAGAGAACCGCGCCCAAGACAAAGCTGAGCAAAGAGCGGAAGTCCTGGCCCAACAGCCATGAGTCATGAGGTTGCTGGAGACCAAGATTGGCCACTAGGGCTTTTCCTTTTAGCGTTTGGGATTGCTGTGTTTTGGGGCTTATGGGGGGGGGGGGGGGGGGGGGGTTTAGGGCTTCGGGCTTAGGTTGGAGGGTTTCGAGACGAAGGGTCTGGGTTAAATGAAACCGTGCCAGCACACCCCGGCCTATGTTGAATGTGAATACCAGCCGTCGACCACAGACAAAAGCTGATGTACAAACCTAAAAGCCTAAAAACTCAATTCAGGAAAGAATCACCGCTTTGACACGCAAGACGAAGCATTAGCAACGAGTCGATTGGGGAACTGAAGATGTGGGACAATTTGAAGGTGTTGTCTTGTGATGCCGGACTAAAAGCTCGAAAGCTTACCACCATCGTTACCGTACCAAAGCGGTCAAAGCTCGGCAGCTACTAAAGTGACATTGAGGGTTTAGGATCTAAAGTAAAAGCTAGAAACTTGGAATATGATTATCCTAAACCCTTAATGGTAAATTATAAGGTATCCTACCCTGAAACCATATTCCAACTTTCTGGAGTTCCCTTTAAGGTTGGAGGATGAGGGCTGAGGGTTGACTGCCGAGTCTTCAGCGCTCGTCTGAATACATACCAATTTCAACATTGCCCACGGTTCCTTCTTATACTTCTACGACAATAACATCAATACTATCCCAAACCCGATTCCTACGACAATCATATCAATATCACCCAATACCCGCTTTCATCTTCAGGCACCGAAATCAAGACCCGCAGGCTGAGAATCCCGGGATGTCCTGCCACATCTCACAGGAGGTGTACCCCTCCCCGACCTCGAGAGCATCCCCAGAGCCTCCAAAACCCCTCAATTAAGGAATATACCTAGGGTTCCTTTAAGGGATCTATAAGGGATCTATAGGGTTTAGCATCCCTTAATTAAGGAATATACCTTAAATCATACGACGGCTCCTATGATAATTTAAGGTATATTTCCTTAGTTAAGCGGTTTTGGAGTCTCTGGGTCTCAGCATGTAATACAGGGGCCTTAATAAATAGAATGCGGTAAAGGATTATAACAGCTACGATAAGGGAACATAGGGGCCTTAGTAACTAGAATAGGGTTGGCGCCCATTATACGATAATTATAACGAGGAGCCCCTAAAAATAGTATAGGTACCTTTTAAGGCCCCTTTATTAGGGTTCAGGGCTGAGGGTTCAGGGGTCAGAATTTTGGGGTTTAGGGTTCAGGGTCCGGGGTTTAGAGTTTCATCCTCCGGCTGCGAGTGGTTAAGAAGAAAAAGGTGTCGGGATTCGGGAACTCCTAATAATTTTGAAGGTTTAGGGTTTTGGCTTGGGGTTTAGGGTTTAGGGTTTTGGCTTGGGCGGCCTGGGGTGGATTCTTTCGCAGTTTTGCCGAGCCTTCCTTCAGTGCGTTTTGTTCTCGAATGAGGGCTTGCGGGTTTGGGTCCAATATTATGAGGGGGTGTTAAGAACCCCAGGCATTAACGAACCTTCAGGCATGATACTGGTAGTCATCAGAGCCCGACACTATGCCGGCCCTCCTGACTTGGGTCGCAAGGCCAGATAGCCTTTAAAGGCTTAGGCTAAACCCTAAACCCTGAACCTAAGCCCTAAACCCTAAACCCTAGGGTCTAGGGTTGAGGGATCTTGGCGCGAAAAGTCGCGCCAAGGTGCGAGGCGATTGAACCTTCAAGTACTGCCCTCAGAAGCAGGACGGTTTAGGGTTTAGGGTTTAGGGGTTTAGGGTTTATCCCAACAAATCCAACTCTTATCTTTGGTTAGTAGGGAGTGGAGGAATGGGGTAGAATTATAACGACTATTACTACAATTCTTGCATTCCCTACTTACCAAAGGTAAGAAGGGCAGCATGCCGAGGTGCTGTGCAGCACCGACTAGCACGATCGACGATGCCGAAGCGGTGCAAAAGACCTTGACATACCCTAAGCTTGTTGGATTCCTAAGCAGCTACGGGTTGGTAATGCAGGGCCTTGATAACCAACACAGGGTCTTGTCGGGTAAGTATGTTATGCTAGAATGCTAGAGCACTTACATAGGGACCACAAGGAAATACGGGTATCACCATTATTGTTGTGATTGTTACTGTTTCCTTTGATACTACTAAGACTACTAAGACTACTAAGACTACTAAGACGACTACTACTACTACTACTACTACTACTACTACTACTGCTACTGCTACTGCTACTGCTACTACTACTACTGCTACTACTACTACTACTACCACTACTACTACCACTACCACTACCACTACCACTACCACTACCACTACTACCACTACCACTACTACGACTACGACTACTACTACTACGACGACGACTACTACTACTACTACTACTACTACTACTGTTACCATGAACTCCAGACCCCGAATCCCTACCGGCAAGACACGCGGAACTCTGTCGACCGGGCTTCTGAAGAAAGTTGCAGGGTCCAGGGTCGTGATCCCCTATTGAATCTAGCTTCTGGCGACCTGAGCTCCCTAAACCCTAAACCCTAAATCCCCAAATCCTAAACGCTAAACCCCTAAACCCTAAACCCTAAGTCCCAAAACCCTAAACCCCTAAGCTTTCGGGGGCTCCGGGGGTCATGCTCAGGAGACATGCCGGGTACCGAGGACGAAGACCCAGCTCCAGGAAAGCTTGAGTTCTGAGTCGGCGGCTACTAGAGGAGGGGGTCTATAAGGGATATACTATAAGGGTACTATAGTATGGGGGCCTCAACAATTAGAATAGGGTTTTGGGGCCCATTATACTTTAACTATAATCGGGAACCCCTAGACTAATGCTCATAATTCTTTAAGCCCCCATATTACTTGGAGCCTGGGTCCTATACCCCTGCAGACTCCCGAAACACAGACATTTCAACCTTTTTCGTTTGACAGGTTTAGTTTGCTGCTGCTACAAGATCTTGTTACAAGCTTTCAAGCCCACACCCAAAACCCCACAACCCCACACCCCCATACGCCCCCATACCCCCCCCCCCCCCCCCACAGCCCCACACCTCTATGTTGAGCTGAAACACTCAATTCTGGAACCCGGGCCCCGAGCCAAGTGTCGCCGCGGCAAAGACGGATGCAAGCAGGCACTGCCTCAACCACAGTGGGACTCCCTGAACCCTAAACCCCGAGTTCCTGAAGTCCAGAACCCTAAACCCGAAACCCCATAGTCCTGAACCTTAAACCCCCAAGTCCTGAACCCCAAACCCCAAAGTCCTGAACTCTAAACCCTAAACCCCAAAGTCCAGAACCTAATAACCCTAATTAAACCCCCAAAGTCCGGAACCCTAAACCCCAAAATACCGAACCTGAAAGCCGAACCGCCTGAACCCTAGTTCCGACCCTTAAACCCCACATGGAGCTGAGGATTTCCAGACTCCGCGCTTCTGGACGGTGCTCTCGAGCTCTTGACTGCCCGTAAGAGCCCTTATAACGGTTTAGGGGTTAGGGTTTGAAGGTTTAGAGGTTCAGGGTTTAGGGTTAGACAAATCCTGATAGGAACCTTCGTTGAGCCCTTGACGGAACCATTTACAGAATCCTTAAAGGAGCTCTTATAGAAACCATTCTGGGAAACCCGGTGAGCCCCTTACGCCTAGATTATGGAAGATGCCTCAAACCGTAAGATGAAGTCCCTTGTACTTTGAGGCATGCCATTACATAATTATTACAACAGCTAAACCGCCCTAAACCCCACCCTAAACCGATATTTACGGGGCATGGGGCTCGCGGAAAACACGGAAAGGAGACCTTGCATAGGCCAAAGGGCGCTCACGCACACCGAAAAGTCGACATCCCTCCAAAATCCAGTCCAGGGAACCCAAAATCCTCTACAATGGTCAATCAAGAAAGAGTATGTTGTTACGGTTTTTAGAAGGGCTTTGTAGTACATGAGCGCCTTTATACTTGGAACAGGTTTGTGTAAGGTATGGTTCACGGGCTCCCATCCCGGATTCCCTTAGTGTTTTGTGAAAACATATACACCAAAGTCATCAGAGCCGCTGACCTTGGTCGATTGTTCGGGAAGTGAAGCCACTGAGTAGGTCCCCACGGGACCCAGTCCGCCACGTCCAAAAACTGAAGGGTAGGGACGAGATCAGCGTCAGTCTCATCAGTTTTGACTCCAAGGTTACACCCTCAAGTCTTTGATGCTACATCGAGCAAAAGCAATGAGTGAGATCATATAGTACAAAGCATCCATGGCTATAGCTCCTCCCTTGAGGTACTGGTCCAAAGGAACTAAGCGACTTGCGCGAAGGACATGAAGCTGCAGGACATCAAGCTCGTCAGCCCATGCGAGCTTCACCGAGCGGCTGCCACAGTCCGTCGTTGTAGGAACCGAACGTGGGAAGGGTGTCAGAGGTGTCATAGGGACTAGAAGGGAATGCTATTGCCCATTGCTTATATGCATCGGACCCACATAAAGTCTCTGTAAAGAGGCGTGTGTGTGCATATACATATTTATATAATACATAAATGTGAAAATAAATAAATAAATAAATGAATAAATAAATAAATAAGTAAGTAAATAAATAAATAAATAAATAAGTAAATAAATGAAAAAATAAATAAATAAATAAATAAGTAAATAAGTAAATAAATAAATAAATATAAATATAAATATATATATATATATATATATATTTATTTATTTATTTATGTATGACATGAAAAGATGTAATATATTGTATACATATTTCGTCTTTATTCATGTATACAGCCTAGGCCAGAACAAAGCTTGTACGGTAAAGCACTCGCAGCGAGAAGGACCTTAATAACCAGAACAGAATGGGTTTTGGGGGTGTGCTATAGTATAACTACAGAACTCTTCTTTCCAAAAAGTATGATGAAACACGCGACTTATCAAACAGCTATTTAACCACCAAGAAGCATCCAAAACACTCAACCAACAAAAAGGAGCACTGACGGCGCTCCTGGCAGCATCGTCCCGAAGCCCAAAAAACCTCAAAGTCCTTAAAGAAACCCTACACCCTACACCCCTAAACCCAGAATCCTAGGGCTCCGGGCAGCGTCATGAGGTCCCTAAATCCCCTAAGCCCAAACCCCTCTAAACCCTGAACACTAGACCCTAACCCCTAAACCCTCAACCCCCCCAAAAAAATATGGACCCTGAACCCTAAACCCTGAAAGTGCGATTGCCAGGTGTCCCGGCAGCATCATGAGGTCCCGAACCCCCAAAACCCCTTATAGATCCCTTATTGTACCCTTATGGATCCCTTTAAAGGAATTTTCTGAGACTCCCGGCAGCATCATGAGGTCCCTAAATCCCCTAAACCCAAACCCCTCTAAACCCTAAACCCTAAATCCTCAAAGCCCTCAAAAAAGTAGGTCTCCCGGCAGCATCATGAGGTCCCTCATTTCCCTAAACCCTGAAGTGCGATTCCCAGCCCCAAAAACCCACAAAATCCTGAAAGACACCATAAACCCTACACCCCCAAACCCTAAAAGGAACCCCAGGGCTCCCTAAACCCTATAAGCCCTAAATAGGTCTCCCGGCAGCATCATGAGGTCCCTCATTCCCCTAAACCCTGAACCCTAAACCCCCATAGATCCCTTATAGTACCCCTATAGATCCCTTATAGTACCCTTATGGATCCCTTTAAAGGAACCCTTATAGTACCCTTTATGGATCCCTTTTTAAAGGAATCCCCTTTTGGGTCTCCCGGCAGCATCATGAGGTAGTAGCTCGAGCCATGGGAGCCCTGACTGGTCTCCCGAGGCTCTGGGCTCGACACCCGGGAGGATGACGAAGCCCCTGGCTTGCCAGAGACTCCAAAACCCCTTAATTAAGGAATATACCTTAAACCATAATAGGGATCCTAATATGATTTAAGGTATATTCCTTAATTAAGGGGTTTTGAAGCCCCTGGCTTCGTTTGGGCCTTAGGGGTTCGGGGGTTTAGGGGTGTAGGGGTTTAGGGTCTGGCTTCGTTTTTTTTTAAGTGCAATGGCCCTCTTTCGAATCTGGCTTCGTTTGGGACTTCGGGGTTTGGGGGCTTAGGGGTTTGGGGGTTTAGGGGTTAGGGGTTTAGGGGTTTAGGGTTTAGGGGCTTAGGGCTTAGGGGTGTAGAATTTAGGGTTTAGGGCTTGGGGTTTAGAGTTTGGGGTTTAAGGGTTTAGGGTTTAGGGTTTAGGGGTTTGGGGTTTAGGGTTTGGGGGTTTAGGGGTTTAGGGTTTAGGTCTTAGGGTTTTCGGCTTAGGGTGTGCACCTCCAAGGCTTACCTTCGGTTAGTAGGGAATGGAGGAATGGGGTACATTTTCACTACTATTACTACCATTCTTCCATTCCCCACGGACCAAAGGTAAGTTGGGGCTTAGGGCTTCGGGTTTAGGGGCTTAGGGGTTTAGGGGCTAGGCGTTTAGGGTTTAGGGGTTTAGAGGCTAGGGTTTAGGGTGTAGGGTTTAGGGCTTAGGGTGTAGGGTTTCGGGTTTAGGGTAATACTAGCAATAACAAAAACGTGATAGTGAGACTACTAGACGTAATCAGAATCGCTTAGTTTAGGGTTTGGGAGAGAATTAGTCATACTAGCTACAGTAATCATAATAATTGTGGGCTATTTGGGTGTTGAGGTGGGGTTGGGGGTTCATGGGAAGTTATAAATGGGGCTACAAGAAGGGCAGCCGGAATTGTAACCCATGTTATATAGGGGCATATCACGATGACTACCCGTGAATCTCCAAGTAGGAGGAACAAGGATGGTTTAAACGGTTTTCTTACAGGTTTAGATTTTTGGCTTTGGGGATTACTTGAAGGATCGCGGGACTTAGTATTTGAGGCTATAAATAATATGTTAGCATAGTTACAAATGCTTGTAGCCCCAATTAAGGTACCTATAACGTGACATACTAGACCCCAAGAGTAAGCAAGGGTGGTAGAAGGGAACCTGAACCCTAAAAAAGGGAATAAGGGCCTACTCTGGGGCCTAGCATATTGTGATCCTCCAAGTAGGGCTTCGAGGCTTGGGGGTTTTGGGGCTTTGAGGATTTTCGGTGGCTTGGGGGGAGCTTTGCGGGCTCCAGGTTGCAGACCGAGAGGGCAGTTTTGGGGATTCGGCTTTAAAGGGCTTAGCAGGCTTCGAGCCAGGTTTAGGGTTTAGGGTTGAGGGTGCAATGCTCAGCCGATCTCCCGCCAGCGTTCAAGAGAGCTCCAAAGTACAAACGAACTCCTGCTTACACTCACCAGCAGCAGCAACCAATGGGACCTACTCCATGTGGGGTCGGGCGAGATGCTCTAAGCGCAGGTAACATGGGGACCAGGGCATTGGGCTACATTCTGCTATTACTATAGTAAGAACCTCAAACCGTATCGGTAATCCTGCAATTATCATGTGTTCGAGTTCCCTACAAGGTTCAACCCCTGCTAGATAGGTTTATTACATGCCCGGGACGCTTGAATGGAGCACCCCCCCAATCAAGAACTCCCCAGGCGGGAGTGCCTTGCGGGGTTTACGTTTTACCATAGGGGCCTCAACAATTAGAATAGAGTTTTGGGAAATATTATACTATAACTTTAATCAGGAACGACCAAAATAGTATACTTAATTATTTACGCTTCTACATTACGGTTTAAGGCTCTCCGGATCCCAGCCTGTTTCTTTGGATGTATGCATGGCTCGATGGGTTCAAGAGCCGTTTCTTAGTGAAGCGAAAGCCTTGATCCACAAACAGCAGCACGTGATGCGCCGTGAATGTCGTGGCCGCAATTCGAGACTGTATCTAGGGAAAGTATGACAGGGTGGAGGGTCATAGAGCGCAGGTATAAGGGGTAGCACCGGGTTAATGCTCAACCACCAAATCAAGGCAATTGCCCTGCCGCCGAAATCTACTACAGGAGTCTTGCCAAGTACGATAGGGCATAGGGTTTGGGCGGAATATGACACTTCAACATAATCAGGGAATCATCAATAGGGATCATCATGTTTTAGATTGCGTGCATGGTTTCCAACAGTATCAATACTACTACTGCCATTGCTATTGCCGTTGTTGTTGCAATAGCCACTACTACTACTACTACTACTACTACTACTACTACTACTACTACTACTACTACTACTACTACTACTACTACTACTACTACTACTACTAGTACCACTACCACTACCACTACCACTACCATACCACAACCGCTACCGCTACCGCTACCGCTACCACTACCACTACCACTACCACTACCACTACCATTACCACTACGACTACGACTACGACTACGACTACGACTACGACTACGACTACTACTACTACTGCTACTACTACTACTACTATTACTACTACGGTTGATGATACAAATCCTGCATTACCCTCAATAGGAAACATACCATAATTCCCATAGTTTAGGGTAGTTAAGGTAATGCAGGATTTATATCATCAAGAGTACTGCTACTACTACTATACTACTCCTTCTGCTGCTATTGGTATTGCTATGTTTACTTACTATCAACTATTCCAGAGTCGGTATTATTGCCGCGACCTTTTCTGTCTCGCAGTGCACATCCTCCCAGACGCTCCAACTTCCCTCGCTTCGAAACAGGAGGCCGTGATAGTTACATGAGAAGATGCTGTATGGGGCTTTATATAGGGTTGTGCGAGCCGGGGTTTTATAAGAGGTTATACGCAGCTAATGTACCTGTATTTGGGATTTCTTACGGTGAGTGTTTTATACGATCGCCTGTATCGTGTGCCTCGATGAGGAAACCGTTACACCCAACGGGACACCTGATTACTAAACTCGTCTTCTCTCGTGAAGGTTTAGCAGGGGGATGATGCAGTTATGGCCCGTAGAGTAAAATTGGCCTGCTACAGGATTTCTAACAGGATTTGTTCTTTGTGGGGGGAGGGGGCCTTATATTACTTTAATACCGTACAAGAAGGGGCACTGATTATTCTTAGTTGTTCCGACCCCTGTATTGGCCATCAGGAGTCTGCTTTTGAAGGAGCGGAAATTGGGGTTTCTGTGCCCGTCCGGACTGCCACAGGCGCGAAGCACTGCTCGACGCCAGGCAGGAAAACCGCAGCGACGACCGACCAATGATGCAAAGACGCGAACATGTCGAGTTTGGGCACGACATAATTGAGGTTTAGGGTTTAGAGCTCAGGATTGGGGGTACATGACTGGGGCATCATGGTTGCGATAATCCGAAACGCCCGCCTGTAAGGCCAAACCTTACGGTTCCCTTTCGCCCATCCCCTATACAATCCCAACAAGCTGAATTGGCTCTTCAACCCTCAGACGTCCATGGCTTTGCGTGCCTGGTCATGAGCCTCAGGACACAGCATTCTGCAAGTGCAGCCAGGTAGCCCCTAAACCCTAAACCCTAGCTTTCACCGCTATCGGGCTCAAGGGAGCAACTGCGGCGGACCCGGAAGCTGGGCGACCAGCCCGCTGTCTCTGGAGCTCGAGCTCATAGAGCCTCAAGCCACTGGGCTTGTGGACGAGTTTGGAGATTCGAGTTCATGCTTCTTGACCTTTTAATCCTTCAACTTTTAACGTGCTTAGACAGCTGAAAGACATCGAAGCCCTCGGATGCATTGCGCTTCACATTCGAGCCTCTCTAACACCAACGCTCGCTTGATTGCGTCAGAGTAGCAACCCAGGACAGTCCGCAGATGCAGCAGAAAGCGCGTTGCTTTAGTGTCGTAGCAAAGCAGGCAGAGCAAAACCTAGGACCTCATATAAGCAGAAGGCGATAACATGTGGCATCATGCTGTCCTTCTGACGCGACATGGTACCGAATGCTACACGATTGTACAAGGTGATGCAACGGAACAAAGATTGCGCCTGAAACTCTCGGAGGCTTTTGCTGCATTGCGAGGATTCATCAAACTGTTCTGGTGGAGCACATCAAATCACGACGTTGATGTTGCGATCTGCTGTCTTAACGGAAATGTCTTCACGTATTTATAGAGGAGAAAGCAGGAGAGACAAAACAGAGAGAGAATAAGAGACATTGATACTTATTGGAGATAATGAATGGGGCCTTATCAATTAGCATATAGAGTTCTGGGGTACATCATAGGTTAAGGAATTAAACAGGTGATTCTTCAGGTTTCTACGTGCGATAAATGTGCACCAAGGCTTTGCCTTCTCATCTCAGACTCAGACCCCGGCCAGGCGAGTCCCGTACAATATGAGATAATATGTTATAGGACACAATAAGATCATATGGTATACACTAATCTACTATAGTGTACTATAACATACTATACTACATTGTAATATGCGACACGACGTTTGAAGATGATATAGTATACAGTAATACACCATAATATATTAAAACATATTTTGAAACCTTATATAAACGGCTGTGTTGCAATATAGTATGGGATAGTAAAATATGCTATAATCTATAAAGTACTGTACATACAATGTACCATACTATACTGTAATGCAAGGCACTATAAGGTAATGAAATACGCAGTAATACGCTACAATACACCGTAGACTGTTATCATTCTTAAAGGACTATACATGATCAAAACATACTAAAATCTAAAATAATATACGAAGAAGACACTACAACATACTATAAGAAACTATAATGCTGTCATGTAACGCAACACGACCCTGTCCTATCCGACTCTTGAGTCTCTGGCTCAGCAGTGTTGTTCCCCGACATGGTGGTGACGAAGGAGTAGACAATCTGCCGGGTTCCGGGGAATCCGCGGCTTGTTCTTGTTTTTGTTGAGGGCCTTTTGTGGTATCTGCGGGGCCTATGGCTTAGGGCTCGCAGGCGCATCAACTCTGACAAAAATCTGAACCCTACTGTAATCTAGACTAGAAAAAGGATCCTAGCCTAGACGAAGGATTACGCAAGGCTTTTACGATGTCCGGCGCGCAGTGTATGTTTGGGAGCACAGCTTCGATCCCAACGTGTCTTCTGCTTGCTGCTGGAGTTCAGGGTTGGGGCTGAGGATGGCTGACTTACCTTTGGTTAGTAAGGAATGGAGGAATGGGGTACAGTTTAGGGTTTAGGGTTTAGGGGTTTTGGGGTTTAGGGTTTAGGGTCTCCAAGGCTTACCTTTGGTTAGTAGGGAATGGAGGAATGGGGTACAGTTTAGGGTTTAGGGGTTTTGGGGTTTAGGGCTTAGGGTCTCCAAGGCTTACCTTTGGGTTAGTGGGGAATGGAGGAATGGAGTACAGTTATAAGTACTATTACAACCATTCTTCCATTCCCTACTAACCAAAGGTAAGCTGAGGCATAAGGCGTGGAGTTGATGTAGGGGCCTTGAGATTTAGACTAGGGCTTTTGACTGCTTTTAAGTATACTAGAATAAGGAACCTTGGGGAATAATGTTGGCAATTATTTCAGCCCCGATTTTGGGTTTACGATATTACAACATACTATAATCAAACGAAAAGTGCACCAGATCATGCTTCACATACGGTTCCTGATAATGGTATCGCTCAGCATAGCGCAACCTGACGCGCTGTGAAAGGCAACTTAATATGATACAGCTAATAAAAGCAGGAGGCGATGCTCGATAAGATGGCACGCGGATAGTCGTATCGTACAGTACTATAAAGCATAGCAGCCAGCAGCTTTACACCATGGAGACCAGCAAGACACAATAAGTCTTCTCCCGCACGAGAAAACACGTTCCTGAGTGGCGGAAGGTAAGGCTGTTCCTACAAAAAAAGCAAAAGAACACCCAAATAAACAACTCTGCCATAAGTGTAACAGTGCAGCCCTACTGTACACTTACCAGGGCATAACCTCAACCTTCAACTCCTAGCCCTGAGCCCCATACGGGAGTTTCCGAAAATTAGGGGTACCTTACTTGGTGCTCTTTTAATAAGGATCCTACTATTTTAGGGTACTATATTTGGGTCCCCTATTTTCGGAAACTGCCATATCCCAATTAAGCCTTCAAGCCCTTAGCCCTAAGCTTCAACGCCTAACGCCCATCTAAAACGACTTACGTGGGTGGTTCTCTACATTAGGGTTCCTTTTAAAGAACGGCACCTTCTTAAAAAGGACCCCCCAAAGCGACCCTAATTTAAGAATTACCTCCACTTGGAGGTGCATGGGTAGTTACAACTGGGGTTAGAAGTCCTTTAATATGGGATATAAGTACAGCTACCCTACTAATAACCCCACTTATAACTACCCATGAACCTCCAAGTAGGCCCTAAACCCTATGCCCCTATAGAATCCCTCTAGATCCCATTAAAAGGACCCTAGGGACTCTAAGTGAAGAACTACCCTTCATGGCAGCACGCAGCTTGCAGACCTTAACCCTGAATAACCTACCTTTTCAAGGACTTACATCAGGAAATCATGGTAAGGAGCCCTAAAAGGATAGGTTATTCAGGGTTAAGGCAGCACCCTAAACCCTAAACCCTGAACCCTGAACCCTAAACCCTAAGCCCTAAACCCCTAAGCCCTAAACCCGTAAACCCTAAACCCTTGACCTGTTGCAGACCGAGACGCCATGGTCCCGGCCAGAGGAAGGCAGAGACCGAAGATGATCCCAAGCCTTCCCTGCTTTCCACCCGGCAGTAGCCTGGTAAGATGAGGGCTCCTTTAAAGGGATCCTTAAGGCTTTAAGGGTTCCTTCAAGGGATCTATAAGGCATCTATAGGGTTTAGGATTTAGGAGTTTAGGGTTTTGCGGTTTAGGCTGCAAGGTTTAGGATTCAAGGTTTAGGGTTCAGGTTGCAGGGTTCACGGTTCAAGGGCGGGGTTTAGGGGTTTAGGCTTCAAGGACTAAGGCCTGGGGCTTTTGGTGAACAAGTCAGGACTCTTGCAACGTTGGTAGAAAGGTTGCTGCGTTCTCAAGCTCCATTAACATCCCAAAGCGCTTAGGGTCTAGGGTTTGTTGAAGCTGAAACCCTTTTGTCCACCGCCAAGACCTAAAGTCCACGGGACTTAAACGCCTCTGCACGTTGAAAGGCTCAAAATGCAGGAGAGGCACAGAAAGTTGGAACATCGAAAAACAGGTTCCTCTGTTCCGCGGTTATGGTTCGGGATACCAAGGTTCCTCAGACAATGAAACATAGGTACCTGCACCAGACTGTGATGTCGGGCGACTTCATACAGTAAACAGATTGCCGAACCCCTCGGGGCCTATAGTATCCGGTTGGTTGGTGAGCTGGTCCTCTCTGTAACACAAAGCGCACAAGGTTGTTGTACGGGTCTAGAGCTTTGGGCTTGGAGCTTTAGGACAGTAGACTCTGCGGGCTTCTGGGGTTTAGGATGACACGGCTCCGGGGTTTGTTCTGCTTCAGGTTTTGAAAATCAGGGTTGAGGGCTTACAGTTTGCCACGGTTCAGACTTGCGCTAGCTGGCACATTCCTAATCCAGCTGAATCTAGGAGAGCTGCATGCGAGCTCCAACAACTACGTAACTGCGAACGACTTGGCTGCTTGGCAACCACACAGGGAAAGTCTAGAACACTGTGGGGCAGAGCTCTGTTCAACCACCGACTTGATTGGGGTTAAGGACTCTGGTGCTCCGAGGTTCAAGTAAAAGCCAGAAAGTTGGAATATGGTTATCCTAACCCTTCTATGGTAAATTATAGGGTATCCTACCCTGAAACCATATTCCAACTTTCTGGAGTTCCCTGTAAGCTTTTGGGCTTCAGATTGTCAGTGGATTGCTTGACAAAGCGAGCACAGCGCACGTCTTGTAGAGACTGTTGAGGCCGCGGGAAGCGCGAGTCCTTAGTTGGTTTAGGGGTTTTGGGTTTATAGGGCTCCGAAGGGATCTCTTGGAGCTTGCCAACCTTCTCAGGGCACCTCTGAGACAAGTCCTAATCCCTACATACTGGGACTCTTGTCTAAAGGGAGGGCCACATGACCACACCAAATTCTCAGAAGCCCGGCTCTGTCAAACCATTCCCTGACAGCAAGAGATCAGCAGCTCCGAGAAATCTCGGTGTCGGGGAATATAGCGGCCTTTCTAATTAGAATAGCGTTCTGGGGCCCATGATACATTACACATGTACTTATAGCAAGGAACACCCAGAATAGTATAGGTAATTGTTTGGGAGTTTCGGAAAAATAAGGGTACCTGATTTTGGGCCCTTATCATAAGGTTGCTACTATTTAGGGTACCATATTGGGATCCCCTATTATCGGAAACTCAAATTTCGTACCAGCTGATGGATGGCGACCATGGGGTTGAGTCACTGGTGTCGCTAGGCACTGCCTTCCACCCATCTCAGTTAACTGAGTTGTACTTTAAGCCGTTTGAAAATTGCTTACTACTATGGTTCTCTACAAAATGGTAGGGGAAATTAAAAGATCCCAAAGGACAACCCAGATAAAGGTCAATTTCGGTCACCCTGCTTTAAACCAAAGAACGAGTAAAAGAGAAAACACCACCAAGCGCAGAGCTGCACATGCAGGCTGGAATATGCAGGATGTAACAGGGCGAGCAGTGAGACGTGTCCTTCTTGTGCGCAGGTGTGTGTGTGTGTGTGTGAGAGAGAGAGAGAGAGTGTGTGTGCATGTGTGCTGCTGTGTTTGTTTTCTTTTTGCTCTGTGTTTGCTGTTGCGCCCGTGGCACACCGAACATGAGATACTCACGCGTCCGGTCCCGGATGCAAAGCGAGAACATCTATGGGTAGACATACAGGGATGTGCACACGGATAGCATAAACAAACGCAGCAGAACAGACTGCAATAAGAATGTCTGCGAGGCTGAAATCATGCTACAAATTCCCCTAGACCCCAAGCCCGGAATTCAAAACCCTGATCATAAGCCCTGAACCCCCAAACCTAAACCCTGATGATCTGATTCTTGCGCTAAGCCTGGGGCATGGCGGAAGGTCCCTTCTTCGACACGCGCACCGTCGTTTTCATCGATGTAGGGAAAGACTGCAACGGGTTTAGGGTTTAGGTTTTAAATTAAAGTTTAGGGTGCAGGAAGGGCTATGACTGGAAGGGATAAAAGGGCTGCTAAAAAAGGGTTATGCAGGCACCGCTATAGGGATTCACTCTCCGACCAGCCCCCTTAAGCACCAGTAAGTTGAGGTATAGTGCTCGCGTCCTTGCAACAGCCTCGTAGGAAGACATATATGATGCTTCCGACTTCGTTTGTAGCATGAATTTACCCGAGAGCTTCGGGCTTAGGGCCTGTAGATTGCATGAAAGCTGAAGTGTTAAGATACGGCGGTCTATGTAGGGCCATGTCAAGCCTTTGTAGGATGTAGTGCTATCAGCATGGCAGTCAGAGTCTAGGGCACTTCAACTTTGAATCCATTCTTAGTATCTTAGAGAAGGGCTTTCGGTTCGCAGGGTTGTCAAGCGAGTGGAGGGCAGCTTGGCGTTGCTCGTAAGTATGAATGAAAGCACAGTTCAGGGTTCACTCCGTCCGTCAGGGTCTACTAGTCCACCGTAAATATAGCAAGAAAACCGTTTTCAGTAGTTATTTAGGCTGCTATGGTAGGGCATTTTTGGGATGCCCCTCCTCCCCCAAAGCACTTGGGCCTCCATCTCGCGGTGATAGATGAAGTTGTCGCCAAGGAAGCCCATGTTGGCGGCTATGCGATGGGCCTGTGAGGAGGATAAATATCTCATGAATTCAGCTCAAGTTCCCTTTAAAGTCTCGTTTAAAGGAGCCCTTCAAGGAGCCCTAAGCCCTGGTTTCCGGTTTGGGCTCCCCCTTAGCGCGAGACGCAGGAGATCTGAAAAAAATTCCGAACTCCGGCATCCCCAGCCCAGGACGGCCTTAAAGTTCTGCTTCCAGGAGCCCATGGCGGCAAGTGCTGCGTCTTGGGCCTACAAAATCCGAAACCCAAAACCCCAAAGCCCTGAAGCCTCTCAGAGTCCTACAGCCTGAAGCCAGAGGCCTCCTCCAAATGTGGGGACCATCATGGCTATGTGCAACCCAGACACCTGGAGAAAGGCTCATATTAAACAAGTAACATATATATATATATATACCATAACATCTCATACCATATCAGGTCATATCGTATCAGAACCCAATGTGTGGGATGCCTCTCCAGACTGCGCTATATGCGAGGGTATAGCCCGTGGTCTTGAGTTGTGTTGGCTGCAGCAAACGTCGACTGATGCTGCTACAAATGCCTGCAGAACAACATGCCGGATCGGGCAGGCAGAACGAACGCGCAGGCAGATATTGTATAAGAGTGTTCATACATATATACAAATATATATGTATGTATGCATATGCTATGCAATGATTGCCTGTCTATGAATATAAGTATATACATACATACACGCGTAAATACATACATAGACACTTATACACACACACACATGAAGCCATGCACATGCACATATAATCTGATCTTGATCGACCTGAGCTGATATGACATGCATGTGACATGGTAGTGTGTGTATGTAGGTGTGTAAGTAAGCAAGCATGCACATGGACACATATACAGATGGATGTACATGTATATATATATATATATAGATATATAGATATAGATATAAATAAATATGTGTATATATATATATATATATATATATATATATCATGCATATATGTATGTGTCAGGCCATGCCATTGCATACCACATACCAAAACCGCAATACACATATGTAGGTGTATATACATACATATATACATATACACCACGCACCATACTTTATGCCATATATCGTATCATATATGTAACAAATATAGCACATACAACGACATGTACGGCAGAGCGTGAGCAACATACCTTAGAATGTATATAGTATACCATGACACATGATGGTATGGCATACCATATCACAACATATCACAACGCATCATGTTGCGTGTTTGCGTGTTTATAAATAAATATGTATATATATATATATATATATATATATAACTGTCCAAAGACGCAGGCTTGACGGATTCCGAGCTGGATGCCAAGATCAGTCGACATCCCTAGCCGTAGGCCGCACAGTAGCCACGGACTAATGCCATTAGCACCTGGGTGGTTGTCGAAATTATGGTACCTCATTGGGTCCTGATTATAAGACGACACCTAATATTTAGAGTACCCGTTGTCAAAATTATGATCGCTTTTTGGGTACCCTAAATATTAGGTGCCATAATATAATAGATTACCCCAAAAGGGACCCTAATTTTGTCAACCACGCACATAGTGATTGAATGAAACCGGAGCCTCGGACACTGCATGAGCCTAATATAGGGGCCTGAATAATTAGTCTAGGGGGTTCCTTTAAAGGGCTCCTTATAAGAGCTACTGTAAGGGATACTAGAAGGGTTTATTATGGGGGCCTTAATAATTTGAATAGGGGTTTGGGGCCCATTCTACTCTAATCATAATAAGGAAACCCCAAAATGATATAGGTAATTATTTAGGTCCTTCTATACCAATCAAAGCGACTCTGCCGAATGCACAGGAAGCTGAGCCGCCTCTTTTGCTGATGCATATCAGCCTGTCCCGCCTTTCATGTGGTGGCCAGTCTGTTCGTTGGGAGGTGCTGCACGTCAGATTGTGGCAAGCCGGGATTTCTGTGGCATGCTTTCTCCACTCCGACAGGCGGAGAAAGCAGGTTGAGTCAATGGGTAACTTAGGACTTGCTGCATCGAAGGATGCCACCGTCACCGGAGAGTTGCCACAAGCTGACAGTGCGAGCATCTCATAGCACATCTGTGGCGGACAGCAGGGACGACCAGGGCCGGAGCAAAATAAAGCCCTGAGTCATTCTCGGGCTTCACTCCGGGTGGACCCATCTGCTTCGGTCGTGCCGTGCAGTCAAGGGCCACGGTCTGTGCGTGAGATGAGAACTGAGTGCGCGCCGGAAGGCACCGGACAAAAACGAGCCCTCGTATTGAGCGTTGAGAATGACCTTCACTGGTCTCTGGATATGTGCAGTGTGGTGTTCAGAGCTCGTGCCGCGGGCACATCGCAGCTGGTCATGACCTTGAAGTCAGAATAAACATTCGGATTCGGGCCGTGCAATCTTCTGCCTACTGTGACTAACGAGTAGGCAGAGGTGTGAAACTTGTTTCAAAGATGTGCTTCGACAACTACCGGCAAACCCTTTGTATTCGCACCAGCAAACACTTGTGGTTTCGCGCGGCACCTGTCCACAAATGTCACTGACCTGTCTGCTCCAAGAACTCGAGAAGCAGCATTCAGGAGGCAAGCTTCTGCTGCAACACACGCTGCACGGACTGAGGGACGTCCTGCCAAGTTTAGCTGCACAGGCGGAGGTGAGATGAGGGCTTGGGCACATGCCTGTGTCTGTGCATGGATGCGTTTGCATGCTGTGTGCACATGTGGGCACCTCAGGAAAACCCAAGCATAAACCCTAAGCCCTTCAACCTAAAACGTGAACCATAAGCTAAAATTCCCGGAACCCTTAAACCCTGAACGCCTCAACCCTAAGAGCCATTCTTTTCTTCTCGCACCAAGCGCGCTCGCATCGCAGGGCTGTGGCCAGCTCTGCGTGGCCGGCTGCCAAAGCCCAATCCTGGCAAAACAGCAGCCCGCAAGGGAGCCCTACAAATCCCTTACAGCGGCGCTGACTGGACCCTGTAAGGAGCAGCAGCCCTACATGAAGTTTTCTGGGTTTGGGGGTATTTCGTTTGCTTTTCTTAAATACTAATTTCCTACAGTCCTCTACATCTAACCCCCACAACCCTAAACCCCTAAACCAGTAAGCGGTGGTGATACAAGGGTTTCCTAAAAAAGGGTTGGCCAAACCTCAAGGCTGCAGTCGATGTTCGTGTGAGGACTCGATGTAGGGTCAACAACACCACTAGTAGTAGTAGTAGTAGTAGTAGTAGTAGTAGTAGTAGTAGTAGTAGTAGTAGTAGTGGTAGTAGTGGTAGTGGTGGTAGTGGTAGTGGTAGTGGTAGTGGTAGTGGTGGTAGTAGTAGTAGTAGCAGCAGCAGCAGTAGTAGTAGTAGCAAGTAGGAGTAGTAGAAGTAGTAGTAGTAGTAGTAGTAGTAGTAGTAGTAGTAGTAGTAGTAGTAGTAGTAGGAGTAGCAGTCGCAGGAGTTGCAGTAGCAGTAGCAGTAGGTATAGTAATACGAGTATGTAGTAAGAACAATAACACCACAACAGTAACAATAAGAAGAATAACAACAACATAACAACGGCGGGTAAGTCCCCATTATTGGTGTAAACAGCGTGTCAATGGCTGGTGCTTTTGCACGACGATGGGCCTCTTCTGAAACAATGCTGATGATGATGATGATGGCGATGATGAAAATAACCGTGAGTGCACCTTGATATATTCACTGTTGGTGGTCAAGAAGTTTGAAGCTGTTGGATGAGGCTGTCGGGCTTAATTAGGACTTAAGGTTTCCGGGATTAGGGGTTTAGGGCTTAGGGCCCCCATGTGAAAGCTCACACGATAGCCGAACAGAGACAGCATCCTAAAATGCCACCGGAAAGCAGCCAGCCTTTTCTTGCCGTCGACAAAGCATGTTTTTTCCCAGGCTCCAGGCATGTATGATTGAAGCCGAGGTGCCCACGTCGGACTACCACCAACAACGAGGATCCGCAGGCAGTTATCGAGAGTTGTAGGGATGTTGAGGGAATTAGAAAAATCATGATCATCGTCACTGAATTGCCCGCCTCCACCATCACCAAGGTGATTACTTACTTATGTCGGTACTGTTCATCATTGTCCTTATTGTTGCCGGTACCAGGTACCATCATCACGCTTGTTGGCACTTGCACCAGCTCGACATTCCAGATGTGGGTGGTTGTCAAAATTATGGTCCCCCTGGGCCTGCTGTGGTTGTTAACCCTTTCGCCGGCGTGCTTGCTGGGACCCCAGGGGCGGCACTAAGGCCTAGGATTGTTTCCAGGCCGAAGAGCACCCAGCAAGCAGGCGTGGGGGTCACAGTAGGGCGACAGTGCCGGCATTTTGGGTCTCTTTGCGGCTGGAGGCTGACGTGTTTCTTGTGGGAGGGTTCCCGGTTCGAACCTGGTGATCGCGCTTCTACACTTGACATGATCTGATGGAACAGCTACCAGTGGATCCTGTTTCACGCGGGGAGTGAGCGGTTACGCAAGTGTCGATGGTACAGCAGTTCGGCTTGATCGCGGTTCTCGCCTGGAGTGCTCTATGAGCTGATGGAAGCTCTGTCGGGATGGATCCCGGTTCTCGCCTGGTGTGCGCGGTTACGCAATCGGCAATGAGCTGATAGCGCTGGCGGGATGGATCCGGTTCGCGCCTGGAGTGCGCGGTTACGCAAGTGACAATGAGCTGATGGAAGCTCTGTCGGGATGGATCCCGGTTCGCGCCTGGTGTGCGCGGTTACGCAATCGGCAATGAGCTGATAGCCCTGGCGGGATGGATCCGGTTCGCGCCTGGAGTGCGCGGTTACGCAAGTGACAATGAGCTGATGGAAGCTCTGTCGGGATGGATCCCGATTCGTGCCTGGAGTGCACGGTTACGCGAGCTGCAATGAGCTGATGGAGACTCGAGTCGGGATGGATCCGGTTTGTGCTGGGGCGCGCGGTTGGCCACCCGGTTCGCCTGCCCTAAGACCCTATGGTTTTTTCAGGGTTTTCTTTGTGGTTTGATCCTTAAGCCTTCGGGCCGGAGGTGATGCCACTGCTATCTAACAGGCCAGGCCTTCGGGTCTCGGTCGTCCCTCCACTCCACTCCACTCCACTCCACTCAAAATTATGGTCCCTTTTTGGGTCCTTTATGCAATATGCCACCTATTATTCAGGATGCCCAGAAAGGGACCTTGATTTTGCCCATTTCGTGGTTGTCGTCATCTTAGCATTTAGCGTCGGGGTCTTGGGTTTAAGGTTTAGCTCCTCGGCTTAGAGGACCTCTTCGAGGTCTCAGGAAAGCTGAAGGAGGGCTGAATTTTCTGCCGGGCCCGCCGTACTGTGCAAGGGGATCAGGTGCAGATCTGTAGAATTTTCGAAGGCAGGGAATTCGGGCACCCACGGAGCCCGGATACGTCTTCAAACTTAAGGCTTTGCACTTAAGAATGCCTGCTGAAAATTGAAGTAGGCTTCCCACCGCGGTTTCCACGTACAGCGCTTTTTTCGCTCGGGCTTGAGGCAAGGGGTTCTTTGACGACTTTGTCTGCCCCCTGGCTGGTCCAGGTACGGCTGAAACTGGGTATGCCCAGCAGGCTCGCATGGCATACCCTCCCAGCTTTGCCCAGCAAACGTCGGGGTGCACGATGCTCGGAACTCTGAAGGCATGATGGTATACAGATGCACAACCTGTCGTGATGACAAGTGCTGGAACAGCACAAGGCCGTGTCACACTCTAGAAACATGCAGATGGCGCACAAAGAAAGAAAGAAACTAAGTGCGACGAAACACCGCTCACGGCGCCAGCTGTCACAGCTCCAAATGATTGTGTCAGAAAAACCCTCAAGTCAGAACCGTAAGACCCTGAACCCGATCATCCTATAGGACACATATAGAGCCCTTAAAGGGCCCGTTCAGGTTTCCGCACCCGCTGCAGTCCCGAGCATCAGCCCATGGGACAGCTTGGCATCCCCGATGCCCAAGCTGGGGGGGGGCTTGTGGCATCTCGCTGCGATCGGGCTAAGTGCGCCAGGTCTATTGTAAACATCACCCACACCCTCCTACCGATAATGCTAACAGAAATCTTCAGACATAGCAACAACAGTCGACAAAAGACCCGTCAGTTTCGGCATCATCATCATCTTCATCACCACCTGCCCATCATCATGAAGGGCATTGCTACTACTACAACCATCCGGACTTCCTGGGTCAGTGTGGATCACCATCCCCATCATCAACTACACCAACCAGCAGGCATGGACATCAGCAGCAGCTTCCTCATCATCTTCATCATCGACATACTCATCGCTGCCAGTCATCAACATCATCGTCATTCTCACCATCGCCAAGGTCCACCAAAAGTGACGAGTTTCCAGCCCAATGTTCTCACGATCACACTGCAGGGAATGGACTTCTCATTGCGCAAGGCGCTCCCGGAATGCACGCAATCCTCCTTGTCAAAACCAACACTTTGCCGCTTTCGAACTCTCTTTAATGTTTGACGTTCAAGCCACAGTGCGCATTTCGTGGTGCTCTTAAGCGGCATCGTGCTCCTGCACAGTCCGGCTCTCAAGTTGGCTGTGGTCTTCAAATCGCTCGAAGTCGCGAAAGTTAGTAGACTTCGCCGTCGATACTGCAAGATCATACCCATGATGCATGCTTCTGCTGCCACCGTTTCAGCCCTGGCAAGATTCATGGGTTCCACTAACATTTTTACTGCAGCTACCCTCAAGCCCCTGCATGAGCCCACGGGTCTATGCCGTTTGGAAAGCGTTGCTCCGCTAGAAGTGCAAGCAACATGCATCCACACGCCGTCAGACATTCCGGCGTTCCTGCGGAATGCCTCCTGAAATTCCTGTCTTCGAAGATTCTGCACCAGCCTTGACAACAATATGAACCTCGGATCCAAATCTAAAAGCTTTTAGGGAA
This sequence comes from Symbiodinium sp. CCMP2592, assembly GCA_905221615.1. Taxonomy (NCBI): domain Eukaryota; class Dinophyceae; order Suessiales; family Symbiodiniaceae; genus Symbiodinium; species Symbiodinium sp. CCMP2592. Next base: position 317,362 of record CAJNDT010005876.1, on the reverse strand, counting down.
ATGAAGCTGACGCAAGGCGCCTTGTCGAACCTACTGTGACAATGAATACAACACTAGCTGCAACTACTTCAACTCTGAGCGAAACCAAACTTGGAGCCTACAAGATTACAAACGGTGCTCAACGTTGAGAACTACAAGATAAAAATAGGTCCGATAGACAAAAACGACAACGACTGCTGCTGCTTCTGCTGCTGCTGCTGTTGGTATACTACTGCTGCTACTGCCTCTACTACTGCTGCTGCTGCTGCTGCTGATGCTGCTACTAACTACTACTACTACTACTACTACTACTACTACTACTACTACTACTACTACTACTACTACTACTACTACTACTACTACTAATACTACTACTACTACTACTACTACTACTACTACTACTACTACTACTACTACTACTACTACTACTACTACTACTACTCCTGCTACTACTACTACTACTACTACTACTACTACTACTACTACTACTACTACTACTACTACTAGTGCTGCTACTACTACTACTACTACCACCACCAGTAAGAAATGGTTATGCTGCGACCACCACCGCTGCAACCACCACCACCACCACCACCACCACCATCACAACAACACCAACACTTATCACTACGTCGACCTCCTACCACAACCACCACCACCGCCACCACCACGACGACGACTACTACTACTACTACTACTGCTACTATTACTACTACTACTACTACTACTACTACTACTACTACTACTACTACTACTACTACTACTACTACTACTACTACTACTACTACTACTACTACTACTACTACTACTACTACTACTACTACTACTACTACTACTACTACTACTACTACTACTACTACTACTACTACTACTACTACTACTACTACTACTACTACTACTACTACTACTACTACTACTACTACTACTACTACTTCTCCTACTACTACTACTACTACCACAAACTACTAACTACTAACTACTAACTACTAACTACTAACTCCTAACTCCTAACTCCTAACTCCTAACTCCTAACTCCTACCTCCTACCTCCTACCTCCTGCCTCCTACCTCCTACCTCCTACCTCCTACCTCCTACTCCTACTCCTACTACTACTACTACTACTACTACTACTACCACCAAAAAAACATAATAATTACTATCTTTGCATCGTAAGATACACCTTGGTTTACCTCGCTTGGCCTGTGCAGCAGTCTTCGCTAAGATGGCCAGAGACTGGCCAGGAACGCCTAAGGTCTTCCACACCAATGGTAAAAACTGTGGCAACAACCCATGGCAAGGGTATCACGTGAAACTTTGTAGCAAAGTTGCTAAAAGCAAAAACAAGTACCCCTCAGCCCAAAACCCCAAATCCTAGTGTCCTAGTGGTACTGGGAGAGGCAGGAAAAACGGAAGCGCGTCCTGACATGAGTTTAGGCCTAAACCCCAAAAGAAAAAGGATTAGGTGCTTCGGCGCCGTCAGAATCGCGTGGGGTGGCAGAGAAGGAGGGAAGAGCCTTCTACAAGCAGGCCACAGCTCATCGGCATAGTACGATGCACTCGACACGGCCTTCTCGCAAGATACCAAACCCCTAATAAACATCCCTGAACCTACCTAAACCATTAATAAGACATCCCTGAACCCTAAATTCTTGAACGCCCCCTAAAGCCTAAACCTCATGCTTGGCACCTCGGAAGACCTTTTGGGGGGGCAGGCTTGATGGCGGCCCCATGCCCCAACCTGCCGATTGACAACAAATCACCCTTCGGGTGGTCTTCTGAGGTTTCCGATATCGGATCTAGGATTTGGGGTTCGGGGTCAAGGATTTAGGGTTTCTTGTCTAGGGTGTAGACGACGTGAGAAAGGCGGCTGACTGATGCAGCTGCACATAGCAGTCCTCCGATTTCGGAAACTCCGAAAATTGGGGGTACCTTATTTGGGAGTCCTTATAATGGGGATCCTACTATTTAGGGTAATATATTAGGGTCCCCTATTCTCGGAAACTCCCATTTCGGAAACTCCCCCATGTCCATCCGGCTGCCCTGGCACGCTGTTTTGTCAACTTCTGGAACTCAAACCACAATGAACATGACAAGCCCCAATATAGATTAGACTAGGGTTTCGGGGCACAGTATGGTCTAAAATCTAAAATAAGGAACGCCCGAAATAGTATAGGTAATTATTAAGGCCCCTATAATTAGGCCCTCACCACTCTGAACCCTATACCTTCAACCTTGGCCGCAGCTAGCTAAGCTGAACCCACGGCCAGGGCAACAGCAACAAAGATCCAGCCCAGGCTCCTCCAAAGGATCAGTAACATTCGAGGACAGCGCCGGGTTCTTCCGGGCAGGCAACCTGGCACTGATAGTGATGAACCTTGTTTTGGGGTCCTTATCATAAGGATCCTAGTAAGGTTGCAACGATGAAGGTGGTGATGACGATGCTGATGATGCATGATAGTATCTGCGCGGATGGGCATGACGATGAGGATGATGGTAACGAACATGAAACTCTGACTGGCATTTATCCGCCAATACCTTGGCGTCTCGACTCGTCTTCCGGTTCGGGTTTAGGGCTGGTTCGAAGACCTGCTGCTACAACTGGGCACGCAGGGTGATTCAGGGCGCGGAGTTTCGGGCCACCCTGTAGTCCGGCATAACAATCGACAACAACCCCAAAACCTAAGACCCTCACCATTCGGTCCATCAAACCCTCAACCTCTCGCAGCCCCAGACCCTGAACCCCTCCGAAGTTCGAAAGTCGATCCAAACCCTAAACTGGAGAACATTAAACCCGAACCTCCAGCGGAACCTGAAGCTTTTATTCCAAAAACCACTGCGACGCCCGAAATACCATAAACCCGAAAAGCCCCAATCCTCTAAATCAACCCGAAATCCCGGGACACCCACGCCGAGATCCTGTACCGAAATCCTCTAAACCCGCTAACCCCTGAAACCCTATATTACTCGCAGTATCCTTGTTGAAGCCTCAACGGAACCCTTACAAGACCCCTTACAGGAACCCTTAACGGAACCCCTACAAGAACGGTAAAGGAACCCTTAAACCCTAAACACTTAAAGAGCCCTTCAAGGAACCCTGACACTGTGCCTCGACGCAGGCGCTTGGGGCCTGTGTGGCGCCCTCGCCGCTTTCTGCAGTCGCGCCTGGAGATCCAAAACGACAAGGTCAAGGGCTTTAGTTCTAATAGGGCTCTACCTAGACCCCCCAAATACTTTCTAACACACCCCAAATGCCCTCCCTCTATTAAGGGGCATAAGGACTCTATTAGAGGGCCCTTAATTTGTTCATCAGGGTTCTGCAAGAAAGTCTTTCGGGGTTCGATAAATGGAAATGGTTTGTGGACTACGTTTGGGCTTCTTGGGCTTCGGGATTCTGGGATGCTGGTTAAGGATGTCTGCCGTCTGGGGTCCAGGGCTTCGGGGCTTGGGTCTCGGTTTCGGAGTTTAGGCTTATAGAGGTTCGGGGTTCAGTGCGCGAAGGATGTATGGTTAAACCGCTTTAGGGCTGTTTGAGACACAGTGTTCCTGGACTACCGTTTCGGGTTTAAGGTGTATGATTTAGAGCCACAGGTGCAGGTGGTTAAGACTATGTAGTTGGGTTGAAGGTCGGGGTCTGAGACATTCTGCAGGTGATTTTAGGGTTTAGGGTGTTAGAGATCCAAGAATCCACATAAGCACATACTATTTACATCTGCCTCGATGTAGGGACAGAACCTCGAAGAGTTTGAGATGTATTTCCTTTCACGTCATTTCGGGTTCTATGCCCTGGGGGGGGGGGGGCTTTTGTGTCTGTATGTAAACAACCAACCTGTAGGTGTGTATGTGTATTCATATATATATATATATATATATGTAACTATATAATGTAGTGCAACGTAAACGTAATGTAGTGCAACATAATGCAATGTAGCGTAGTGCAATGTAATGTGATGCAATGTAACGTAACGTAATGCAATGTAGTACATTGTACGGGTCGGGGCAATTACGAGCAGTACCTCAATCCAGTTACTATGTCATGAAGTAGAATTGAAATACCATACCACAACCCGGTAATCCCCTGTTTCTAAGTATCAGACCCGCCCTTATCGAGGCAAGCAGAATTTTTCTCCTTCAGTGCCCGCACATCGAATAGTGTTGGCTCTCGAACAGGAGGGTAATCATTCAGGCTCCCATAATCTTGAATTAACGGTAGCGAAGAAACCCGTTCAAAAGGCCGAACTCCCGAGCCCCAAACAGCACAACCCCCCCGGTCACCCCCCCCCCCAAATTAAACGCTCAACCCTAAACCCTAAACTTCCCTCAACCGTAAACCCTGAACCCGAAACTGAAGCGCATCTCTGATGCCATGCCTGATTCCCGCGGCTTCGCCTCTCGCAGATCCTCCCTGCTACCACTCCTGCAGGGGGCTCCCCCAGAGAGTCCGAAACCCCCTCAATCTCCACATGCACATTATAATTCAAAATGAGGATCGCTACCTCACCGCCGCAACCACCACCACGACGACGACGACGATGAAAACTGCTGCCGTTGACTTTCGATGACCTTTTTTTGGTAATTATTGTATGACGGATCGTTTGCGGGGCCTAGGTTTGGACTAATTACGCAGGGTTTGGGATTGGGACGTTGAGAGTACGGCCGACGTAGTATATTCGGTCTCGAGCGGCCAGCACGACCCCACGTCGATCCAGTTGTCGTTGGTCCTCGAACAAAACACCACAAAACCCATTCTATCTAATACGCTTCGATATGCTTCGTTTCTTGACAGTAGGACGTAGAAAACATTAATCCTAATAGCAACACGCGCCGACCGGGCACAGGACCTGTGTCGTGGTCGACTCTTTGGGTGGTTCGTCGGCGATGTCCAATCTGAGGCCCCGTGGGTTTTAGGTTTGGGGCTTTGGGGCTTGAGGGTTTAAGGGCACAGAAGTTCGAGTTTTAGGATTAAGGATGCAGGGTTAGGGATCTCAGTTTGGGGCTTAAAAGACAGGGCTTGGATTCAGACTTCAGGCTGCAGGGTCTATAGAATCAGAATTCGGGTCCCATGACTTATGCTTTTAAGCTTGCGGGGTTATAGAGATGAGGAAGTAAGCCCTGGCCTGGAAGTTAAACACTGAGGACGAAAATCATCTACTAGCAAAGCCATAATATGGGCTTCCCTTTATACAAGGCTCCGTTGAAGGGTTTGGTAGGGTTCGATATGGTTTCGAGTCTAGTGGCCTAAATTTACTAGAAGAGAAGATATCCACGCACATCAAACCACGTGTGTGACAAGGAACTCGAGGGAATAGTATTCGTAAGCTTCTATGCTATGTCGCTTTTGAGTTTTGAGCTGTTGTCCATGCACCTTGAAAGATACTCCTGTAAACGCTAAACCCCATATCCTAAACCCTATTAAATTACGTATTGTATCTAATATCCTAAACCCTAGAAACATTTTCTCCTAAATCCTAAACCCCAAACAGAACCCCAAAAAAAGTCAGCGGATGTTGCTGCGAAGCTCTGGGCTTGAGGCTTGGGGCTCTAGCTTAGGATCTCTTGTGACTTTGTGTTGAAAACAAGTGTGTATGTATATATATATATATACGTACATATACATATGTGTATATATACATGTATATGTTACATATGTATGTATATGTGACGTATGTCGATGTAGATATAACTATAAGTTGATGAGTGCACAGACATGTAAACATGTACATCTACATATATACGGGGAACAAACAAACACATACGCATATATGTATATATACAGTATACATATGTATGTATATATATATATATATACAAAAGCCATATTTACTTTTTAGACAGAAAGATATGCACATAGAGCACCTGAATGTAATAAATGGTAAATAAAAGCCCCAACACCCTAAATCCACGTCTCGGCGCCCCGAAACCCTAAACACAATCCAAATATCGCAGGGACCGGTGCCTTTCTCATCCAGTGCCGGCAGCGACGACTCCCGCGCATGCCTAATTAAGGGTAAAGGCTTTTTCAATTTTGTTCAACTTTATCGGACTTTTCGGGCGTGCCTCAAGTCCAGCTAGGCTTTGGCTGTGCACTAGTGACTAGAAAAGAGAAGAGACGACAAACACTCCGCGACAGCTGAGATCTCACCCGCGATCGAACGGCTCAGAACTCTCCCTGTCTCGGCTCGGGCTCATTGTCGGGCTCCGTGTTTTCATCATCATCATCATGATCTAGGGCCCGCCCCAAAAACTCATGAGCATAAGCATTTTGTAGGGATATCGCTACCCTTTTGGGCTTCATTATAAGAGGATTTTGGGGCCCTATGATCATCGTCAGGATCACCAAAAGAAGGACGGGCAGTAGGAAGACCAGTGTGAGGTTTTCTGGGGTGCAGGGTTTCGGGTAGTTCAAGGCTATTTTGCAGGGACAAGGATGATTATACGCCACTACGGCTAAGCTTCGATGCTATGTCCATGAATGTAAACCATATAGTCATCGGACCTGAAGCCCCAAAAGCCCTGGCGACCCACAACGCGTCCGAAGCTGCAGCAAGCTTCGATTCTCTTCGAAGTGCACATGAGCCTACTGCAGGTTTTTCTGCATCGGGCGTGCTGATCGGGCTGGGCGTTTGCATGTAGAAAAACCAGACCGGTGGAACAGGAACCAAATTCGATGAAACAAGGAACAGCTACCCAATCCTGCGCATTCCGGGACCTAAACCCTAAACCCTAAACCCTAACGAAGCCTTACACATGTGCCGACTCCGCCACTAAAAACCACAAAGCCAAACCCTGAACCTACATGATGTCTGTTGTCTGCCATTGCGTAAAATCCTCCCTACCGCGGTTTTTTCATGGGTAGTTATAAAGGTGGAGTTATACGTCCCCTAATACGGGTCATAAGTATAGTTACACCACCTATAATAACCGCACTTACAACTACCCTAAACCCTCAACCCTAAACCATAAAGACCCCTTGAATTAGAACGGAACCCTATAACCCCACTTATAACTACCCATGAACCTCCAAGTGGGCCCTAAACCCTATACCCTTATAGAACCCTATAGAACCCTATACCCTTCTAGAATCCCTATAGAGCCCTTTGAAGGGACCCTTAAAGGAACCCTTATAACTACCCATGGACCTCCAAGTAACACCAACCTGACGCAGCCCTCCCTCTGAGCGGTGGACCGATCATCCTCGTAGTCACTAAAGTCATCAATGTCGAAGGCCTTGGGCTTAGGGTTTAGGGTTTGTTTAGGGTTTAGGGTTTAGGGTCTAGGGTTTACGGCCTTTAGGGCCTTTAGGGTTTAAGGTTTTGGGGCCTGTAGGCTTTATGGTTTAGGGCTGTTCTAAGGTTTAAGGGCTTAAGGGTTTAGGGTTTAGGGGTGTGCGGGTTTAGGCTTTATAGGATTTAGGGTGGCGCGGCTTGGGGCTTGGGGTCGGGGACGTACTAAAAGTCTAGCACACGGTGTTTAGGGTCAGTGGTTCCGGATTTAGACGAGCACAAGTAGATGCTATGGGGATGAGCAGCAACAGCACCATGCAGCATCAATCGCAATAAAATGTTGTGACTGCGAACTGTGCCGTGAGTCCTTCTTTCAGGAAGTCTGAGATCCGCGGGGATGGTTTGGTGTTTGGGGTCTGAGGGCTTACGAATTGGGCCTTGTGACATGTGGCTTTCTGCCTCTGTAACCACTCCAGGGTTCGCATTCCTCCCTCATCTACCTGAAACGAAGCCTATTTATCGGGTATCATGGGGAACTAAAGGTTAAGATTTCTGGTTATATAAGGATTATATAGGGACTATACTACCCAAAAAGGTTAAAGATTACCCACTCGACTACTAGGGAAGCTAATTCAGCCGTGAATCGTTGTTCTCGTTCGCTCCGCTCTGGAAAAAGCGGCCCCTGCACTTCGGCGGGTACCAAATATACTGAACTTAGAACCCTAGCAAAAATTCTAATTTTAGCTGTTTCTTAGGGATTATAACAAGGTGTGCCGAAGATGATGAAGACACCCAGCCGGATCGAAGCCAGAAGTCCGAAGCCCCAAACCCGACGCGAAAACCCAAGACTGGCTTGGATCCTACCCTGGGCTTCAGGAAATTCCGGCAAGATGTTGATGGTGCCATCTCGTTGTCAGAGTTGTGCATCCACCAGCGACACGAGAACTATCCACGCTCAGCATGCTCTTCTTTTCGGCCGATGTGGCCATGTCTTTTCTACAAGGTCATGTTCTGGGGGCAGTTGAATGCACAAAAAAAGAATCATTACTATCTCTCTGGCTGGACCGGAATATGCCATGGTATATGGCAATCTCATATGGACTAGTGTCATGTATGCACAGCCAAACAGCAAAACCCCATATGGCACGCAACTCATCGACGACAAAGCCTTTCTCCAAGCGATACGAAGCCGATCTGATTAAACTTAATTTCACAGACCGCACAGCAGCTAAGTGGCATGCTACACGGACCTCTTGCATGCAGATGACAGCGTGGCTATTGCTAACGTTGTTGTCGGAGTTGCTGATCTCTGCTGCAGTGGCGGCGGCAGTTGTTGCGATTGCTGTCGCCGTTGCCAGTTTCAAGCTCATCCACAGCTTCCAAAGACAATGACGTGAAGAATGCTCGCCCATGTCAACGCGATCATGACGGTCATCGTCGTCATCATCAACATCAATAGCACCATCATCATCATGGTCATCAGTGGCATCATGCTAATCACCAGAGGCAGCATTGTCATCGTCTGCACCGTGAGCAAGAAAAACGACAACGCTCCAAGGGACCTCTGCGGCGACTGGTAGCCGCCCGGCGACACGTCGAAAGGCACTGCACCCGGCAAAGCGCCAAATTCTGCAAACGTATTTTGGGCAAAGGATGTCGCTCACGGTTTACATGGGTGGAGGTCGAAATTAGGGTCCCTTTTTGGGTCCTTATTATAATACGGCACCTGTTCTTTAGGGTACTCAAAAAGGGACCATAATTTTGACAACCACCCACATAATAGGGCTACCAGTGCTGGCGTCGGGGTTTATAAAGGTTACTGTAATGCTTTGGGGGTATCGGGGCAGGCTTCGGGTTCAGGGCATGAGGCCTTTTGGGCTGTCAGGCCAAACTTTCGGTACGGCGTTCCTGTCTATGTATGGTAGTTGGGGGGTTTAAGTCCGTGGAGTTTTTTTTTCCGGGGGGGGGGGGGGGGGGGGGTAAAGTTCAGCAAATCGTACAACGGCTTTCGTGTTGAGGTCTGTGCTTTAGGGTTCACGGCTCAACCGGCTGAAGCTTGAAGGCTTGTGCTCTTCGATGAGACTCCACACCAAAAATCCAAAACCACGAAGCTGTGCCTCGACCACTAAATTACGACACCCCTAAACCCCTCAACCACCAAACCCCAAACCCTCAACCGCCAAACCCTAATCCATTGCAGCATCGAAGCCTGAATAGTTAGAAGAGGGCTTTGGGAAAAACTTGTAGAGGGATCAAGACGGGTACGCCACTACTCACTGTTCCGAAACCCTGATGAAACAAACACTATGAAAACCTTAATCATTCGCCACTGTAAAATGTTCATTAAACCCTTTATATTAAAGACCCTGGTCATGCCCCATCAATACCCCAAACCCTGAGCCCCTAGACCCCTAAACCCCCGAACCCCTAAAGCCCTAAGCCCCTAGACCCTGAACCCTGAACCCCTAAACACTGAACCGTAAACCCAAAGCGCCTAGACCCCTGAACCCTGCCCTAAGGCCCCAAAGTAGTTCCTTTCTGTGGTTCATATTTAGAATCCTATAATAAGGTAATCCCAAAAAGGAACTACTATGGGGCCTTAGGGTAAACCTGTGCTACTTCTTCGGTCCAGGCCTGCGGGGCTCTGGCGCGCATGCGCCGATGCAGAGTTCAGCCTTTCCAGCCAGACCTGTCTTTGTTTTGGGGGTTTCGGTTCCTGTGAGGGGTCCTCTAAGGGATCTATAGGGGTTCCATGCTTAGGGGTCCAGGACTTGGGCTTGAGGGAGCAAAGGCTCAATGTCGAGAGGTTTGAGGTGTAGCGGTTTAGCATCGTCTAAAGCTGAAACTTCTGTACCGATGATGTTCGGAGCTCACGTCTGAAGCCCACGAAACAATTCTTGGGTGTTGTGGTCAGGGAACCATGAGACTTGAACTCTGAACCCTTAACCCTGAAAGCTGTAAACGTAGGGACCCTAATATAATACCCTAAATAGTAGGATCCTTATCATAAGGAGCCCAAAATGAGGCTGTAGAAACCCTTCTCTGGGCCTTGAGAGCAGCCGGCTCCAGGGCATCGAACAGGAGCAGCTGCCGGAACTCCCCGCAAGGCAACTCGCCCTTAGTCAGACCAACTCCGAATCCCACTGTCATGACAGGTTCAGGCTTCAGGGAACCTTGAAAGGAGCCATGAAAGGAAACCCGGGCTTAGGGTTCAGGGGGTTTGGGGGTCAGGGCTGAGGGTTGAATCGAATTGTACAGATAGAAGAAGAAGACCAACCCTGTTCAAAAAAAAGTGGATCATGGCAGTGGCAGCATTAAGAATGCTAAGCAAAAGCAGTGATCACACGAACATTGCACGAAGGTTATGAGTGAAAACAACAAGAACGCTTCTTAAGGCTTCTGGCCTATGGCCGTTCGTGGCATCATGCTCGCTTCGGCTGAAATCGCTAGTATCGTTGCTCTGTGCTGCTCGGGCGCGGCGTCCTCCGCCTCTAATGGGTTCAGCTCCAACAGCAGACCTGGCACCATCTGACCTAAACCCTAAACCCTAAACCCTATCTAGCTTCTTACCGTTGCCGAGCGATTCTAAAGGGGCTCTAAGCTCTTCCTAGCTTTGGTTGGGGCTTTTAGGGCTTAGGGTTTAGGGTTTAGGGTTTAGGGTGTGGGGTTTTTAGGGCTTAGGGTGTAGTGGCGAGAATACGCTTGAAGATTCGTGGGCTATAATTAAATAATTAGGGGCTCAGCGGTGCCTCAGTTACTGAGACTACGGCACATATCATTTATAACTCATTGCAGGTGAACTTTCGAGTGGTGTCTAGTGTCGCGGATATAGGATGCGCAGTGCAGGAAAAGGCAGCCCATGATACTCCAAACCTCCATCTAGAACACCAGCAACTGTGCTACACTCTCCGGAAGCACCGTCTAAACTATGGATTGACTGTGCATACACCATCTCAAGACTGAATTGTTGTTGCTGGTTTTGGGTCTGAATTGCAACACCCTAAAACCCCTATATACACCCTACACCCGAAACTCCTAAACCCCTAAACTCCTAAACCCCTACACCCTAAACTCCTAAACCCCTACACCCTGAACTCCTAAACCCATATCCCCCTACACCCGAAACGCCTTAATCCATATCCCCCTACATGCGAAACTCCTAAACCCAAAGCTCCTACATCCGAAACTCCTTAACCCACAAACCCTAAGCCCCTACACCCTATAAACTCCTCAACTCCTAAACTCCTAAACCCCTACACCCGAAACTCCTTAATCCTGAACCCTGGGGTTTCGGAGCCACACTTGAGCTCTTGGATTCATTGAAACCTCCGACGATGGAGAGGAGATAATGTACTTGAACTAAGGGTTCTTCAAGGGATCCTTTAAAGGGCTCTAAGGGCTCCTTTAATTGCTTTAGGGCTTGTAGGGCGAGGGTCGGGGGACTTAGTTTCTGGAAAATTTTAGGGACATACAAGTACCATAACCCCAATTAGGGTCCCTGTTAGGGTACATATACGTCTACTTACTACCGACTTACTAAGTCCCTGAACCCCAAACCCTATACTACCCTTCTAGTGCCCTTTAAAGGAACCCTTAGAACCCCCTTTAAAGGAGCCCTTACTAAGTCCCCCGACCCTTCAAGTAGGAACCTTTGGGATCCCTTAAAGGGGATTAAGGAGACCTGCAGGGTTGTATACGGGTGGTTCCTTTAGGGGTCCCATTAAGAGGTCTTCTACAGGGTTGTGTAAGGATTCCTTCAAGGCTTCCTTTAAGGGTTCCTCTGAGGATTGTTGGTTGGTTGCCGTATAAGGGTTACTTGGAGGGTCGGGGGATTAGTAAGTAGGTAGTAAGTAGACTTATAAGTACCCTTAAAAGGGACCCTAATTGGGGTTATGGTACTTATGAGTCCCTAAAATAACCGGTTACTAAGTGTGGGAACCTGATTCAGAAACCCTGGTCCCATAACTCCAAAATAGTAGGAATCATATAAGGAACCCAAATGAAGGCCCAAGGTTTCTTAAATCAGGTTCCTACAGTGAATCCTAAACCCCTAAATCCTGAACCCTATATAGATCCCTTATAGATCCCTTAAAGCCCTTTATTGGACCCTTAACGGAACTCTTAGAGGAGCCCCTAAAGTAGGCCCCGAAAAGAGGCACAAAAGCAAAAATAAGGATAGGGATATCACATATAAATAAACCCCCTTATACTGAAGCCCATGAATGTAGGGATATCCCCATAAGATGTTTATGCTTATGTGCCTTTTGGGTCCCTGAGAAAAGAACCCTTAAAGGAACCAACCTTAAACCCAATCCCCTAAACCCCAAACCCTCAAAGGATCCCTAAACCCCTAACCCAAAACCCTAAAAATGACCACAAAACCTTTAAGGGACCCTTAACCGAACTCTTAAAGGAGCCCCGTAAAAGAACCCCAAACCCAAAAGCCTAAACCCGAAACCAAAAAAAAAATAAACCCAAAAAAAGAACCCAAAAGCCTACAAAGAACCCCAATCCCTTAAAAGAACCCTGGACAATCCCGGCGGAAGCGCCGCAGGGCCGGTGTCCGCGGAGCTTCGCGGCTCTGCCGGGACTCCGCGGATCGCCGAAAGCCAGGGCCCGGGCCTTTGAAGTAGTCGGTTTAAGGGTTTTCAGGTGTTTTAAAGATTTTTAAAGGGTTGTTTAATGTTTTTAAGGGTTCTTAACGTTTTGAAGAGTTTTTAAGGTTTGTTTAAGGTGTTTGAGGGTTTTTGTTAAATGTATTGGGCCTTTTCCAGCGCGGCGACCCTGCCCTGCAAGCTTATACACAGAAAAACATAGGGTTTAGGGTTTATAGGGTTTAATTAGGGTTTAGGGTAGTAAGTAGTCGTAGTGGCTGTGGGGGTGGGGGCGGTGGTGGTGGTAGCAGTAGCAGCAGTAGTACGTGGTAGTGGCAGTAGTGGCAGTAGTAGCACACAGTAGTAGTAGTAGTAGTAGTAGTAGTAGTAGTAGTAGTAGTAGTAGTAGTAGTAGTAGTAGTAGTAGTAGTAGTAGTAGTAGTAGTAGTAGTAGTAGTAAAGTAGTAGTAGTAGTAGTAGTAGTAGTAGTAGTAGTAGTAGTAGTAGTAGTAGTAGTAGTAGTAGTAGTAGTAGTAGTGGTAGTAGTAGTAGTAGTAGTAGTAGTAGTAGTAGTAGTGGTAGTCGTCGTGGTGGTGGTGGTGGCAGTAGCAATCCACTACTACCACCCAATGCTTCTGCTGCTTCGCCTCCTGTTGCTGCTATCATTGCTGCTACTTTTATTGCTACCAGTACACAGTACCAGCACTGGAAACTCTACCACTACCACCACCACAAGCTCTCCCGCCTGCTAGCACAACGACGACGACCACCACCACCACCACCACCACCACCACCACCACCACCACCACCACCACCACCACCACCACCACCACCACCACCACCACCACCACCACCACCACCACCACCACCACCGACTAATAACGGAAATCATTCCTATCATGGGTGTTGCGGCTATCACAACTACCAAAGGAGAGTGAACTCGTCAAGCCGCGTAAGCCACATGCAGCGGAATACAGGGTTGGGTTGAGCATCAGGCGATAATTCAACATCTTAGACTTGGTTCTTGACGATGACGCATGATGATGATGCAGTCTACAAGCAGATGTTGCATTGCAGAGATGTCATTGCGCGGCAACATCGCGACTCAGACTTGTAACGTAAATCCTAGGCCCTATAGCGCAGGCCCACAGCCCCAGACCCCAGCCTTAAGCCCTAAACTCTTCAACGACACGGCATGAAGCTCCTACTCGGGCCCCGGCTGTGGCCGGAAGACGTAACCTGCCGGTGGCACGCCTCAAACTCTGCCAGCAAAGTCTTTTCAAACTACTGTTACCAATGCCAGCAATCTTATTTATCTTATTGCTTGTGATGTTGTGCAACGATTTGTGTAAAGCATGTTATACGTTCATTGCGTAGCATATTATGTATCAAATGTTTTTCGTGTTTGTGGAGCCATGCAAGCAGGTTCGGGGGGCCTCGGCGTCGAAAAAACAATGCGATGTAACTACCGATTCAGGGGGCTGCATGTGACATGAGTTGCATGTTTCGACTTCGGGCACTGCAAGGTCTCCCAGCCCAATAAACCCCAAAGCCGGAGTTCTGGGCCGGCGAGGGGCGTGCAAGTGTCGTCCGGGAACAACGACAGGAAGCCCTGCCAATGCACACAGATTCTCTCTGGCTGGCTCAAACAGGTCCGCAAAAGCGATAACAAAAGCAACAACCTTCGAAGTGAACGAAGCCAAAGCTGGATATCATAGTTAACTGTTGTAATCACAAGCGCTAGAACTGACCATTGTGCAAATGGATCGTGACACCCATGCGACATCATTGTCATCGGCCATGTGCCACAGCAACCGCCACATCTCTGTGCACGAAAGCAAGGACGACATGGAAGCTAATCAGCAATGCATGAAAGTCGATTATAAACGACAACAAGTAATGGTCGCGCCAACACAATGGCTCCAGCCAGCATCCTTACAAAGCATTTTCTAAGTGAAGCACTCATGATCACCCACGTACTTAGCAACATGGCAGTACTCAGCGCAGCAGATACTTTCCAGAAATGGCTGACCGCCCCTGGCAACGACCAGGCCTGGGATAGAACGGCCCATCGCCGCTGCCAGCAGCCAGACTGTGAGCGCTTGCGGGGTGATTTGGGGGTTTCCGGAAAAGGGGACCCGAACTTAAAGAACTACCCGAATAATCTCTAGACCTTTATGGGAGTTTCCGAACATATGGGACCCTAATATAGTACCCAAAATAGTAGGATCATCATTATAAAGACCCCAACATAAGGTACCCCTAATTTGCGGAAACCCCATTTGGTGACAGTGAGAACGATACTGGCTTTATGGCCTCATCGCCTTTGGCATTATGAGCAGGAATTACAGTGATGGTGCGAACTATAAGAGGGTAAATTCTATCATGAACTCGAAGGCAAGAGCCAAGACAAGCAGAGCCCTTTCACCGCTGTGAGGCGACTTAGAGTTTGAAGTTTAGGGTCAGACTGCTTTGCCAGACTTCAGTTGGACCTTCTCAGATCTTCGAGACTAAAACTATTTGCGAAATGAGACCTCAGAACAGACGTGGAAGTTTTACCGAATTGATGGGTTCTACTTGTTCTGAGGATGCCCATGACTGGACCCAGGATTCGGGCCTATCTGAGTTGTCCTTTAAGCCCTTTGAAAGTTATTTACGATTATGGTTCTCTACAAAATAGTAGGGGGAAATTAGAAAAGATCCCAAAGGACAACCCAGCTATGGTAGGCGTCCCCTCATTTTCCGAAACTCGCACATGGTCCGCGCCTCATCGTCTTCAGGAGATCGGAAGTCAAGCCATGCAGCATAGGAAGCTGCCATCGGCAGGGAGAGGCCACCCGCCATCACAGTGCAAAAGGCTGTAGAACACTCCTAACCCAAAGGGTCCAAAGTACCTATATAGTAGAATGTGGGGTTACTACATAACAGTACCTAGGACTCTTTGGGTGAAGCTAAGGCTGAGCTACTCTTTCAGGGCCTGGCAGTGAGCAGAAGGCGAAGCCTGCCTTGCTTCTCAGAGGATGCTAGCATTTGTGCCACCTCGTGATGCCGCATGACTATCGAAACATGTGGTATCCTAAACCCTAAACCATAATACCCTAATACCCAAAACCCTAATACCCTAAACCTTAAACGCCCCTATACTACACCCCGAACCCTGGACCCTCACCTCTAAAGCGTGTCTTACCGTGAGGCTCCGCAAAAGGGACCGAGCAGGTCTACAGAAGGAAAGAGCTTGAGCCGAGAAAAAGCCGGGACTTCATCGGTTTCGGGTTTCGGGCTTGGGATCCTTAAGGGTTCCTCTAAGGGATCTATAAGGGATCTAGATAGGGTCCTTAAAGGGATCCTTAAAGGGATCTATATAGGGTTCCTTTAAGGGATCTACAGTACAAGGGATCTATATAGGGTTCAGGATTTAGGTGTTTAGGGTTAGGGTCTCATGTAGGAACCTGAAGAAGAAACCTTGGGCTTTCATTAGGGCTCCTTATATGAACCCTACCATTTTAGGGTTATAGGCCCAGGGTTTCTTAATCAGGTTCCTACATTATGGGGCCGTATGGGATTCAGGCTTCCGCGATAATACTTTAGGGGCCTTAATGATTAGCAAAGGGTTTTGGGGCGGGCCCTAAATTCTGATAAGGAACCCCCCGATATAGTATAGGCAATTCTTAAGGCCCTTATTTTATGTTTAAGGAACCCGGAAACCCTTAACCCTACGGCCTTGAAGGAGGAGCTCCATGTAACGCACGAAGTTGCTAGGATTTTGGGGGACCAGTACTACCTTAAGCGAATAAAGGGGCCAAAAAAAACTACCAATTCTATTTTGGGGGTCCTTATTATGACCATAGTATAATGGGCCCCGAAACCCCATTCTAACCATTAAGGCCCCTGTGCTACTGCAGCTTACAGACGCTGATGCTGGGAGCAAATCCAGCCACCCAGGCTTTCAAGTCATTGCGCGCGCGTGAGCATCGCGAACTCGACCAGCTAAGCCCGACACCCTGGTAACAGAGACATGTAATCCCCCAAACCCTCCAGTGAACCTTACACTACAGCCCCAATGACACCGGCATATTGTCATCCTGAAAAAATCCAAACCAAACACCCTGAACTCTAAAGCACGTTCTCCTCCAAGACCGGTCCTACAAGAAGTTCACGCCTTTCAGAGACAAGCACGAATTAAGTCCTTCTCTTGGCAGTCTCTAAATTTAAACCATAGATCCCAAGCCCGACCTTAAACACTGAACCTATATAGATCCTAAACCCTCTCAACCCTGAACCCGTAACACTTAACACAACACCCATCAAACCCTAAAGCCTAAAACCTCACAGCACTAAAGCCCTAAACCCAGACCCTAAGCCCTTCACCGAAACCATCCATCCACGGCCTCAGGAAACCGTCCCTGGGCATCGGCGACCGCGGCGGCAGCAGTGCAGCGGGCGAGGTAGAGAGCCGCAGGCCCGTGCCCCTGTCGGATTCCCGGTTCAGGATTTAGGGTTTGGGGTGTTACTTGGGGGTTCTGTCGGATTCCCGGTTTAGGATTTAGGGTTTGGGGTGTTACTTGGGGGTTCATGGGCAATTCAAAGTAGGGTTATAAGTCCCCTAATATGGGTTATAATTACAGTGACCCTACTTATAAGCCCACTTATAACTACCCATGAACCTCCAAGTAGTGCTGAGGGCCTTCGGGCTTCGGATGTCAGGAATACGAGGCTCAGGGGTTATAGGCGACGGGGATTGGTAAAACTTGGAGGTGCAGATTCAAGCTTCGGCTCTTGGTTCAAACGACGGTTGATGATATAAATCCTGCATGACGCATAATATTACGCATAATAAGGAATATACCATAATTCCCATAGTTTAGGGTCCTTAAGGTAATGCAGGATTCATATCGTCAACCGTATGCTGTGGGCAGTCTGACGCTTTCAGTGTCTCCCTGCTCCCTACGCCCACCCATATAGACCCTTATCGAACCCTCACAAACATGATATTTGAGGCTTACCTCTACCTCAAAACCTTCCTTCCGAGGTATACAAATCTCTCTTTATATGCAACTGTAAACGTATATGTCATATGTGCATACCTCTCGCTATATATGTATGAATGAATACATGCATGTATATAATACACATATACATATGGGTGGTTGTCAATATTAGGGTCCCTTTCTGGGTCCTAAATATAGTACGGCACCTATTATCTAGGGTACCCAAAAAGGGACCATACTCGTCATAACCACACATACAAGGGGAAAGCCACAACAAGGATCCACTTTAGCCTCAATAGCAGCGGAGGCACCTCGGCGGCCATGAGGTGCATCGCGGTGCATTTTGAATGCGAGTCCTGGGCGTCCATTTCCGCCCCAGCCTCTGGGTTTCGGGTTTAAGGTTTTAGGGGTTTAGGGTTTCGGGGTTTTGGGGTTAAGGGTTTCGGGGTTTAGGGGTTTAGGGTTTCGGGGTTCAGGGTTTCGGGGTTTAGGGTTTTGGGGTTTAGGGTTTCGGGGTTTAGGGGTTTAGGGTTTTGAGGTTTAGGGGTTTGGGGTTTCGGGGTTTAGGGTTTTGGGGTTTAGGGTTTAGGGTTTGAGGTTTAGGGTTTGGGGTTTAGGGGTTGAGGGCTTTGGGGCTTGCTTACTTGGGTTTTGGGTTCAGTGTAAGGGTTGATAATGGGTCTCGCAAGGGCTTCAGAAGGGCTATAGAGGGTCCTTTTAAAGGGATCCTTAAGGGCTCTTTTAAAGGGATCTATAGGGGATCCATAAGGGTTTCAGGGGTTTGGGGCTCCTTTTAAGGGATCTATAAGGGTTCCTTTAAGGGGGTCCTTTTAAAGGGTATTTTCGGGCTCTCTGGGCTGGGGGCTGAATTGTTTCTTCGAGGCGTCGGGCAGGTTAGGGCTGAGAGTGGCATAAAGCTTTCTGTTGAGAGTCGGGTTTCAGGGCCTATACCGTAACCCCCTAAACTCACTTCAGGGTTTCCGTTTTCGTGTTGACGAGGCTTTGAGCAGGGCATACCGTTGATGATCGTGAAGTTTCAGGTGACCTTTTGGGCATGACCGCTGTCCCGAACGTTTATTGCAGCTGTGTTGGGATTGGATTGAGGGTTTATTGGCGTGTACAGTTTAGTGGCTTCGCGTTTGGGGTTTCCGCAGGGCTAGGTCTATGGCCTATGGGGCAAACCAGAACTCAAGAAACCTCTTGCCATGGAGGGGTGGCTGATGGCTTCGTGTCCAAATCTTCAAAAGCCCTGTATACACCCTAAGCCTTAAACCCTACATATTAAAACCTGAACCACCTAAACGCTATTTGCACCATCGCTTCGGCCCACAACGAAGCGCCCAAACCCAAACCTTTCGCCGCATGCTCAATCCCAACAGTTTCAGAATGGAGGCTGCAGAACAAGCCTATACATGCAATTGTAAAAACCACAAAAAACAACAAAGAACCCAAACCCTAAACTGGCAGAAGCCTGCAATATTGAACCTCTGTTATAAACGATTTATTTGGTCACCACACCCTATAAAGCCTAAACCTTTAAACCTTAAATCCTGAACCCCAAAGCCTAAACCCTACACACTAAACCCTATAAGCCCCAAACCGATAACTATAAAGCGAAATTGGGAAAGCCCTGGAGCACCGAACTCCACAAGCTCAGATAGACAATTGGAGTTTGGGGTTTAGGATTTCCGATTTCGGTTTTGGGCTTCAGGTCATAATTAAAGCGAATGTCGGGTATAGCTCAATAGAGAATTAATTAAGTTCGTGGTTTAGGCCCTTTGGTTTTAGGTCTGGTGCTGAAGTTCACACCTGGGATTTTGGGTTGTGCGTTCTGAGTTTTGGGGTTTGCGTGTCGGGTCCACGGTGTGATATGAGATATGGGATCTGGCGCCCATCATATATTGTCTTACAATGAGGAACCCGCAAACTAGTATAGGCAATTTTTTAAAGCCCCT
This sequence comes from Symbiodinium sp. CCMP2592, assembly GCA_905221615.1. Taxonomy (NCBI): domain Eukaryota; class Dinophyceae; order Suessiales; family Symbiodiniaceae; genus Symbiodinium; species Symbiodinium sp. CCMP2592. Next base: position 297,626 of record CAJNDT010005876.1, on the reverse strand, counting down.
ATATTGGACTCCCAAACCCTGAACCTATATTTAGGTGTCCATGTTTAGGCCCCCCAAAAGCACGTAAGCCCCTTATAATGAAGCCCACTAATACGGCGATATCCCAATAAAATACTTATGCATCTGTCCTTTCTGGGTTCCTAAATGCCCTAAACAATAAACCTGTATTAAGGTGTCTACTTACTTACAGGTGCGCTAAAAGGGACCCTAATTGGGGTTATGGTACTTATAAGTCCCAAAAATGACCAGTTACTAAGTCCCCCGACCCTCCAAGTACTCTAAACCCTAAACCCTATACCCTTATAGAATCCCTATAGATACCTTTAAAGGAACCCTAACGGAACCCCTTATAGTTTCTATTGAGGTGTCTATGTTTGCAGACCCCGGCCTGCTTCAAAAGCTCCAGCACGGGAAGGCTTCCCGACCGAGCACACCAATGACAAGGCGTCGTCTGGGCACACTTGGAGGTCCAGGGGACTTAGCAGCTAAGGTTCCTTAAAGGGTTCCTTAAAGGGTTCCCTAAATGGCTCCGAAAGGGCTCCTTAAAGGGCTCTTTAAAAGGGAGCTATAAGGGGTTCTATAGGGGGGGGGTAGGGGTACTTGGAGGACCAGGGACCTAGTAAGTCGGTTGTCAGTAGGGGTAGAATTGGGGTAACTCCATTTAAAATTCAAAACCCTACTTCTAACATAATACTTACAAAGCCCTCTGGGCCTCTAGGCAGGGCATTTCATGAGCTTCTATAGCCCAAGGGCTAGAACCCTCACCCCCAAGCCTGTAGCATGAATGCCGCGATGACGGGCTGCAATGTCGGCTGCGTTTGGCTGCATTTGAAGATCATGCACGATAGGGTCGAGATAGGGATCCCCCGAGTCAAGAAACGGTTTTAGGGGCACCCAGAGGCTTCATAGTATTTTTTTTGGGATTACCCTATAGGATTCTAAAAATGAACCCCAGAAAGGCACTAATATGGAGCCTTAGGGGCATGGACTTTCTTCCAGTGAAGCATAGGGTCTTGGGGTGAGGGCGGAGTTTCGGCAACACGAGCGTGCGGAGCTTAATCTCAACAAGTCCGACTTTTCTGGGTGATCGCGTGAATGTGGTCAAGTTCCGCACCGGTTGTGCTGGCGCGAGTGCACATGCAGACACGCACATCAGGGTACAAGAGTTCTTGCCAGGTGCAGGATAACATCAGTTCGTGCCCAACCTTCTGACCTGCTCAACAACTGTTTGAAGCAAAGCAGCTCCGTGTATGTCGCGCACGTCTGGCGAGACTCCGCAAACCTTTCCAACCAAAGAGGGCAGAAATAGGAAAGAACAATGACAACAATATGAACATCTAGGGCTTTGCTGACGGACATGTTTGGAGATCATGAATTTACTGTCTATGCTGCGCACAAATGGCTGTCCGTCTGTCTCTGTCCTGTGTGACTGGGGCTACTGTGCTAAAAAACCTGCCTCCAGCAGCCAGCCGACAACCTCGCGCACTGCAGTTGCTTTTGAAGGTTGGGAGTTTCGGGGCTTGAGGCTTGGTCCTTTTCCCTGAGACCGCAAACTCCGGAGGAGGGTAGATGCCTCAAGGTCTCCTGCGCCGCACCCGATGCCGAGGGGAAGCTCTCCATGCTCCCAGAAAAGTTCGACACAACCCAAGCTTCGACCCTCGCAAGAACATGCTGCGAGGCATTAGGTTTAGGGGGTAGGGTTGACGGTCCTTTCTGATCGCGGCAACTGCTCGGCCGGAACCTGATATGCGGCCATTGCCCTTTCGATATCGCGACACACCTTTCCAACATTGTAGGCCGCTTTTGGGCCACATCGTTGGAGCCCCTCCAACCGGCACATGGAACGTGAACTTTTGATACTTACGGGTCCCATCATGCCTGTCTACAGCTGTTTTCATGGCACCCTGTGGTTGATACTGGTTGGGGGAGTCTTGAAATACCTGGAACGGGTATGCAAAACCGGCTCGTACGCCTTTTGCGACTCACAGCTCCTTCTGGCTGCCGTTCTTGTCGATCTGCATGAAGTGTACAGCGTCCGAGGAGCCGTCCTGAACAAGGTTAGTGGTCTGCTGGGGGTAGCCTGAGTAGCCTTTCTTCCAGGACCACCACTTCTTCTTCCAACGGCCGTAGTAACTTGGCGCTTCTGGCTCTTCTGTGGTCGTTGCTTCCGGACCTTCCGTGGTCGTGGTTGTCGGTTGCGTGATAGGCCCCACCTTCACCATGTCTCCGTAAGAAGTCAACGCAAGAGGACCGAGCAAACGTCGCGTGCCTTGGTAGCGGGCTTTGAAACTGTGCAAGCACTTGCTGTTGTCCCATGAAATGAAGCGCTTGGCGATCGCATCCACCTCCTTGACAACCTTCTGGTCGTCAGCGATGTCCTTGAAGACGAGCTTGCCGAGGCTGCCACCATCCGGTGCGGACTCCAGGTAGGCGACTGCGGCTGTCCCCGGAACCTTGCCATTCACCCAGTGGGTCACGTGATCCGCATGCTCTTGCACATCGCCACTCTTGCGGGAGACTGGGACGGAAGACTTGGAGGCCTCCAGCTGGGCTGCCTCCTTGCCAGTCATGGTTTCCCGAAGACGCTTCTCTAGAGCTGCGTGGCCCGCGACTTCGTGGATGAGCTTGACCCCCGGGGGATCCCCCACGGGCTCCAGCACTTCCACAGCGCTGGAGAGCTGTGCCTCCTGCTCTTTCGACCTCAGCTCCGACTTGAGGCGTTCTGCGAGCATTGGTGCCTCCTGGCGCACGCGCGCGGACCCGCTCCTCTGCGCCTCGAGGTCTGTGATCACGGCCTGTGCTTCAGCATCGGAAAGGAAGTCGTCGATGACCTTGATGGAAGACAAGCACGTCACATCCGGAGTCGCAAGGGCATGTGCGAGCAGAAGCGGTGCCAAGAGCCAGGATGCAGCCATGGGTGAAGCCAACGCGAGGGTTCCGAATGAAGCTTCTCAAAGCCGCTCGAGCCGCAATGACTGTTGCCACAGCCATTTGGACTACGGTTCCGGCTTGTAGTCTCCATATTAAATTAAGGTTCTTACTGGTCGTAGTGGTGGTAGTACCCGGAGCAGGAGTAGTAGTCCTACGAACTGGCTTGAAGCGGTTAGAACTCCATGATCATGACACTATAAAATGCACTATGTAATCAGATTGTATCCTGTAACTGGATATACTATACTTCACTGGGACGTATTGTAACAGACTGCACTATACCATAAGCGTACTACAATATAATATATATATATATATACTGACATGCAGTAACATGGTATGGTCTTGGTCTTGCGACCTCCATGTTGTCTCAGCATCAGCGCTCAGGAGTTTGGTTTTCAGGTTTCAAGAATACAAGACGACGCATATGTGGCTGTAGACCAGGCTTTATGCATTCAGGCTGCTTTCAACTACCCACAGTTACCTTGCTCGCAACCCTACTTCCATGTAAACACGAAATGACAAGCACACACTGCATGAAAGCCACTTCAGAGAGGGTGCCTCCCTGTCTATCCTGACCAATCTGTGCAGAAGCAGGAAGCTTTCAACAACTAACACACAAATTTTACGAAATGCTGACCCGACTGCACATCCTGCCTGGACGGGCCGAAACGAACAGAGAGCAGCATCACTACTTCGACTGACAGGGCTGCAGAAAAAGAAAGCCCGAGCACCATCAGTGGAGATCAATGGCAATATCGCGATGGACATTCTACTGCTATGGTTCTTCTTCTCCGTCCTTATCTTCGTCGTGGACGTCAACAAATCTGCCACTATCACTTTCAGCCGCCTCATTTCATGGATGGCTCGTGCCAACCGACCCGCCGCAGCTCGAACCAAACGTTCAGCGGCTAAGCCCTCAAACCCTATAAACCCTAAACCCTAAAACAGTTTAGGGTTTAGGGTTTAGGTTTTACCTCTACTCCCGAATGTTCAAAACTCATATACCATTGGTAAAACCCTAAACCCTAACCCCTGCTAGCCGGAAGTGGAGATCACCCCTGCCTCGAGCGCCCCTGCTCCTGCAGCCACGTGTAGCGGGGTGGCACCCGAGCCCGGCGCGGCTTCGGCGACCGGGACCTGGCTGGCAAAACCGTTTCAGCTTAGGGTTTAGGGTTTAGGGTTTAGGGTTTAGGGTACCCTAAACCATAAACCCTAAATGCAGCGAAGCAACTTTAACAGCTTTGCAGCAATCGGGGTTTTGGGGCCTTTCTATATCCTAGAACCGTAAATCATATGGAAGCAGATGGGTGCTGAAAGAGTGATAATATCGGGGCCTAAATAATTACCAACACTATTTTGGGGGGTTCCTTATCATACTTATAGTATAATGGGCCCCCAAACCCTATTCTAATTATTAAGGCCCCCATATTATACTGCTGGTTGTTGAGCATGCTATACCAGGCCTTGGAGGCTTGTCGCTGGCATTGCGGCTCGTGCAGGAGCTGCGTTGCTGCGCGCGCCGCTACCACCATCACCATCAATACCATCCGCATCGGAGGTATCGAACCCTAGGGCTCCAGTTACCTGAATAGTAGGTTAGTAACCATATATTCTATACCCCAGAAACCTACTATTTGGGCTACTGGAGCCCTAGGGAAAGGTATCATCTGCATTATCGTCACCATCATCAACAACGCCATTAGCGGCAACTTCATCAGCCTGATAGCACGAAGAGATACGGATACGGCGAGAGAGTGAGAAGAAGTCAAAAGACGCTGAGGCCGAGGCGCCGAGATCGTGGACAAGAAACTTCAGCACAGAAAGCTGGCCCTGCCGCAAAAGTGGTTTGAGGTTTGCATGTTGCTACGAGGCTTGGGGGTTTAGGGCTTTGGTTACTAAGCACTAAACCCTAAACCCAAGTCCGGTCTGGGGTGGCCTAGCGGTCATTGCTCTTGGGTTTCGACGCATACGGTTGTGGGTGTGGTCTCAGGCTAGGGCTTCGCGGATGAAGAGCCCAAAGCAGTGTCATGACTCACGGAATGCGAAGACAGCCGCTCTAGTTCCCGAAACCGCGAACCATGTAAAGGGAACTCCAGAAAGTTGGAATATAGTTTCAGGGTAGGATACCCTATAATTTACCATAAAGGGTTCAGGATAATCATATTCCAACTTTCTGGCTTTTACTGTATACTAAACCACACACAGCCCTAAAGTCAAATTGCCAAAGCTCCCCATCTCCACATTGCCAAGTATCTATAACACTACTTTAGCGGCCTCTACAATCATTAGAACAAGGTTTGGGGGTATAGAATACTATGACTATTGTAAATATACATTGAGCAAAGGGGGCTAGTACTAGCTAGCTATTTATGAGTTTAAAGCCCAAACAAGGATATTCACCCTTAACCCTAAAGCCTGACGACTGCAACCTCCATACAAGACCCACTCATAAACCCTATAAGCCCTAATCATTGGAATCTTCATACTAAGCCCACTTAGAGGTTGCTGGGGTTATAAGTGGGGTTAGACGTCCCCTTATACAGGACATAGTTATAGTCACCCTACCTATAGCCGACTTGTAACTACCCTAAACCCTCAACCCCGAACCCTGAACCCTATAGAGCCCTTTAGAGGAACCCTACTTACAACACCACTTGTAACTCACCATGAACCTTCAAGCAGGCCACTGGCCTGCTCCGCAGAAGTGCTCAGGAGCCTCGATCTCCGAACAGACAGGCATTTTCAGGTGAAGTGCTTAGGTTTACAGGTTTAGGGCTTGAGGGTTGAAGGGTTGAAGGTTTTTTCAGGTGAAGTGCTTAGGTTTAGAGGTTTAGGGCTTTAGGGTTCCAGGGTTAAGGGTTTAGAGTTTAGGGTTAATGTTAAGTGCTTAGTCTGGTGGTTAAGGATTTACGCAAGGGCTCCGCACGTTACGGGTTCTGTATTCCTACAAGAGTCCTACAAGGGCTCTATGTTTTTCTTTTTTTGTGTCGGGGGTGGGGCGGGGGGGTGGGGGGTTGGGTCGAAGTGTTGAGGATTTTGTAGCTTTGGTTTAGACTTCGAGTTGGGGTTCAGAGTTCAAGGGTCGGTATGCGATTTAGGGTTGGGTTCTAGGGGGCTTAGGCTCCTCAAAGCTTTAGGCATATGGTCTAGGGTTGAAGCTTTCATGGCAGTGTGGTTTCGGGGTGTGAATCGCAGCTTGCAGCTTGAAGCTATTCTTGTCGCTACGTACAGCACATGCTCCACACCGTATGATCCGGAAAAATTGAAATGCATCGCGTGGTGCACCTGGCATCAAGCCAGGCATGCTTATTATGGTATGCTTCTTAACTTCATATAAACCCTAAGCCCTGAACCCTAAACCGATTATAGTGATGATAATCCACACTAGCACTCAGCATCGAAGCCTCTGGGACTGTCCGGGTTCACCCAGGGGCCCTACCAGAGTTTTAACTTTAAACCCTACAGATCCTGACAAGCCTCTGTTGAAAGGCTCCCTTAAGACATGCTTGGGGCCCATTATATTATACTTTAGCTATAACAAGGAACCCCAGGGAGGTTTTAAAGCTAGGGGAACAAAATTAGAGCCCCCAAACTCTAAACCCTTCACCCGGCCTGAGCCTGGACCCTGACCCTCAAGTCCGAAAGCCGAAAAACCCCAGAACCCTGAAGCCCCCAAACCCGAACCTCCCTGAACCCCAAACTCCCTACAACCAAGATGGAGGGGCCTTGATCATTAGAAGAGGGTTTGGGGCCCATTATATTATACTTATAACACGGATTCCCCCACAAAAGTTTAGGTCACTATTCAGGCCCCTACCCGAAACAACGTCACCAAGGCTTCCCCGGAGCTCAGGCGACGGCTGCGGCGCTTCTGCTTGCAGCACTTCGGCCGGCACCTATCCGAGGACCCCGATTAACTTGTCTGTCATTTAGGGTTTAGGATGTCTACTCTCTGAACCTCGACCAATAATCTAGCACGACAAAAGACAGGGGCCTTTATACTCAAACTAGGGCTTAGGGGTATAAGTATATATATATATATATATATATGTATATAACTGTTGCAATAAGGGAATACTACCTCCTAAGTTGCAGACCTCTTTGATTACATCCTAAACCCCAAACCCTTCTTTAACCCGAAACCTTCAACCCTAAACGCTTTTCAGGCCGAACCCCATTCTGAACTCCAAAGTCTCCACCGAGTTCGGCATCCGAAGTCTTCTTACCTTGGGTTAGTAGGGAATGCAAGCATGGTAGCAATAGCAGTTATATGGTAGTAGTATGATAGTATCATGATAGTAATATTGTAGTAATATGGTAATTAGTAATAGTAGTTATGATTGTACCCCATTATATTCGTCCATTCCCTAACCAATGGTAAGTCTTGCGCTGCGCCTGGCGCAGAGCACCGACGTCGCCTTCAGCCGCAAGCGCCTGGCATCCGCAGCCGGGGCACTCAGATCTGGAGGCTACACAGGGTACTATAGGGGCCTTAATAATTAGAATAGGATGCAAATAAGGGATTCTATAAGGTATCTATAAGGCTACTGTATAATATGGGGGCCTTAATAATTCCATAGGGAAACTCGGGTTGAGGGCTGAGGGGGGTTTAGGGTTAAGGGTTCAGGGTTGACCTGCGAAACCTAAGGAACTTCAACATGTAGCCGGTGAGTCTGTAACGTGTAGGGACAGTTATAGAGATGGAGGCTACAGCCCAATTTAGGGTTCGGGTGTTGAGAGTTTCGCGAGCAGCGAATCGGGTTGTCTGCCTTCAGTCATTGCTTCTGCAGGGTGCAGGGCTTTAGTTTGGAGTTCGGACTAAGGCTGCGAGCCCTCAACCCTAAACCCCAATCCCCAACTCCCTGCAACTGCAGACGAGGGCCGAACCGCTTAGACATGCGAAATCCCGAGCCTGACAATAAGTTCTACTAAACATCCAGACACTGAAAATGCATGCTCAAATTTGTAGCCCTATGCGCGCCATTCGTGACTAAGGGTGAGCCCTAGCCTGTAAGGTTCAAAGACCGGCAAACGATGAATTGCCGGTCAGGGGCTTGAGAAGTTGTGAGAACCACGAGAGACCTCCCGTCCCTAAGAACGAATCAGCAAAAACACAGAAATTTACTCGCCCCTTGCCACACACACGCACATACATGTGTGTATATATATATATATGTACATATATAGACATAACAATAATCTTGACTGTGACGTTTCATAACTATGTGTGTAGCATATTTACATGCATACATACAGCATACATGCATTATGGTTGATGATATAAATCCTGCATTACCTTAAGGATCCAAAGTATGGGAATTATGGTATATTCCCTATTATGAGTACTGCAGCTTTATATCATCAACCGTATGGGGATGCTCCAGGCCTCGCTGACGCTGCCGATCCTGCTCAACCGCTAGGCCCAGAGACTCCAATATCCCCTAATTCAGGAATATACCTTAAATTATACTAGGATCCCTAACATGGTTTAAGGAATATTCCTTAATAAAGGGATATTGGAGTCTCTGGGGGGTTTAGGGCTTGGCTTTGCTTGGATCTCCGAGCTGGAGACCCCGGTACATTTGAGATGCAAGATGCATCAAGCTGCTCCGAAGACCCCTGGCGGTTTGGGCTTGTTGCTGGATCATGGGTTAGGAATGCGTAAGCAAGCGTGAGCGTGTGGAAGTGTATATGCGTGGGCGTGCATGGCTGTTTTCTGATTTACTGGACGCTTAACGCTGGGTACAGACCCCATACACTAAACAAAACGTCAAATGTCGTCAGCCGTGAAGCCCAACATCTCAAACCTATCAATCAAACCTCGAAACCCTATTCTTAGAAACCCGAATAACCCTAAACCTAAACCTTCAGTCCTAAACTAACACCTTAACCCTAAAACCCGAATCCTTAATCCGAATCCTTAATCCTCGAACCCTAAACCCTGAGCCTAAGATAGGCGCCCTAATAGTTAGAACGGGGTTTGGGGGCCCGTTATATTATAATTTTAATAAGGAGACCCCAACAACTAGTAATGTTAACTCCCTGAGGTCTCCTGCCCATGCCACCCACGCCGAAGGTGAAGTGCTCCCTGGAGTTGTAAGTGCAGTGCCTGGCCACTTGAAGGTTCATGGACAGTTATAAGTGGGGTTATAAGTAGGGTAGCTATACTTATAACTCATATTAGGGGACTTATAACCCAACTTTTCACTACCCATGAACCTCCAAGTTGGGCATTGTAGGGCTTGAGTTTTAGGGTTTGGGGATTCAGGTTTAGGGTTTGCGGTTTGGGATTCAGGGCTTGGAGCCCTCAGGGCCAAGTTCTAAAGCAGCCCCCTGACAACATCGAGGGCTGCGTTTCGGTGTTAGGGGTTTAAGACCCAGACCCCATGGAGGATCCAAAAAGTAGATCCCTGAATGGGGGTTCCTATAAAGTACCCTTAGTAGTATAGGGCCCCAAATTAGGGGATCTACTTTCTAGATCCTCCCGGGGGTCTGGGGAGTTTGGGACTCGGAGTTTCGCAACGGGCAAGTTGTTCATACTCGTCATGGGCTCAATGTGAGGTTGGGACTTACAGGTCGGGGTCAGAGTTTGGTGCTTCAGCATGCAAGTTATAAGTAGGGTGAAAAGTCCCCGAATATGGGTTATACTGCTATACTTACAGTTACCCTACTTATAACCATACTTATAGTTACCTACATATAACCCCACTTATAACTACCCATAATGTAGGCCCAATGTAGGCTTCAGGTTTCAGCGGGAGCCTGCGTTGATTGTATCCCTCGCCCTGTCGACTTCCCAGAGACGCCAATACCCCTTAACTAAGGAATATACCTTAAATCCTATTAGGGTTCCGATTATGATTTAAGGTATATTCCCTAATTAAGGGGTATTGGGAATATACCTTAAATCCTATTAGGGTTCCGATTATAATTTAAGGTATATTCCCTAATTAAGGGGTATTGGAGTCTCTGGGTTCAGACACGCCAGGCGGGCCAGTGACCGTCCGGAATGAGAATGCACTCGCCCGGGGTCTGGTCGTGCATTTGCACCAGGTCGCCTCGGAAAAGTATAAGGTTCCTTTAGGGTTCCTTTAAAGGGATCTATAGGGATTCTATAAGGGTATATACGGTATACGGTTTAGGGTTTAGGGCTTACTTGGAGGGTCGGGGGGACTTAGTGACGGGCTTTTTTTGGGGACTTATAAGTACCATAACCCCAATTAGGGTCCCTGTTAGGGTACTTATAAGTCTACTTACTACCTACTTACTAAGTCCCCGACCCTCCAAGTAGGGTGCATCTCACTATCCGCGCATGGTCGACAGGATGGAGAGTAATCATGGCTATCCTTTCCACCGGGTGTGACATTTTTCTTGGTTTTCTCGGTGCAGGTAAGCATGGAATCCGAACCCTAAACCTAAACCCTGCCACCTGAAACCCCAAAGCGCAAGCTCCACAAGGTCACTCTACTAGACCCTTGTAATAACCCTTAAAGGAGCCCTCGAAAAGAACCCTATTCTGGGCATTACTTGGAGGTTCATGGGTAGCTATAAATGGGGTTCCAAATCCCTTAATATTATTGGTTGTTTTAAGCATAGCTACCCTACTTATAACCCCACTTATAACTGCCCATGAACCTCCAAGTAAGGCCGTCGTATTCCCAGGAACCGAGGCCCCGGCCAAACTCGGCCTGACCAGGCGACGGAGCAAAACAGAGCACACATGGGAGAAGGGTTGGGTCTGGAGTTTAGGGATTTGGGGTTCAGGGGTTTAGGGCCTAGGTACTAGGGGTTTAGGGGTTGAGGGGTTTAAGGGTCTGGAAACTCTGGGTTAAGGTTACAGCTGCTGCCCCTGTTAACAGCGGAAGAGCAAAGCACTAGCACTAGCAAAGCTATCTGGGTAGTTGTCAAAATTATGGCCCCTTTTCGGGTATATAAGGGACCCAAAAAGGGACCCTGATTTTGACGACCACCTATCTAGAAAGCAAACCAGATAGTGGACTCATCAATCACTCGAGGCGTTCGGACTGATAGCCGGTGTGAGTGTCACTCAACGTTCAACATTCGAGCGAGCCCGCGCGAAATTCTGAAGAATTCAACGACTTCGTTCTCTTTAGAGGATCAAAACTTAGCAAGCAATGGGGTTCTATGATTGTGACTGTAGCTCCTGCAATATCTACAATAGATTGGTACAGTGTTCCTTTTCTCATACAGTTTTGGCCAGACGTAAGGGTTCCCTTGCGAAGAAAATCTTGTGTGGTCTGCTTACAAGGTATAGCCAGTGTCAGTACGAAGTATCCTGTGCGTTCGCCAGCGGGACGTCGTGCAGACAGAATGCATGTGAGGCTGCTGGAGAGTTCTTGAGAATCCAAGAATGCCTCATGACGGATATCCCAAACCCAAAAGCCCTGAAACGGTCTCGCATTCGGTCGTCGGATTGGAGACGTAGTCTAGAAAGCGAGCCTCCCCCTGGGCAATACTCCAGGCTCAGATGGAGGTGTCGGGTCTGGTTGTAGCAGTAGCCGCAGCAACAGCAGAAGTATCAGAAGTGGGAGGAGGAGCCATGGTGTTAGCTATCAGGGGCAGTAGCAGTAACACTGCCCGGTACAGAAATAGAAGTGGCAGATGTGGGACCCCAACGGCGGTGAATATCTGTCTGGCTGTTCCAGTAAGACTTCCCTCCCGGGGCCTCCCGTTGCTGCAGCTCTTCCTCGGGTACTCTGGCGAGGGCCGTCGCAGGATCTCCAGCGTGAAAATACCTTTCACAGTTTTGCGGCGTGGCCGCTATTTGGGGCTTTTGGGTTTAGACTGTAGCGTCTTGGGCTTCGGGTTTGGGGTTAGGTCCAGAAGCTCGCAAACATCCCTAAACCCTCGTCTTAGAGCAGGCATCTTGCCATCCCAGAGCTTCGTGCGGTTGCAGAGGCCCAAGTGCATGTCATCATTCTTATTCCTGTTGTTATTATGCTTATGAGCAGCAGCATTATACGATTGCTATGTGTTGCACTCCGCTTCTACTTCTACTTCTACTACTCCGACTACTCCTATTGCTTCTACTACTTCTACTATTTCTACTACTTCTACCACTTCTACTACTACTTCTACTACTTCTACTACTGCTTCTACTACTTCTGCTACTTCTTCTGCTACTTCTTCTACTTCAACCCAAGGTTCTACGTCCATGATCAGAGACTTAGAGAAGCTACAACGCGTGTGGAAGTAGCACAAACAAAGATGTTACTGCGCTACAACGCATGTGGAAGTAGCAGTACTACTTCTACTACTACTTCTAACTCGTCTACTTCTTCTAGAATTGTAGACTTCTAGACTACGAAGACTGCTAAACCAACGGACTACTAGACGAAGCTGCTGCTACTACTACTGCTACTGCTGTTGCTGCTACTACCACCACCACCATCACCACTACTACTACCACTACTACCACTACCACTACCACTACCACTACCACTACCACTACCGCTACCGCTACCGCTACCGCTACCGCTACCACGACCACGACCACGACCACGACCACGACCACGACCACGACCGCGACCGCGACCGCGACCACGACCACGACCACGACCACGACCACGACCACGACCACGACCACTACCACTACCACTACCTGCTACTGCTGCTACTGCTACTACAGCTACGGCTACAGCTACGGCTGCGGCTACTCATTGCTCTCCTACCGCCATGCCGCTGGCACTGCGGCTGCGGCTGGGGCTGTTCCCACTCCTGCCTCCTGCCTCCCGCCTTCGGCTCCTGCTTTCTCCTGCTGCTCCTGCTCCTGCTGCTACTGCTCCTGCTCCTGCTCCTGCTGCTCCTACTGCTACTGCTGCTGCTGCTGCTGCTGCTGCTGCTGCTGCTGCTACTAGTAGCTTTAGATTTCCGGCTGTCGAAAGTTTAACCTCCTCCTCGATCGAAGGATGATCTACCAGTGAGAGCTTCAACAAAAAAGGACACCTGATACTCAAATCAAAACAGAAAGATCCTTCAGAAAACAAGTTCGGCAATTTAACCGCAAATACTCACAATACCCTCATGAAACAAATCTTCACAAAATCCCGCTGACGAAACCCTTTGTCAGAGCGTCCCTAACACCAATTTCCAAAGCCCCAAGCACTAACCCCAAACCGCTAGAAAACCCTCACGTAGATTACGTCCCCACGTCTGGGTGCGGCGCACCACCGTTTCCTTCCGGACAGCAGGAGGAGCCTATCAAGGATTCGATTCAAGTGTTTCGGGTTCAGGGTTTCAGGTTTAGGGGTCCGTGCTGGATGCCTGTTTCAGGGTTTCGGTTTTGCGTTTTTTCAGGCTTTCAAGTCTATTTGAGACCAAAGTGAAAAACGCAGGGCTTGACCAAACTACGGCCGAGGGCATTCAAAGGCATGACCTGCGAGCCCCAAGTAGTGATTGTCGCATTTCCATACTGAGCCCCGGGCCAGTTTCGCTCGTGCCTGTGGAAGGAAAGCCCGCCAGCTGCACTCTCCTCACAAACCGATTTCAGGAGCTCCTGTGAGTGATGCTACCCCTGCCACTCACTCTAGAAGTGACGGTAGCAGCAGCACTGCATAATGGTCACGCCGTCGTCTTCGTTGTAGTCGTCGTCTTCGTCGTCGCGCGCTCACTCGGTCGCTCGGTCCGTCGTTGGGTCGCTCGGTCGTTGTTTCCTGTTCCCTTTTTTCGTTGCTGCTGTTCTGGTGATTGCGGTCGTAGCCAGTAACAATGGCATGATAGTCTACTTACAATTGTAACAGAAGGAAATAGGAAGGAGCGTGGGCTGGCTTCGATTATAGAGGAGGGAGTCACGCCAAAGGAAAAACCCTAAATCCCAAAACCATAAACCCTAAAACCCTGAAACCCCCAAAACCTTAAGTTTAAGCCCCCTGAACACCAAGTAGCTTGGATGTACATAGAGCATGCAGGCCGACTATAGAGCAAAGCATCTGTTTCATGCGCAAACACACATGATTGGAGTGGTTTAGGGCTTTAGGGCTGTAGGGTTCTAGGAGCTAGGGTTAAGTCGGTGTGAGTCGTGCTTAAAGTTGAGTTTAGGTGGCTATTCTTGACAGCCAGGTTTTCAAACCGTCCGGAAACACAATAAGGGTAGGACGGGTCGGCAACCAGCACAGAAGCTCTGGTTGAACGTGTATAGCTTCAAGTAATACAGCTATAGCGACATAAACAACAACCCCAGAAAGCCATAACCCCGACTTCCGACTACATTTTTTTCACTCGCAGGTGTACGGAGACAGCCATGGCAGAAGAGACTCCACCGGACCTCCAGTGGCTCGCCACATGGTGTGGGAGAGATGGCGGGCACATGCCATCGCATAGCGTCGTCCTATTAAGGGTTTCGGGTTTAGGCGTTCACGGGTTTAGGATTTAGGCATGCTACTTTAGGTTGGAGCCTCTGAAAAGCACGCAGACACACACTTGCAACTCTTGTGTCCTCTTGTGTGTGTGTCTTTGTTGCTGAGGTCCGGCGCACGGCGCAGACTTGATTATTTTGCTGTGGGTGTCCGTCATTGTCTGTACATCTCCGCCTGTCGGCGTGTTTGTCTGTCTGCCTGTCCATCTCTGTCCCTTCCTCTGCATCCATCTGTCGGTCACTGTCCCTTTGCGGCTCTCTTTCTGCCTGCATGTTTCCAATGTGTGTGTGTGTGTGCATAGCTGCGAATATGTCTTCATTATGCAAGCTCACTTCTCTTTGCTTGATTAATTATGCATGCTTGCTTTTCTCTGTTGGTCGAATACCCATTTGCGAAGGTGATGCATCAAGACTTGTGACACAACCATGCATTCGCCATTGCTTGTTCAAAGCACGAAGGTGGAGACCAGGCATGTGACCATGCCATTTTCGCTCATGGCGTGTGCCTTTCTCTCAAGCGCAGGCATATCATTGGCTCTGCAATGCGGTGTGCGAACACAGGCATCAATGTTTTGGCTGACTGGGTCAGCATGCTTCGGGGCCTGTATTTACTGCGTATTGACTCCTTAAACACGTCTGAATCTAAATCCGATACCGTACATCCATTAAATGCGGAAGTTCAAAATCAATCCCGACACCCTAACTCCGTGAACCTGCGATTATCCCGAAACCATGAGGCACTTGATATCCCGAAACCTTGATACCAAAAAAGACCCCCAAGTCAAGCCTAGCAACCCAAGCCCAACAACCCAAAACCTGAACTCGACAGATAAAAATCCAGCCGTGGGCCGTAGCAGCCAGCTTGTGACCAGACCCCGCCGGAAGCGTTTCGGACTTCTGTCTCGAGTCTGGGTCTACAGTAAACCCTTTAAAGTTGGAAACCGGATTAAGGCCAAATAGTGCTGGGGTTCCCTATACATTACTCTTAATATTGAGGCTATTGGGTTTCCAACTTTTGGGCTTCTACTGCAGGGCTTACGGCCTTGAGGGTTTTGGGGTTCTCCCCGAGCCCCTAACCCCAAAATCTAAACCCCAAACCCAAAAATGAACATATTTTAAAATCTCAACCCCCGACTAAGCAGGATTTATATCATCAACCGTATGAACCAAACACAAAGTTCAAGGACACCATTACAAAACACACTGAAGCCAACCAAAGAAACGACGTAGCATGGACGTCGCATGTACGGGGACACCATCCTGCAGACCCTAAACTGGGTGTCGATTTCAACAGTCCTCAATATCATTAATACTGAGGGCTCTATATTAAACAACAGAAGAGCCTTAAAATTATATACCCCGGATCGGTACCTGGTAAGCTAAGGATTTTCCAAGGCAGAAGTCGGAGGGTTCTCTGGTCGGAAGATTCCTCAGCCGGTGATCGTGGACTGAAGCCGGGCCTGCTTGAGGCCCAGAGACTCCAATATCCCTTAACTAAGGAATATTCCTTAAATCATATTAAGGACCCTGGTATAATTCAAGGTATATTCCTTAATTAAGGGATATTGGAGTCTTGGGGGGGTTTAGGGGTTCAGGTCTTTAAGGTCTAGAAGTTTAAAGATTAGGGGCTTAGGGGCTGACCGGTCAGGGTTTCGGGTTGAGGGGTTTGGGATCTACTGTTCAAGGCTTCAAAATTTAGAAGTTTAAAGATTTAGGGGTTCAGGGGTTTAGGGGCTTACGGGTCAGGGTTTCGGGTTTGGGGGCGTAATGCTTAGGGACAAATATCAGTGTGTTCAAGGATTGTGGACGCCTTCCATGCTGGGTTCTACACCGATTTGGGGGTGGACGTTATGAGGGTTTCATGAAGGTTCGATGCGTTCTTAAGGTAGGGTCCTACGGTTCATAGGGGAGCTTCGGGATTTAGAGTGTTTGGGGTTCGGGAGGATTGAGGATTCGGGGTTTAGGATTCAAGGGTTTGTTCTTTAAAATTCTACTGGCCCTTTCTCCACTAGGGAGTGGGGTTTTAAGGGCGTCGGGTTTACGAATTCCCGGTGTCTGGCTCAGATAAGCCCGGGTCCGAGGTCCAGGAGCTCACGGCTTAGGTGTCGGTGTTCCGATGCAGCCACATCACAGCACTTCGACGGGGTTTAGGGTTTAGGGCTCATCACAGGCGCAGAAAGCAACAGCCACCAAGCTGCTGTATTCGAGCTTCTAGGATCTATATTGCTGGCTTCAGGACACGGCTGAATTCTGAGTGCTTCACGACTCTCATCTGCATCGCGCCGCTCGATGGGTGGTCGACTTCAACTTGACAAGAAAACTAGTACTTACGGGCGACCACAGACAGGCGCAGCCTCAAAAGCCATAAAGCCTCAACAAGCAAAAGTGGAGACGCCTCCATGAAGCTGCAATCATGCTGGATGCCTTTGTAAGCAGAACCCGAACCTGGACAAGGACCCTTCACGACATACCGATATTTACTCTCAGTGTTCAGCAGCTCAGAGTCTACAGAGGACATCCCAAACCCAAAACCGCTAACCTAAACCCTAAACACCTAAGCCTGCATCCTAAAACTCTAGCCGTTACTCAGGTTCTCACGCAAGGTCGAGCGAAGCACCGTTGGAGGGCTATGCCTTCTCCGTACTGGCAAATCGGCGATGGACGAAGTCATTAAGAGGCTCCCAGTAGGCATCGCCAGCGAGGATGTACGTGTTCATGTGCTCGCCCCTGGAAGTGCTGGGGAAGATACATGTTTAAGCGCCAAGACTTTTACAGGATAATGTCAGACCACAGCAGCTTCCGCACCACTAAATGTAGCGAACCATACGATGGAGAAGTAGGGTACAGATCTAGTTTTAGAAATGGACCAACAAAGCCGGCTGCGTCACGAGAAGCCAGTACTGCAGCTTGGCACCCGAGCCAATTGAAATCCAACTTTACCACTACATCCCCTAAGCCCTGAACCAGAAGCACGGCAGCAAGCAAAGCCCCAAGGCTTGAACTTTTAAGCCGATGCTCTGCACTTAAATAACCATGATGGATAGATAGATAAGTAGATGGAAGTTAGATAGTCAGTTAGATAGTTACACAGTTGCATATTTAGATAGTCAGATAGATAGACAGATAGATGGTAGATATACATATATATATATATACATACACACACACACTGACCATCGGGCCTGACAAAGCTGTGGAACCAGGTGTTGAGAGTAGCACCGTGGCTCTGCGCAGTGTGGCAGAGGTCGGACATGCAGGAGGGCGGCACAACCTGCAAGCGAGCTTTGCAAAAGCAGCCCTGAAGCCTAAACCCTAAGCCCTAAACCCCAAACCTTAAACCCTAAACCCCAAACCCGAAACACTAAACTCTAAACTCTACACTCTACACCCTAACACCTTAGCTGTGACTTTGGGCCTCCAGCATGGGGTTGGACTGTGGCAGGGCTTCTAGGGTTTAGCTGTGCTCTTGGGCTTCAAGCTTTGGGTTTGGGGCCTAGGGAATAGGGCTTCGGGTTTTGAGGTTTAGTCTTGGGGACGTTGGCGCCTGGGAATTCCGAGCCAAAGAAAGATTGGAGCCCCATACCCCGAGCTCACTATCGAAGCAGGGTGCCTGTAGTGAACAGCTCCGCCCTGAGGGCTCAGAGTTTCAAGCTCGGCGTTGCTATGTACGCGAAAACCCTTGAGGTTCTTAGGGTTAAAGTTCGGGGTTCCCCCTGGGCCTCACAGTGGCTAAGCAACCAGATACCGGATGCTACCCCAAAGCCCTAAAGGCCTCACACCCCAAACCCTAAGCCCTGAAGGCCGTAAGCCCTGCAGTAGAAGCCCAAAAGTTGGAAACTCAATAGCCTCAATCCTTAAGAGTCATGTATAGGGAACCCCAGCACTATTTGGCCTTAATCCGGTTTCCAACTTTATGGGGTTTACTGTAAACGGCTCTATACCCTAAAGCCTGAAACATAAAACCGAAAACCCACCGAAACACCAAAACTCGGAGGATGAACCGCTAAATCCACGTACTACCTGAACCCTCATGATACACCCCTATACTCCCCCAAGGGCCCCTTTAAAGGGCTCTAGAGGGATTCTATAATTCTATAAGGGTATAGGGTTTAGGGCCTACTTGGAGGTTCACGGGTAGTTATAAGTGGCGTTATAAGTAGAGAAGCTATACTTATAACTTATAACCCATATTAGGGGACATATAACCCTACTTATAAGTACCCATGAACCTTCAAGTACTCCCCAAACCCTAAACCCTGCACATACCGAAACCCTTAAACCCTAAATCCTAAACCCTGAACACACCGAAACCCCAGCACCTGATCGCTAGCCGCAGAGAGCAGGCAAAGGGCGAGGCGCCCCTTTGGCCTTCGTAGCTTACGGGTATTCTGGGAGGTTCCTGCGTACTTCAGGATCCCTTTAAAGGGATTCTATGAGGGTATACGGTTTAGGGTTCAGGGCCGTCCTTGGGCCTACTTCTTGGGAGGTTCGTGCGTAGTTATACTGGGGTTATAAGTCTCTCAATCTGGGTTATAAGTATAGTTACCCTACTTATGACCCCACTTATAACTACCCATGAACCTCCAAGTAGGGTTTATGGTGTAGGGCTTAGGGTTTAGTTCAGGGTCCAAGAACTTCCAACATCTATTAATTAAGGAATAAACGTTGAAGCATATTAAGGACCCTATTAGACTTTATAGTAGATTATCCTTTATTCAGGGATGTTGGCAGATCTGGATTCTCAGTAGCTATTCTTACGGCTATGATTACGACAGTTACGGTTAATAGGATAATTAGCATGATTAGCGTTATAACCCTTAACCCTTATAGTATAACCCTTATAGGAGCCCTGATAGTATAACCCTTATAGGAGAAGTATAACCCTTATAGGAACCCTTATAGTGTAACCCTTATAGGGACCCTTAGTACTGTCGGCTCCTGAACCTCGGTCCATTTGGGTCCACGGTTTCCGACTTCTTAGCAGGCCCTGCCTTTCCGGCAACTCCGCCAAGCCTCCGCCGATCCTTGCGATTAGGACGTACATGCTCTATAGCGGTTCAGGGAGATTAAGTTTTGGGGGGTTTTGCAATTTGGGGTTTAGGGGTTTGGCACCGATCCTTGTTGTGAAACGGGCTTGGGATTTAGTAATATACTGTAATGTAATACACACTAGTATTACATACTGCTATATATATATATATATATATATATATATTGTATCTTGTACAATATATGTTACATGTTAGTTAGAACTATGTACTATGCATGACAAGTAAATATTACATGGTATAAGTTATATAATGCATACTATCTGCCATGTAAATTTAGGGCTTTAGGTTTAGGGTTATCAACCTGCTTTGAAACTAGAGATGCCGACAAAGGGCAAAGGGCTTGCATGGTTGTCTGTCTTCTCAACGTTGGTCTCCCCGAAACCCTTAACTCCTAGGCCCTAAACCCTAAACCCTGAACCTAAACCCCAAACCCTAAACCCTAAACCTAAACCCTAAGCCCTAACCCTAAACCCTAAACCCCAAAACTTCCAGGGTTCTGGGCTCCTTTACAGTTCTATGATTGGCGGCCCGGGAGCCAGTCGAGCCAGTCCCGGCTCCGCCATTCATCCAAGAGGATGGGCCAAGAGAGGAGGCTAGGAGGCAGCCACCTTCCCGATTTAGGGTTTTAGGGTTTCCTTAGGGCTCTTAGGGGTTTAGGGATTACAAGGGTTTAGGGATTTAGATTTTGAGGGGTTTAGGGATTGAGGGTTTTAGGGGTTTGGGGTTTTAGGGGTTAGGGTTTAGGGGTTTAGGGGTTTAGGGGTTCAGGGTTTGGGGTGGAGGGATTTAGGGATTTTAAGGGTTTAGGCATTTAAGGTTTAGGGTTTAGGGATTTAGGGATTAGGGCCTGCTTCTGATTTTTTTTAAAGGGCCTGTGTAGGGTTCTGGGATTTAGGGTTTAGGCTCGCAGAGAAGAGTGCAAAACAAAACGTACTACGCACCGCTGGTACTACTACAACCGATATGACTGCTCCTTCCTCGACTACTACTGCTACGGGGCGATGAGCACGAGCTCGAGGACCAGAACGACGTCGACTACTACTACTACTACTACTACTCCTGCTGCTGCTGCTGCTGCTGCTACTACTACTACTACTACTACTACTACTACTACTACTACTACTACTACGACTACTACTACTACTACTACTACTACTACTACTACTACTACTACTACTACTACTACTACTGCTACTGCTACTGCTACTGATACTGCTACTGCTACTGCTACTGCTACTGCTACTGCTACTGCTACTGCTACTGCTACTGCTACTGCTACTGCTACTGCTACTGCTACTACTACTGCCACTACTGCTACTACTGCTACTACGACTACTGCTGCTGCTCCTCCTCCTCCTCCTCCTCCTCCTCCTGCTGCTGCTGCTGCTGCTGCACTGCGACTGCCTCTGTGACTGCGACTGCTACTTCACAACGACGAGAAATGCCGAGCGAGTCACGGCTCAACTTTGCTACCTGCGCTCTGATGCTGTTTTTTTGTCAGGGGTGGAGGGGATTGAAGGGGTTCAGGGTTTTAGAGTTCAGGGCGCCTCAGTGGGGGCAGCAGGTGCCGCACCACAGCCGAGATCGAAGAGGGCGAGTTCTCAAGGATCAGTCCTGCGGCTGCACGCCATCAGCTTCTTCCAAGACTGTTGCTAACGGTTTAGGGTTTAGGGGCCCATTAACAGCACGTTCAGTCCTAAATCCAAAACCGAAAGCCAACAGCCGACAGTTAGCCCGCACTTCGAACCTTATGTCCTGAGCCTTTGATGTTCCAACTAAACCTTATCACCCTGTGGCCCCAACACCCTGGTTTAGAGAAAGGATTTGAATGGTTGAGAAGCCCCCTTCTTAAATTAAGGGAGAGCTCTGAGCTGTTTCGCAAACTCCAGGAATTGACACTCTGTCAAACGATGGACCCCTACACAATAACATCCCTGTCATCAAGCCTCTTAGAAACGCACCTCCAGTTTAGAAGTAACTCCCTACTGTGCATATTTGCAGCTCGGGGTACCCTTTTGGGGGCAAGGATCCAAGCGCGTTCAAGGCTCGGCTCCTCTGTTTGGGAAAGCTCCCCAAACCCCAAGCCATGAACCCTGAACCCTCATCGGCAAACCCTGAACCCCTAACCCCTAAACCCCCAAACCTTGAAGTTTTAACCCACAATCCGTAAACCCTTTCTGACAGTTCTTCTAGAATCTCTGGGCACATCCTGCGGGCAGCGGTAGCGTCGGCGACTGTGCGCAACCTGCTCTTGGCAGTGGGCGGTTTCCGGTTCAGGGCTAGGGCATTAGGCGCAGAGAGTTTACCCTGAAGCCTAAGGCCCTGAGGCATTTGGAAGGGAAGATTTAGGGATGGGGCGAATTCTTGCACCCCGAACTACAAACCCTGAACCCTTATGTGGGTGTTCATGGCTCAAAGTCTTGCCTATCGGGTTTGGGGTCGAGGGTCGAGGGTTCAGACTTGTCTTGGTTGTTAGAGTTCCACAGCCGTGGAGTTCAGGGTTGAGGACTCTCTCGGGGTTAGGGACTTTGGAGCTCCGTTTTTCTCTTGCAGGGTCGGGGGACTTAGTAGCTAGATAGTAAGTAGACTTATGTATAAGTACCCCAAAAGGGACCCTAATTGGGGTTATGGTACTTAAAGTCCCTAAGATAACCAGTTACTAAGTCCCCCGACCCTCCAAGCTTCGCGGAGCTTGCAGCTTCAAAGTGGCTAGCTTCAAATTCCTGCCATGTGATAGCTACTGCTATGGCTCTTGTAACAAGAGCCAGATATAGTAGCCCGTCTCTTTTCCGTACCGTAGAGGACGAAAAGATACTGCAGCTGCCTCTTCTAGCTATTGGAGCCCCTCGATGACAAGTCGCTCAGAGCCTTACGGAATGGGGGTTTCGGCGTCTTTGACCCTAAATCCAATGTCCTAAATGCGGCACACCCTAAACCCTAAACCCCTAAACCCTAAACCCTAAGGCTTTAAACCTAAAAGGTTTTAGGGCTCGCGGCTTACAAGTTAATTGGAGGGTCGGGGGACTTAGTGAGTAGGTCGTAAGTAGACTTATAAGTACCCTAAAAGGGACCCTAATTCGGGTTGTGGTACTTATAAGTCCCTAAAATAACCAGTTACTAAGTCCCCCGACCCTCCAAGTACTCTAAACCCTAAACCCTATACCCTTATAGAATCTCTATAGATCCCTTTAAAGGAACCCTAAAGGAACCCTTTATACTTACTAAGTCCCCCGACCCTCCAAGTAGGGCTCTCGGAGTTGGGGCTTTAGTCCAAGATTAAAAGGAGGGACCCCTAATAAGGACCCCTAGGTATATACCCATAATATAGCTACTATATACCCATTATATAGCCCATTATAGGGTAGGGGTCCCCATTAAGGGTCCCTCCTTTTCCCCTTTGATTTAGAAGACCCAGGTGCTCCGGCCTTTTGCATCGGAACACATCCTAAACCCACTCGGGTACGGTTTAGGGTTTAGGGTTTAGGGTTTCTGTCAAAATGATGGTCCCTTTTTGGGTCCCTATAATACGGCACCTATTGTTTAGGGTACCCAAAAAGAAATCATAATTTTGACAACTACCCATTTCAGCCTCTAAGTCTTTGAGAAGCCCGCAGCCCAAAACTGCACACAGAACCTTGCAGAACTCCAGACCCGTCCTTGTGGCTGGCGCAGGTGTGGTGAAGCGCCAAGAAGATGAGCTACTAGTCGCACCTCCGAAATTGGCGCGGGGTTCAGGATGGGGTTTGGGCGCTTTCGGGTTTGGATTTTGGGGTTTGAAAAGAAAGGTTCTGGCAAGTTTTCATCACTGGTTGCTGAATACATCAACGGTCCAAACCCCGAGCCTAGACAGCCACCTAGAACCGGAAAGATGTGGAAATAAAACAGTCAATTTCGACAACACCCCGCGCCGTGACGCAGCCACCCAGTGAGCGCCCGAAGACGAAAATGCGAGAGGGATCCACCACCGAATTCTCCTCAGGTGTGGATGCCAAGTTGTGGATTTGGGTCTTGGGTTTGGGGAGCAGGTCCGTCTGTTACAAATTCCTCCTGGAGGGGTGGGGGGCTGGGTGCGGATCTGGGTGGGTGGGGCATGTTGTTTTGGCAGGGCTGCATCTGTATTTTCCTGCTTTGTAAACACACTCCAGAACCCTTGTAAGCCCTCAACCTGGAACCTTGAACCCCAAATCCCAAACCCTTGTCCCCGAAATACCCGAAGTCAAGCAGCGGAGGCCGCATACGTCACGAGCCACTCATAGGCAGCAGCCGCATCTTCGACGAAGGCGGGCTCTGAGAAACCACCTGAAGGAGCCCTTAAGGCCTACTACGGTTTAGGCTTTTAGGGTTTAGGTATGAACTAATATGTATGTATGTATGTATGTATGTATGTATGCATGCATGTATGTATGTATGTATGTATGTATGTGTATATATATAGAGCTATATAGTTATACATATATATATATATGTATGTATACAGAGCTTGCAGAGACTCAGCTACAGTCCTGAATCTAAAGAGATCAGGGAGCTTGATGCCTGGTGATACTGTTGATGATATACATTCTGCATTGTCTTAAGAACCCTTAACTATGGGAATTATGGTATATGCCTTATCATGGGTGATGCAGGATTTATATCATCAACCGTATTGCGGGGGATGCCAGTCGGCATCTGGTAGCTTTAGCCTTTAGCCGCAACCCTGCTTCAGAGTCACGCCCGCGCAGCGCATGTGACAGATTTTTGTGAGTCCTTCCAATCGCCACGATTTCTCGCGAGAGCACCATGAACATTGCACTCGTCCGGGCGAGACACACCAAACCGAGATCTACAGGCCGCTTTTGGGCCGCCTCCCTAGCGCTCTTCCCGCCGGCACTTCGGAAGTGACAAACTCCTTCAAAGCCCTCTGAGTCTGATTGACGTGGAGAGTGACGGTTGGGGAGAAGCTTGGAAGCATTTTGTCAAAACTGGATAATACGGAGTCGTAAGCGTCTTGCGGCTCACAGCTCCTTCTGGCTACCGTTCTTGTCAATCTGCATGAAATGCACGGCGTCCGAGGAGCCGTCCTGAACAAGTCTGGAACCCGAGGGGGCCGACTGCGAGTAGCCTGAGTAGCCCTTCTTCCAAGACCACCAGCTCTTCTTCCAACGGCCGTAGTAGCTCTTTGGCGCTTCCGGCTCTTCCGTGGTCGTTGCTTCCGGTGCTTCCGTGGTCGTGGTGGTTGGCTGGGTGATAGGCCCCACCTTCACCATGTCTCCGTACGAAGTCAACGCAAGAGGACCGAGCAAGCGTCGTGTGCCATGGTAGCGGGCTTTGAAGCTGTGCAAGCACTTGCTGTTGTCCCATGAAATAAAGCGCTTGGCGATCGCATCCACCTCCTTGACAACCTTCTGGTCGTCAGAAATGTCCTTGAAGATGAGCTTGCCGAGGCTGCCACCATCCGGGGCGGACTCCAGGTAGGCGACTGCGGCTGTCCCCGGAACCTTGCCGTTCACCCAGTGGGTCACGTGATCCGCATGCTCCTGCACATCTCCGCTCTTCCGGGAGACTGGGACGGAAGACTTGGAGGCCTCCAGCTGGGCTGCCTCCTTGCCAGTCATGGTTTCCCGAAGACGCTTCTCTAGAGCTGCGTGGCCCGCGACTTCGTGGATGAGCTTGACCCCCACGGGCTCCCCCACGGGCTCCAGCACTTCCACAGCGCTGGAGAGCTGTGCCTCCTGCTCTTTTGACCTCAGCTCGGACTTGAGGCGCTGCGCGAGCACTGGTGCCTCCTGGCTCACGCGCTCGAAACCGCTCCTCTGCGGCTTCTTCGCCTCGAGGTCTGTGATCACGGCCTGCGCTTCAGCATCGGACAGGAAGTTGTCGATGACCTTGATGGAAGACAGGCACGTCACGTCCGGACTGGCAAGGGCCTGTGCCAGGAGAAGTGGTGCCAAAAGCCAGGATCCAGCCATGCTGCAGCCGACGCGAGGGTTCCGAGCAAAGCTTCTCAAAGTCACTCGAGCCGCAAGGACTCTTCCCACTGCCTTTCGGTTCAAGGTTCCGTTCTACCCATTAACCCATTAACCCAACCATTCTGGCCAAATGAAATTTCCTTAACCCATTAACCCATTAACCCAATCATGCTGGCCAACTGAAATTGCCATAGCCCATTAACCCATTAACCCATCAACCCAATCATTCTGGCCAAATGAAATTGCCTTAACCCATTAACCCATTAATTCAATCAATCTGGCCAAATGAACTTGGGAGTAGAGTCCAGTCCTACTTGGACAAACCATTGGGTTAATGGGTCAATGGGTGGGGCAAATGATTGGGTTAATGGGTTAATGGGTTAAGGCAATTTCATTTGGCCAGCATGATTGGGTTAATGGGTTGGGCAACTGATTGGGTTAATGGGTTACTGCGTTAATGCGTTAATGGGTTGATGGGTTAAGACAACTTCATTTGGCCAGAATGATTGGGTTAATGGGTTAATGGGTTGGGCAACTGATTGGGTTAATGGGTTACTGCGTTAATGGGTTAATGGGTTAAGACAATTTATTTGACCAGAAAGATTGGGTTAATGGGTTAATGGGTTGGGCAAATGATTGGGTTAATGGGTTACTGCGTTAATGGGCTAATGGGTTAAGACAATTTCATTTGGCCAGAATGATTGGGTTAATGGGTTAATGGGTTGGGCAAATGATTGGGTGAATGGGTTAATTGGTCGGGCAAATGATTGGGTTAATGGGTTAATGGGTCGGGTTGGAGCCTCCTGCGGATATGTTTCGAAACAGACACTAGTGCCCAAACCAGATAGCAGAATCCATGAATAGAAAAGCGAAGTTGCTGAAATGCAGGGGGGGAATGACTACCTACCCATATATATATATATATATGTATATATATATGTATGTATATATGTATATATATATAGAGAGTTATATAGGTATACATATACAGAGCTTGCAGAGACTCAGCTACAGTCCTGAATCTGGAAACTTCCAACTCCAAGCACCAAGGCCCTAAAGAGATCAGGGAGCTTGATGCCTGCTGATACTGTTGACGATATACAGTACGTTCTGAATTATCTTAGGAACCCTAAACGAATTATCTTAGGAACCCTAAACTATGGGAATTATGGTATATGTCTTATTATGGAGAATGCAGGATTTATACCATCAACCGTCTTGCGGATGCCAATCGGCATCTGGTAGCTTTAGCCTTTAACCAAAACCCTCCTTCAGAGTCACGCCCGCACAGCACATGTGACACATTTTTGTGAGTCCTTCCAATCGCCACGATTTCTCGCAAGAGCACCATGAACATTGCACTCGTCCGGGCGAGACACACCAAACCGAGATCTACAGGCCGCTTTTGGGCCGCCTCCCTGGCGCTCTTCCCGCCGGCACTTCGGAAGTGACAAACTCCTTCAAAGCCCTCTGAGTCTGATTGACGTGGAGAATGCCGGTTGGGGAGAAGCTTGGAAGTTGTCAAAACTGGATAATACGGAGTCGTAAGCGTCTTGCGGCTCACAGCTCCTTCTGGCTACCGTTCTTGTCAATCTGCATGAAATGCACGGCGTCCGATGAGCCGTCCTGAACAAGTCTGGAACCCGAGGGGGCCGACTGCGAGTAGCCTGAGTAGCCCTTCTTCCAAGACCACCAGCTCTTCTTCCAACGGCCGTAGTAGCTCTTTGGCGCTTCCGGCTCTTCCGTGGTCGTTGCTTCCGGTGCTTCCGTGGTCGTGGTGGTTGGCTGGGTGATAGGCCCCACCTTCACCATGTCTCCGTACGAAGTCAACGCAAGAGGACCGAGCAAGCGTCGTGTGCCATGGTAGCGGGCTTTGAAGCTGTGCAAGCACTTGCTGTTGTCCCATGAAATAAAGCGCTTGGCGATCGCATCCACCTCCTTGACAACCTTCTGGTCGTCAGAAATGTCCTTGAAGATGAGCTTGCCGAGGCTGCCACCATCCGGGGCGGACTCCAGGTAGGCGACTGCGGCTGTCCCCGGAACCTTGCCGTTCACCCAGTGGGTCACGTGATCCGCATGCTCCTGCACATCTCCGCTCTTCCGGGAGACTGGGACGGAAGACTTGGAGGCCTCCAGCTGGGCTGCCTCCTTGCCAGTCATGGTTTCCCGAAGACGCTTCTCTAGAGCTGCGTGGCCCGCGACTTCGTGGATGAGCTTGACCCCCACGGGCTCCCCCACGGGCTCCAGCACTTCCACAGCGCTGGAGAGCTGTGCCTCCTGCTCTATTGACCTCAGCTCGGACTTGAGGCGCTGCGCGAGCACTGGTGCCTCCTGGCTCACGCGCTCGAAACCGCTCCTCTGCGGCTTCTTCGCCTCGAGGTCTGTGATCACGGCCTGCGCTTCAGCATCGGACAGGAAGTTGTCGATGACCTTGATGGAAGACAGGCACGTCACGTCCGGACTGGCAAGGGCCTGTGCCAGGAGAAGTGGTGCCAAAAGCCAGGATCCAGCCATGCTGCAGCCGACGCGAGGGTTCCGAGCAAAGCTTCTCAAAGTCACTCGAGCCGCAAGGACTCTTCCCACTGCCTTTCGGTTCAAGGTTCCATTCTACCCATTAACCCATTAACCCAACCATTCTGGCCAAATGAAATTTCCTTAACCCATTAACCCATTAACCCAATCATGCTGGCCAACTGAAATTGCCATAGCCCATTAACCCATTAACCCATCAACCCAATCATTCTGGCCAAATGAAAT
Source organism: Symbiodinium sp. CCMP2592 (assembly GCA_905221615.1). Lineage (NCBI taxonomy): Eukaryota > Dinophyceae > Suessiales > Symbiodiniaceae > Symbiodinium > Symbiodinium sp. CCMP2592. Next base: position 269,562 of record CAJNDT010005876.1, on the reverse strand, counting down.
TGCCTTAACCCATTAACCCATTAATTCAATCAATCTGGCCAAATGAACTTGGGAGTAGAGTCCAGTCCTACTTGGACAAACCATTGGGTTAATGGGTTAATGGGTGGGGCAAATGATTGGGTTAATGGGTTAATGGGTTAAGGCAATTTCATTTGGCCAGCATGATTGGGTTAATGGGTTGGGCAACTGATTGGGTTAATGGGTTACTGCTTTAATGCGTTAATGGGTTGATGGGTTAAGGAAATTTCATTTGGCCAGAATGATTGGGTTAATGGGTTAATGGGTTGGGCAACTGATTGGGTTAATGGGTTACTGCGTTAATGGGTTAATGGGTTAAGACAATTTATTTGACCAGAAAGATTGGGTTAATGGGTTAATGGGTTGGGCAAATGATTGGGTTAATGGGTTACTGCGTTAATGGGCTAATGGGTTAAGACAATTTCATTTGGCCAGAATGATTGGGTTAATGGGTTAATGGGTTGGGCAAATGATTGGGTGAATGGGTTAATTGGTCGGGCAAATGATTGGGTTAATGGGTTAATGGGTCGGGTTGGAGCCTCCTGCGGATATGTTTCGAAACAGACACTAGTGTCGAAACCAGATAGCAGAATCCATGAATAGAAAAGCGAAGTTGCTGAAATGCAGGGGGGGAATGACTACCTACCCATATATATATATATATATATATATATGTATATATGTATGTATATATATATAGAGAGAGAGAGAGAGAGTTATATAGGTATACATATACAGAGCTTGCAGAGACTCAGCTACAGTCCTGAATCTGGAAACTTCCAACTCCAAGCACCAAGGCCCTAAAGAGATCAGGGAGCTTGATGCCTGCTGATACTGTTGACGATATACAGTACGTTCTGAATTATCTTAGGAACCCTAAACGAATTATCTTAGGAACCCTAAACTATGGGAATTATGGTATATGCCTTATTGTGGAGAATGCAGGATTTATACCATCAACCGTCTTGCGGATGCCAGTCGGCATCTGGTAGCTTTAGCCTTTAGCCAAAACCCTCCTTCAGAGTCACGCCCGCGCAGCACATGTGACACATTTTTGTGAGTCCTTCCAATCGCCACGATTTCTCGCAAGAGCACCATGAACATTGCACTCGTCCGGGCGAGACACACCAAACCGAGATCTACAGGCCGCTTTTGGGCCGCCTCCCTGGCGCTCTTCCCGCCGGCACTTCGGAAGTGACAAACTCCTTCAAAGCCCTCTGAGTCTGATTGACGTGGAGAATGCCGGTTGGGGAGAAGCTTGGAAGTTGTCAAAACTGGATAATACGGAGTCGTAAGCGTCTTGCGGCTCACAGCTCCTTCTGGCTACCGTTCTTGTCAATCTGCATGAAATGCACGGCGTCCGATGAGCCGTCCTGAACAAGTCTGGAACCCGAGGGGGCCGACTGCGAGTAGCCTGAGTAGCCCTTCTTCCAAGACCACCAGCTCTTCTTCCAACGGCCGTAGTAGCTCTTTGGCGCTTCCGGCTCTTCCGTGGTCGTTGCTTCCGGTGCTTCCGTGGTCGTGGTGGTTGGCTGGGTGATAGGCCCCACCTTCACCATGTCTCCGTACGAAGTCAACGCAAGAGGACCGAGCAAGCGTCGTGTGCCATGGTAGCGGGCTTTGAAGCTGTGCAAGCACTTGCTGTTGTCCCATGAAATAAAGCGCTTGGCGATCGCATCCACCTCCTTGACAACCTTCTGGTCGTCAGAAATGTCCTTGAAGATGAGCTTGCCGAGGCTGCCACCATCCGGGGCGGACTCCAGGTAGGCGACTGCGGCTGTCCCCGGAACCTTGCCGTTCACCCAGTGGGTCACGTGATCCGCATGCTCATGCACATCTCCGCTCTTCCGGGAGACTGGGACGGAAGACTTGGAGGCCTCCAGCTGGGCTGCCTCCTTGCCAGTCATGGTTTCCCGAAGACGCTTCTCTGGAGCTGCGTGGCCCGCGACTTCGTGGATGAGCTTGACCCCCACGGGCTCCCCCACGGGCTCCAGCACTTCCACAGCGCTGGAGAGCTGTGCCTCCTGCTCTATTGACCTCAGCTCGGACTTGAGGCGCTGCGCGAGCACTGGTGCCTCCTGGCTCACGCGCTCGAAACCGCTCCTCTGCGGCTTCTTCGCCTCGAGGTCTGTGATCACGGCCTGCGCTTCAGCATCGGACAGGAAGTTGTCGATGACCTTGATGGAAGACAGGCACGTCACGTCCGGACTGGCAAGGGCCTGTGCCAGGAGAAGTGGTGCCAAAAGCCAGGATCCAGCCATGCTGAAGCCGATGCGAGGGTTGCGAGCAAAGCTTCTCAAAGTCACTCGAGCCGCAAGGACTCTTCCCACTGCCTTTCGATTCAAGGTTCCGTTCTTAGGCTTCAGACGTACAGCTCCTAAGGTTGAAGCTCTACAGATTCACTGCAGGAGACGATGGGTTCTCAAAGGGTCGGACTCCTCACGTGCACAGAAACCTCGCATCACTGTGGCATGTGACAGCTGCAGAGGTCCGTGGGGATTGAGAAGCAAAAGTCAGTAACCCCGACGAACCGTCGCTGCTCATTTATCCTGCGTAGCCTGCCTCCGTTTTCCGAACGGCCATAGCCCCTGTACTCCATGGCCAGCACGACCACCTGAGACATTGTTTCTGCATATTATGGGTATCGCACATTCTGGAGCTACAAAAACGAAACATCCTACAGTAGAACATGCGAATACTACGGCATTGTGCAGCCAGCCACTGAACTGCGGACGATTCGCACTTAAACTTTCGATGGGAGGCAATCAAGCCAACTCAACTACCCAATATGGGGGCCTTAACTTTAACTGTCAGAATAGGTAATACAGTAGTCTTCCATTTCCGAGCCTAAGGAATTCCATTGAAAACTATTTGGGGGTGCCACTATAATCCCTAAACCCTAAACCCATAATAACTTGATCGGAGAACCGGACCGACCTCACCAGACAAACGGATCCGGCTGAACGGTCGGACTGGGCTGTCCGGTGTAGGGTTTTGGGGTGCAGGGTTTTGGGTTCAGGGTTAAATTCAGGGTTTAGTTTCCTGGGCTTTTCAGTAACCAGGGAGAAAAAGTATAAACTTGCATTTCATAAGGGTTCCTTTGAGACAAAAGTATTAAAGTATGGTACTTCAAAGCCCAGTTTAGTGTTTAGGGCACATCGGAAGCTTCGAACCCCGACGCGTCTGGGGTGTAGGAGTTAGGAGTTTCGAGTCTTCGTGCATGAACCGTCACGGCGTAATTATAGAAACCAATAATGGCTCATGATCCAGCATGTTCGCCGCGGGATATCCCACTTTGTCAACTCTCCGGGTAACCCAAAACCCGCGATCCCAAACAGGGATTCCGTTTACTATGACCTCAGGCCTACTCAGCAAGCCCGCAGTGCTTCTGAGAGGCATCTAAGTTTTTGCAGCAACGCTTGAAGAAGTCCAGGCGCTGAGAAATATCTCCTCACGGGCTATTCTATGACCTGTCTCGAATCCAACGGCCTTAAGAAACAGTACTGCAGGCCGTTTTCCAGATGATCACAGTACCCTGTAGTCGATTGGCAACTATAGAGATAGAACTTCAGATTGAACCCTGACCGTTTAATTTCTACCTTCTTTCTAGAACTAAAACCTGATACCTGTGATGTTGATAAGAATACCTTAGCTTCGGTTGTCGTCTTAAAGTTTGGTTCTTGCTTGTGTTCTAACTTCCTACGTTGTCAATGATGTTGAAGCCATGTTCCGAGCTGCTTCAAGATGCGTATGTCGCTTTGTTATTCCAGAAACATGTGCTGCCTGTTGCGGTATCGGTGCATTGGACAGCTCCGCACACTCGGATGTAATAAATACAAGAAATAAAATGTGCAACTCCACGTGAGTGACTATGTACCAAATATACCTACATATATGTGTATAGATGTACATGCTCACATACCAACTACCTACCAACCTGCCCACCTACCCACCTACCCAGGTATCTACCTGCCTTCCTACCTTCCTACCTACCCCCCTGCCGCTTGCCTTCCTGACGTACGCACATGCGTAGGCATTCATGCATACATACTTGCACACTTGCATGCTTGCATACTCGGATGATGACATACTTGCATACTTGAATGCTTACATCGTTACATAAATACTTGCTTGCTTGCTTACTTACTGAACGGCACTTGACACACACACACACACAGACACACAGAGACACACCCGCGCGGGCGCGCGGTGGCTAAGCATCCTACATCTCGCTGTCCTTTACCATGCTTCCCGGTACCTAATCTTAACCCCAAAACCCAATACCTAAGCCCCAAAAAATGACTGCACCCCCAAACCCAACAGCCGCATGCCTGCGTTGGAATGGAAGAAGAGTATGGCCGGCCGCCTTCTCTCTCCCTGCTTCCTGGGTTCAGTGCGGGCAGACAAGGGCATAAGGGTTCCTCTGAAGCGAGCCCTAAATTACAAGGTACCCGTTCAAGGAACCCTAAAACGAACCCCTTCAGGGTTCAAATTCTTTGCCTTAGGAGGAAGTTGGGTACCACCAACTCCCGGTCATTTGGAGTGGAGAGAGCAGGCAGCAGATTAAATCAGGATAACGTGAAAAAGGATTGGGGTATGTATACGATACTTATATAACTTACAAAAATACCCGGATTTCAGGGAGATGTTCTTAGTAGTTTCTCCTGGGTCCTGAGCCCTCATGATCCCCGCTAAATCCGGTAAACACTCGTGTAAACTGCAGCAAACCCCTCGGACAAGCAAACCTTGTTCGGCCCTGCAAACAAATTAACCAATGGTATTTATCCAGTCAGACCCCCAGACCGTGAACCAGAACCCCAGATCGTATTCAGGAACTCCGACCGATTGGAGCCGGTTGCGAAGTGGGGCGCGCTGTGAAGCGAAGTGCAGGATGCAGGGTTTGAGGTTTTGGGGCTTAAACCCGGGTTTGAGGTTATGGAGTTTAAGCTTTCAACAGCTTCCAGAGCTTAGATTTTGAGGACCCATTTTCCTTCTGTGCTCGTTACTCCGGCTTCGTATACATTCTTGCACACGCATATGGGTAGTTGTCAAAATTGGGGTTCCTTTTTGGGTACCCTAAATTTATAATAGGGACCCAAAAAGGGCCCATAATTTTGACAACCACCCATATTGGTTGCAAGGCCAAGTTGCTGTAGGCCCAAGAGCCAGGCATGCACCTTTGTTCCATCCCTGCGCGCAAGACATGGGTGGCTGTCAAAATTAGGGTCCCTTCTTGGGTCCCTAATATAGTACGCAGGTGTACTCAAAAAGGGACCATAATTTTGACAACCACCCACATGAATCGAAGGCTTGGAGACACTGGCGATGGATGCCTAGAAGTCGGCCGGAGTATGGTTATGAACCGCTGTTCATGGGGAAACCAGAGGATACTGCAATCAGGGCCATGCAGGGCGAGGTGGGGCTCCGCAACCCTGATTTTAAGCACATTTCAACCCTTATAGAAAGCTCCCTTAGGAACCCGTAGAACACTAACACAAGTCTTCAGCACCGTTCATACAGCAATCTAAACGTTGCACTGCAAGCCCCTTTTGGCATCCCATGTACTGAATGGGAGGTGCCTGTCAAAGTAATCCACATACTCTTGATGAAAGCACCGTCAAAACCAAAACCCTGACCCTAAACTGGAAATTCTAACTCAAGCTGACATGGGGCTGTCTGGGAAGTAATGCTCGCTTCTGGAAGCCTGCTCCTACTATACTGCTATTGGCTAGCCCAAAACCTTGCATGAAACCCCAATATCTCCTAAATGTTCAATCACAAACCTAAACCCTTAAATAACCCTACAATCCTCCATCTTCAACCCCCAAACCTTCCAATCCGACCCGAACCCCTGAACCCTGAACCCCTAAACCCTAAACCCCTAAACCCCTAAACCCCCAAACCCTGAACCCGAACCCCCAAACCCCTAACCCCTAAACCCCTAAACCCTAAACCCCTAGACCCCTATCCCCTAAAGCCTAGCCAGAACAAACCCGACCTGGAGCGGATAAAGTAGCTCTCGTACTGCAGGCCCCAAGCAGACGGCGAGGATCGAACGCCAGATGCAACTCTTGGCCTGCTCGCAAGGGGCGGTCACTTTTGAATGGACCTAAACCCTAAACCGTAAACCCACGACAGGCCCTTCTGTTTGAATATGGGGTTTCGAGAAGTTCTAGTATTTCAGAATGTTTGTACATGGGGTTTTGAGAAAGGGACCTAAATATCAGAATAGGGGTAGGCAAAGGACAATATTATCTTAGAACTATAGCTTGGGGCCGAAAAGCTGGTAGGGTGGCTTGATTTAAGGTTCTGGGTTTTTGTGTTTAAGGCTTCTTGTGGTGTTTTTGTACAGGGTTCTATGGCCTTGGGTTTTCCAGAGGTTGATGGGTCTTAGGAGTTGAAGATTATGTGTATCTGTCTAGAGAGCCCAATACCCCTTCATTACGGAATCTGTTTGGAACCCCAACATCAACGCCCCTAGTAATCAAGGTATAGTAATTCTTTGATTAAGTTGGGCTTTCTGGTGCTTCAAGGTTACTACTACTCCTCCTACTCCTACTCCTACTCCTACTCCTACTCCGACTCCGACTCCGACTCCGACTCCGACGACTCCGACGACTCCTCCTCCTCCTCCTCCTATCACCACTACTACTACTACTACTACTACTACTACTACTACTACTACTACTACTACTACTACTACTACTACTACTACGACTACGACTACGACTACGACTACGACTACGACTACGACTACTACTACTGCTACTGCTACTGCTACTGCTACTGCTACTAGTACTACTACTTTCTATGGAGCTAACAAAAGTTGGCACACTGATGATGATCGAGCTGCGCGCAGTTGCACATCAGCTGATCACGACTTGCATCGCACTGCAGCTTATGTGATTTGGCTTCGCTACGAGCCCGGTTTACGCTGAGAACAAAGCAGACATTCACTGAGTGACTGGTAAGGTAGTGTGATGCTGGTCAATCTGACCCATCACAGATCCCACCCGAGGATCCGTCACGTTAAAGGCGTGATGCTAGCTCGCTAAGCAGACTGGAGTGTCATGCAACGCGGGGAATGAAATGAATAGTACTACTACTACTACTACTACTACTACTACTACTACTACTACTACTACTACTACTACTACTACTACCACCTCACTACCACTAACACTACCAATACCACTACCAATACCCCAGACCACATACCACAAGCACAACCACAACCACTACTATCACTACTACCACTGCCACTACTACCCCTACTAATACCACTACTATGGTTTTACCTTAAGGACCCTGACATATGGGAACAATGGTATATTCCTTATTCAGGGTAATGCAGAATTTATATCATCAACCGTACCACCAACACTACTACCACTACTACGGCTACTACCGCTACTACCGCTACTACCACTACTACTGCTACTACTACTACTACTACTACTACTACTACTACTACTACTACTACTACTGAGGAGGATGAGTAGTAGTAGCAGTAGCAGTAGCAGTAGCAGTAGCAGTAGCAGTTGTAGTAGTAGTAGTAGTAGTAGTAGTAGTAGTAGCAGCATCTGCAGACATGCTTGCATTGCTCTCATCGTGGGTACCACTATGATTCTGCTGGTTTGTTCTGTTCCCTTGTCTGGTGTTACCTATAACTTCAAACCTTCCAATCCTCAAGGCTGAATCCACGGATTCCGGGCCTCCCACTCACCTCCGGCCTGTGTGTACAGGGCTTCCAGACGAAGTAGGCCACTCAGGGTTGTGTTGCATGGTTTAGCGGCTAAGGGCGTAGGGTTGGCACGGTTAGCTTGTAGATGGTTCGGATTTAGGGGTGTTCGAGCATAGGGAGTTTAAGGGCTCATGGCGTTTAGGGCGTTTAGTAATACTACTGTTCCGATTTCAACAGCCGGTAATCGCGGACTCATGCTGAGGCAAGCGGTAATTATATGGAAACTTTCAGGTAAAGCTTCGGACAACCAGGCTTCCTTAAGCCAAAGTCGCACTGGAGGTGAATTCCTGGGTGATGTGCGCAGTTCGATTTTTTCATGCTGCTGCAAACCGGAGACAACTATGTGTAGAAGCAGCAAAGCAGCTGTACATCGCGTTTCTGAGCTACAGGCGATTCACCCTGCTTGCGCAGACTTTTGTGAGTGACCAAGACGGGGCATCGGTGCATCAAATTTAGAACTGAAAAGATGATCGGCGACGAGCCCAGGAACTGTTGCAATGATTCACTGCTACACACAACTGGTTGCATCCTGTCCAGTGAGCCTGAGCCAACCGCGAAGCAACACTCAAAGGGATAAGGAGGCCTCACAACTCCAAACCCAGAGCCTTACTCTGTCATCCTCTTTGCTGCCTTGCACAGGCTCCGAAAGGCAGGTTTCTAGGGGATTCCCGCCTGTATAGAAGCTGCCGCTGCTGCAGAACCAGTGTCGCGATGGGCACGGCCACGGCTGCCAGGACCAAAAAGAACAGCCTGCGAGGCAGAGGAAAAAGCTCCTCCAGCACTCAATGCAAAAAACCCTAAACCCTGAAGCCCTAAGTAGAACTTCAAAACCAAGCTTAACGAGAACGTGCCACCGTCTTTCTCTGAGTTTCTGCCGCCTCTGCCACCACTCACCGCTTGTTCTAACTCTTCTGCTTCTGCTTCTACTTCTACATCTACTACTACAACTAGAACTACTACGCGACTACGACTACTACTGCTACCCCTACTCCTACTCCGACTCCGACTCCGACTCCGACTCCTACTCCTACTCCTACTCCTGCTCCTACTCCTACTCCTACTCCTACTCCTACTCCTGCTCCTACTCCTACTCCTACTCCTACTCCTACTACTACTACTCCTCCTCCTCCTCCTCCTCCTGCTGCTGCTGCTGCTTCTGCTTCTAATACTACTACTACTACTACTACTACTACTACTACTACTACTACTACTACTACTACTACTACTACTACTACTACTACTACTACTACTACAGTCTGCTACTACTACTACTACTACTACTACTACTACTACTACTGCTACTACTACTACTACTACTACTACTACTACTACTACAACTCCTACTACTACTACTACTACTGCCACCACTACTACTACTACTACTACTACTACTACTACTACTACTACTACTACTACTACTACTACTAGTACTGCTACTGCTACTGCCACTGCGACCTGCTACCGCTACTGCTACTGCTGCGCTACTGCCGCTGTTGCTACTGCTACTACTACTACTACTACTACTACTACTACTACTACTACTACTTCTCCTACTACTGCGTCTGGGGCACTGCGTGCGACTACAACTACGACTGCAATGACGACCACTACTACGTTACTACGTCAGTGAGCACTACTTCATCCTTCTTGCGATCAATGCATGCCACTGGTGTGCCGACAAGGCTGAAGAGCACGTGATGATGTTTGACAAAGACGACTATGCTTAAGAGGATATCGGCGAAAAGAATAACAACGTCCGCAAAAGGATGCAGTATGATCCAGTGATTGACTCTTTGAAGAAGTTGATCTTGATTGCCACCCTGATGATGGCGGTGCGTGTAGTGAGACTGACACGATGGTAGACTGTAACTTGCTCTCATGACGGTCGCGATGATCCACAACATGACGGCTGATACAACTCACACCAACAACCACGAGGGCATCGGATAGGGATATCCCATATAAATCCCCCTTATAATGAAGTCCCAATAAGGTAGAGATATCCCCGTAATATGCTCACGCTCATATCTTGTCTTGGGTCCCTAAGATGAGGGCATCAACGATTTTGTTGACGTCGCTTCACGATGCCAGAGACGACGGGATCGAGGTGAAGATGACGAGATATGGCTTTAGGATTTAGGGTTGGCAAGTCATGCTGCTGGTGACAGTCGAAGCTGTGAAGCAGCAGATGATGACGTTCATGGAGCCGTGTTTATGTGGACATGCGCTAGTGGTGATATGATGATGATACATGTCGCGATCATGATGATGCCGATGACAGATGTGGTGACAATGATCTTGAAGATGGTGATCTGATTGTGCCGATGGTGACGACGACAGTGATGGTGCTGGTGATGGCGACGATATTCACGCTAATACCGGGGAGGTGATGAACACATTAGTAATATGGGTAACCGTGTGAACTGTGCTGGTTGCCAGGCATGCAACTGACACACAGGATACTGCCATGATGAAGGTGATAATGGTTCTGAAGACCACGACAAGATGAGGCGTTGTGCATTTGTCTATCTTGTTCGACAAAAGAATATTTGCTGATCTAAATCATCCTTGGTGTGGCATGGCTACCCTGATTGCCCTGAGAAGCCCTTGGCTCATCCAAGCATGATATCAGTGCGTCTTTGATGCTAAACCCTAAAGCACCGATGGCACTGACCACTTTGAGGCCGTCCGTCGTTGAGATAATGCTGCGGTGCTGTCGCTGGAAAAGCTGGAACTTGAGTGCCAAGGGTTGATGGCTTCGGGTGCTTTTTGTGTTTGTGGTTGTGTCGCGGCTTGCTTTGTGCACACCGGCAGAGCACTGCCTGCCCCGGAACTCCTGCAGCAGGTGCCAGTACAGTTCAATGTGATGGAGCAAGTCTCCTCCGCTCATGCCTACGTAAACCGAAGCCATAAAAAGTCGATTGGGGCAGTCAAGCCGCTGTCGGACTGCGGCATCGTGCTCGGCCGGATCTCCATATTGCACCTCTGCACGGCTCCATGCCATATGTGAAGGAGTAAGATGATGTTGATGATGAATGTCATGGTGGTGATGACGACGAACGTGACAATGGTGATGGCCATGATAAGTAAGCGTGAGAAGGCGGATGTCGATGCGACGCTGGCATGTCAACTTCCTTCAGAGTACTCGCTATCATCTTCATCCTCATACCACCATCATTTCCAAGACGCTCATCATCCTCATCAAGGGCATCCACATCAACACCGCCCAAACTCTGTCCGCAACAACTATGTAGTAGCTTGGTCATCAAGACCATAATGATAATGAGCAACAGAATCGTCGTCCCCGTTCTCTCGTCGTCGCGCATAGACGCAGTTGCCAGTACAATAAAAGCAACTTGCATCACAAGCAAGATCAAGCAGTAGGAGGAGTAGGAGTAGGAGTAGCGGTTGTACTAGTAGCAGTAGTAGTAGCCACTGCTGCTGCTGCTGCTGCTGCCGCCGTCGCTGTCGCTGTCGCTGTTGTTGGTGACAAAGGCAACAAACAGACACATCATGAAACAGGGAGGCCAAGCAGCAAAGCAAATATGACAAGACTGTTGAAAATCTGAGGACACTAACGGTTCCGTGGGGCAGCATGAGATGGACCACGTCATACCAAGATTTCACTGCTGACGGTGCAACTGCAACAATCGTCGTCATCTCAGGATCATCGCCCTGTACTGCCGCCTCCTCGTCTTCTGGCATGTCCTCATCATCTTCGCTGCGTTTCCACCGCAGTTTCAGGCCGATCAGCAGCGTGAGCGTTGCCAGTGCCAGCACCTGGTTGCTTGGAGAATGGGATGGCTTGCTGGAGTTTGGAACCCCTTCTCCCCATCTCTCATGGCCCCTGCACCCATCACGCGAAGTAACGGAAGAAACGCAGCATCTCGCAATGTACAAGTGGGCATGGCACTGCCAACCATCCCCGCATCGCCGTGGCTACCGGCCCGTCGAGAAGCGAAAGTCCATCGGCGATGTGCGTGCCAGCTGCTTCTTGCAGCCGGCTGGTTCAGGGTTTAGGGTACAGGATTTCGTGTACATGTAAGGGGTTGTATTCGAGCCGACCGTGTCCGGATGTGCTTGTGAGATGCAGTGCCTTTTTCATGGTCCACGAAGGTTCGGTGTGGGTGTGCTCGACTGATAGACCCTGACAACAGGTGACCCAAAAGGCCACCCGATCCTCTGATTGAGCCCAAGCTGCGGCTGGCCTTACAGGTCCACATCGCGGTGATCTTGTGGGAGTTCAGGTGCTACTATTTGATCGTGTGGTCTTGTGGCATTTTCTGTACTTCTCAAAGGGTGTTGGGAGGTCTCCCTGAACCCAGGGTTTGGCTTTGCGCTTCGGCATGGGGACTTCCATTCGTTTAAACCTTCAAATCAACGAGCCTTTCTTGCAGCCATAGCTATACTGTAGGGGCCTTAATAATCAGAGTGGGGTGTTGGGGGATATTGTGCTAGTTAGTTATAACTATATGACTGCTGCTGATATCCTTACCCGGCTTTGGGGCCACAAGAAGAGGTTGTAGGCTCGCAGAGGTTCTTGCGACATGACAGCAGGTCTTTTGTTGCAGCTGGTTTGGCCATTACTGAACATTTCCATAGTAGCAGGCAGGCTCTCCATGACTCCACATGAAAAGGACTAAACTCTTAACCCTAATCCCTAAACCCTAAACCTTAAACCCTAAACCGGGTGGATGTTGAAACGTAGTTTCGGCAGTGTAGAAGGCCGATATACGAATCCTCCTGCCCCCGAAGACCTAAGAACTAAACACTCAACCCCACATGCAAAAAGACCGAAAACCACAAGCCTTCGAACTTCATTTCCTGACACTTCTTAGGTGAAAGTGCCATCCAACAATGGCCGAGATTCTGCAAGCAGGACCACTCTACCTGCCCAACAAAGCTCCAAAATGCCAGAAATGCCACGGCTCCTTCCCAGGGCGCCCGAGGGTGGCAATAGGCGAGCGGGACCAGTAGCGCAAAGGCGCCACCTCCCCCGACTGGGGTTTGGGGCTTAGTTCAGGGTCTAGGGCTTAAGTTCAAGGCTTCGAGTTTAAGGTTCGGGGTGTAGGGTTCAGGGGGTTTAACGAGCAGACATGCTCAAGAACAGATGGACGCAAACGACCGACACCCATTGATTTGCCTGCGTGGAAAGGTCAGCAAACGGACATGCAAGTGGACAAATTAAGGGCACACGGTTGGTCCTATGTAGGTCCTGGAGGGTTTTGAATACTTAGGAAAAATATTCCTTTACAGTACAGTCTCTATCTACCTATCTATCGGTCTTTCTTTCCATCTGTTTATCTATCTATGATCTATCTAGCCAGCTATTCACATACATACATAAAAACATACATACATACATACATACGGTCGAATATTCGTGTTACCACCTTACCCCGAGACGCTCGTCGAATCAACTAGTGGGGCCCCCCCCGACATTGTGGAACCCATGTGGGGCCTAAACCCGAAGCCCTTAAACACTAAACCTCCAAAGCCTCAACCTTTCAGTAATTTGATACTATAAGCCCTAAACGCCAGACCCTAAACGCCTAAACCCCCAAAATCCCTTAACCCCTAAACCCCGAACCCCCAAAGCCTCAACCTCTCATATCCGACTGGACTTACGGGCGCCTCCTCGAGCTCCCACGCGCGAAGCGCTTGGTTGAGGGGACTCTGCCGCCTCTTCCATCCAGTTTAGGGTTTAGGGTTTATAAGGTTTAGGGCTTAGTGTTTAGGGTTTAGGGGTTTAGGGTTTAGGGGTTTACGGTTTGGGGGGTTAGGGTTTAGGGTTCAGGGTTTAGGGGCTGCAGAAGTCCCCGGTGCGCAGTACTTCACGGTCCACTTGGAGGTTCATGAGTCGTTATAGGTGGGGTTATAAGTAGGGTAAATACAATTGTACCCGTATCAGGGGACTTATAACCCCACTTTTAATCAAGCAGGGTATCGGGACCTTAACACCGGAAACCTTACAGCCAAAGCTTGAATTACTTCCAGGTTTTGCAGTTATAGCTTTAGTCCTGACACCTCAGCCCTACGCAAAGTAGATGGCTAGCAGTGGGCGCGCCTGGTGTCGAACACCAAGGGGTTTCCACTGCCTTCCCACCTGCTTTGGCAGCTTGAATAATGGCAAGAAGACAAGTACTTTCAGGTTCAGAGGTAGTGAGAAGTGGGGTTATAAGGGGGCTTATAACCTCACGAATAACTACCCATGAACCTTCAAGTAAAAGTGCGGTCGGCCCAACACATCGCTCAGCTCGGTCGTCTTCCCCAAGATTGCCGTTTAGGGTTTAGGGTTCGGGGGTTGGCGTTTTTGAGCGAAGTTCGATGCTGGAGGGCCTGGAGATGTTGTGCGCCGCACGGATCAGCAGACATCCATCAAAGGGTTTCAGGTTTGTATACGTACTGCATTATGAATATTATATAAGTGCGTGTGGTGGTCTCATTAATATACTTATACTATACCACAAGGTACCTTAGAATGGTATACAATATCTTATTTGGCTTGGGGAATCGCCTTGGAGCTAGGGATCTGGTCTCGCCTGAAGGTTGCTTCAAACTTCCACCGAATGTCAAGTGTTCCCTGGCAAGCTCTAGGAAGTTTGCGGTGGATCCCCCCGGGCCCAAGTCGGACACCCTATCCTACTTGTCGGGTATCATGGGGAACTAAAGGTTAACCGTTTTGGTTAAACAGGGATTATATAGGGACTATACCACCCAAGAAAGGTTAAAGGTTACCTAGCCGACTACTAGGCTACAAGACCCGTGGGTCCCCGACCACGTCTTCACAGTTGTCTCATCCGACATCTGGAAAGCTCCGCCAGACCTGCACGCCGAGCTTCGGACCAGCAGTCATCACGAGTTGCATGGGGATGCCGGGGCGGGAAGATGATGATTCTAAGAGCTACTACTGTTGATGATATAAATCCTGCATTACCTTAATTTATGGCATATTCCTTATTATGGGTAATGCAGGATTTATATCATCAACCGTATTGCTGCTACTAAAGGAGCCGTTATAGAGGCGGTATGGATGCACTCCCAACCCGAGCTCTGTTCAGAGCCCTGCTGAAGTCCTTACAGAAGATCGAAAGAAATGGTGTGGGTCAGCCCTGAAACCCCGGGACACTGTGTTGAACTCTGCAAGATCATTCTACTAAAACTCCATGAAACCCAAATTGAAAAACCATGCTGAATTTTGGTATTAGGGCCAGTGCATGCCCACTCTTTGCCCACAAACCCTCAAACAAAAACACAAGCCCTCATATTTCCCTCACTTTTTGAAACGTCACATGACCCTTCTTGCATTATAGAACCCTTACTAAACCCTAAACCACAAACCCCAAAACCCTAAACCGGTCTTTCCATCATCCCTTTCAAGGCCTCGCCACGCGGCTCTCGTCCCGGAGCTCCAGGCTAAGATCCCGCAGCCTGAGCACTACTTCTTTTGGTTGGTGGGCGTAGGGTATAGGGTTGGGGTTGAGGGTTTTGGGTTGTGGTTGAGGGTGTTGGGTTGCGGTTGAGGGTGTTGGGTTGCGGTTGAGGTTTTTGGGTTGGGGTTGAGGGCTTAAGTTTGTAGAGATTAGGGTCGAGGGTTTAGGGTTTAGAGTCTAGAGTTTAGGTCTAGGAATTCAGGTATAGGTTGTAGAGTTTCGGTTTAGGG
Source organism: Symbiodinium sp. CCMP2592 (assembly GCA_905221615.1). NCBI lineage: Eukaryota > Dinophyceae > Suessiales > Symbiodiniaceae > Symbiodinium > Symbiodinium sp. CCMP2592. Next base: position 254,137 of record CAJNDT010005876.1, on the reverse strand, counting down.
TTCACTTCTCTCGTCTGACAGTGATTTTACAAGCTCCACAAGGGAAGTAATGAAGCTGTCTGATCTGCTTGTTCTTGTGGGGCGTAACAAGATTTTGCTGGCACAGGCTACCTGGAGGTTCATGGGCAGTTATTATAAGGGGGGTATAAGCAGGGTAGCTACACTTATAACCCATATTAGGGGACTTATAATCCCTACTTATAGGTACCCATGAACCTGCAAGTAGGCCAAGCGCAAGACCTCAATACCCAGCATAGGTTACGGGGAACCTCAGAGTCTGGGTGTATATAAATAATGCTATATATATATATATATATATATATTTATTTATTTATTTATTTATTTATTTATTTATTATTGTATTACAGAATACTGGTAATTAATCATAAGGAAGCTTCCGACCCCTGTATGAGACTGGCGAGGCCCAAAACCCTAAAGCCTCTTCTTCGATCGGTACAGGGGCACTGAGCCCTGCGCGGACCCAGAGGCCACGGCAAGCCCAAACCTCCGCAAGCGAGGTTTAAAGTAAGCTCCATAAAGTTGGAAACCGGATTAAGGCCAAATACTGCCGGGATTCCCTATACATGACTCTTAAGGATTGAGGTGTAGGGTTCAGGCTTTAGGGCGAAGGATTGTCGGGATTCAGGCTTTAGGGCTCTAGGGTGTAGGGATCAGATGTTCATGACTTGGGGTCTAGGATGTAGAGTTGTAGGGCTTGCGGTGTAGCTTGTCTGAGTTCGGGCGGGATTTGCTGCTCGTGCATAGACGTTTATGGCTGCCGACTTCGGGCAAAGAGCTGAATCGTTAGGGTGTTATGCTTCCTGCAGAAGTGTGTGCTCAGCAGTCCCACGACACGACAGCAAAAGGGAGAAAGTGAGAAAGAGAGTGGGCAAGATAGAGAAAGACAGGCAGAGGAAGAACATAACATGTACTGCAATATGTCAAAAGTCTATAGCATACTACAACATATTGTAATACACTACAATAAACTACGATATACTATGATATACTGTGGTAAACCACAACAGACGATGATATCTCATAGTATACTGCTTAGGGCTTAGGTTCCGGGGATCAGGGTCTGGCACTGAGCGTTTGGACATCCCATCTTCAACCTGGACTTGACAGAACTAACTACCCAAACCCCCGGGAGGATCCAAAAAGTAGATCCCTTAGTGGGGGTTCCTATATAAAATACCCTTAGTAGTATAGGGCCCCAAATTAGGGGATCTACTTTCTAGATCCTTGCGGGGGTCTGGGTGCTTGCTCGGCTTTGCATCCAAGGACGAGAGCACCATTGCAAAATAGCGAAGCCGTGATTATCAGACGATGGCTTCCTGGAGATATTCCACCTATCGGAACTACAAGGGTAACATATGGGTGGTTGTCAAAATTATGGTCCCTTTTTGGGTCCTTATTGATTAATTATAGTACGGCACCTAATATTTAAGGTATCCAAAAAGGGACCATAATTTTGACAACCACCCATATGTCTGATGATGTATGCCGTGTGTCTTAGCTACAGAGACTCAGAGAGTGGAACCCCAGACCTCTTTGCCAAAGTTCGGATTTACATGCTCCGTCTGTGCGTGAGTAGTCAGCATGCCAATCACGTCAAAGTGTCTGGTGGCAAGACAAGTAGGAAGAAGCAAACAGCAAAACCGACTCTACGCATAACAATAGTGCCGCTGCAAGCACTACATTATCATTGCTACTGCTGCTGCTGCTGCTGCTGCTGCTGCCGCTGCCATTGCTGACTATGGTAGCATCATTGCCATTCCAATTGCCACTGCTGCTGAATCTTCGTACTATGCTGGTGCAGCGGCAGTGGTGGTGGCAGTCGCAGTACGTAGAAAATAGTCGCAGAATACTTCTCTCTCTTCTGCATTGTCGCGGTACTTTCGCGGTGGATGGAATCTCCTGTCTGGCATATTATACTACATAATGTTTGACTATATTATAATATGATTATATATATATATATATGTGTATCTGCAAGCAGAGGAGCTGCCGGTCGCTTTTTGTGGCATCGCAGGGCAGCTGCGGCCGAAAATGTCACTCGAAAACGAACAGCTTTGTCTGTCAGGCCCGGAGTGGCTGTAAGAGCTAGAGGCCCTGTCGTGCATCATTCCACGGAGCGAAAAACACCTGAAGTTGTTCAGCAAAGTGCAATATAATGAACAGGATTTGGACAGAAACCTGCCCAATTTGGACGGCCATAGACAACTGCTTCGAACAAGCCCGCTACACCACAGTGGCCAATGTCATGTTGCGTCCTGCGGCACTTCGCAAATCACCTGAGCTGGATGTCCCAGCATTCGATGTGCAGCGGCAAGTCACACAGACACACACACACACAAACACACAAACACGCAAACACACACACACACACACACAAACACACACACACACACACACACACACACACACACACACACACGACTGTCATCACATGGGCCAGAAGCATTGAACATTGCGTCTTGGGCACAGCGCTGCTTCGAAAACCACAGGATAAAGAGACCACCCTCCTCAGCATGGCGCTGAAGTAGTGCGCAGCTAGGGATGCTGAGGGAAGGGGTTTCATCTCTCTTCGATCCTAGCATACCAATTCTTCATTGCTCGTGTGTCCACTGGCTGGCAATGAACTCTTGGTTGAGTTTGCAACAGGCTGCAACAGGAGAATTGCACTGTCAGCAAGCGTGCGGCGACATCCCCTGCATGGCTTCGTGTTGGCAAGCCTCAACTGAGCCCTATGATAGTGGACGAGGAAGGGGAGAAAACAATGCGGAAGAAACAGTACTGCCACAGGCCGGACAAATCGACGGATGCACAAATGATAGTTGCGTAGTGTGGAAACGACAAGGGACACATGAGACGCCAAAGAAAAGCTGTCATGGACTCAGCAGAGAGCAATAAGTGTCGTGGAAAGTTGGTTGCATCGCGCACAGAGAGGTCAGAGTCAAAGTCCCTGAAAACGATCCTGACAGCGATGGGGATGGCAATTGTGTTAGGGGTGGTGTGTCAGTGGTGGGGATGGTGGCAGTGGCTACGCAGACCATCACCATCGCCACGACCACCACGATCATCTGCATCCGTACGTGCGGTGAAAACTGCTACTCTGCTACTTGGCTACGACAACGATTTTATGATGGAGGACTAAGACGGAGCTAATTTGTGCATGAACGCTAGCGGACAGCTTTGCAGGCAAACCTGAAATCACACTGCTTCGTGGTGAGGTCCTGAATGACTCAAGCTCTACTCGACTCGTTGAGACACGGCTCCCGGGTAATTCCACGGGTACAGGCATGGGCGGCGCATCACCCCCGGTGAGGTCGTTGGACAAACGGCCTTGGATCGGTTCCAAACCTTGAACGCATGATGCCCAGAGCAGAGGGCTTTGTCCATGTTCATGTACGGTTTAGGGTTTAGGGTATATAGGAGCCTTGATATGTAGAATCGCGCTTTGTGGCACGTAATTATAGTATGCACTTCCGGATCCGATGCGGTACCGGGCCCCAAACATCCCTCTCCTCACAAGAACCACCAGCCCAGGATACAGTATCATTGTGCCGTCACGAATATCGAGGCTCCCACATCTAGGGTGTTGGTGAGCGTGTAAGGAACGAGTTACATAAAGAACGACGAAAGGAAGATTCGAATAGCAAGGATATTGACAGTGAATCCCATCGGGACATGAATGTGCACTTCTGAGAACGCTTGGCCGTCGACTCGTCACGTGTCTATATGCAACCTGCTTGTAGATGTCGGCAGGGGTCACCTGAGGCTCCAGCCGCAGACTAGGTTTGATGGGAGGCCACAAGGGGTGTTTAAGATTCTTGGGTAGGGATTCTATAATATGAAGCCTATTATGGGAACCCTAATCCCTACTCAACCCCCATAGGCTAAAACCCCTTTTGGCCTCCTATGAAGATCCCCTCTAGGCTCTAAACACTGTATAGAACCCTTATAGATCCCTTTAAGGAACCCCTATAGATCCCTTTCAAGGAACCCTAGGGATCCCTAACCCCCATAGGCTAAAACCCCTGTTGGCCTCCTATGAGGGTTGCAAGAATCAGGGCCTTCGGGTGCTGAGGTCTCGCACCGTGCAGCTTTGGCCTGCGGGTGTACATAGGTACA
>CAJNDT010005876.1:165000-245000 GCA_905221615.1 Symbiodinium sp. CCMP2592 | reverse complement strand
CACCCGTGTTTCGCGAGGGACAGTCCCAAGGTGTCCCTGGTGAAACACACTTGTGTATGCATGCGCACATACAGTCGGCGAGTTCAGCCTCGTCAACACTTCAATAAAGTAGCTCGCGGAAATTCGCAGGTTCACGAAAGGATTCAACCAAGATTTTGGTTGATTTTGGACCGAAGGGGTTCAAAAGAAATTTGGCCTTTGGCGCCTTTGGTCCCGTTCCGTACATCCTATAAACCCGCAGATTGCAAGAGAAATCACGCACGCGACTTGAACATACCACCGCTGGAAAAACCTGGTCAAAAAATTGGCGAGAGTTCTGTTTATGTTAGGAGCGCCTCCACGGCCGTTGCAGGAGCAGACTCGCACAGCTTCCTCCTGCATGGTGCTTGACGTGCCCGGTTCCGCCTCCTACCCGCTCCAGTAGGAGGTCGGCCTCGGGACACGTCCTCATGCAGGCGGGAGCCGTCTTGCACCCGCTCCAGCAACGCTCAGGGAGATCCCCCGAGGATTCAACCTCCACTCGAGATCGAGGGCCACGAGTTAACGTCCCGGGGCGTCGGACGACCTACTGCGTGTCACCACGCAGTAGGCAAGCGTGTTGGGACCCGCAAGCAGTGATACGGGGTGAAGAGCCGACACCCCGATATACTTGCAAGTGCCCTTTAACGTCCGCGCTCAGCCGGACGGTCACCCCTGCCTTTAAAAGCAAGGGGCCGAGCATGATGTTTAAAGTCCGCGCTCTCCGGACTGCAGACGCAATATGTGAGAATATAAATATCCTTGTATATATATATATATATATATATATAATTATAAAAAAACATGCAGGAACAACATGCTCGTGCTCATGATTGACAAATGCTCATGGCAAACCATCATGCCTTGAAAAGTGGTTTGATTCATGACGCGTTGAAGCGGATTGGTTGTTTCGGGATGCGCATTATGATGCACATCATACGAAATCCTCACTTGCACAGAAAGTTGGTTTCCCACAAGACTATGTCGACAGCAAATAATTGGAAATTCTTCCAGAGTGGAAGCAAATTGAATAACACGTCATGTCCCCAACGGATTTGGCTCCACGTTCCAACTTTGAGTTCTAGCATTGGAAGCAAAAAACAGGTAAAGACATGCACAGTTTGAAAGTGCAGGTTCAAAATTCCAACCAAAATTGAAGCACCCAAAAATGAAAAGGAACACCAAATGCACTTTGACTTGAGAGGGAAGAGCAAGGGGAGAGTGAGGGGAGATCAAGAGAGAGCAGGGGAGGCAGAGCGAGACCAAGGGGAAACTAAAGGGGAGCCCCAAATTGAAACAACAATTGAAGGGTTCAACTTGGATGCACCAAAAATTTGCAAAGGACATCCTCAAAAGCAAAATTTGTTCCACCGAGACTCCTTAAACCCTAAACCCCTACGAAACCCTAAACCCTGAACCCTCAACCCCGAAACCCAAAAGTCCTAAACCCTAAACCCCTAAACCCTAAACCCCTAAATCCTAAAACCCCAAACCCTCAACCTTTAACCCCTAAACCCTGGCTATTGCAGTCAAGGCTCCGTTGCCGACCTGACCTTGTGGGTTTCCTCCCCAGGCGAAGACCTGCACTTTAGGGTTTAGGGTTTAGGAAATCCGATATGTTTAGGGACTTCAGAAACGCTCCTTCAGCGGCCCTGAGAAACTGCCACTGCTACTACGACGACGACCCCGAGAAGTTGTCATGATGTCTTTGGCTGCTCCCAAATTGGCTTCACCTGGCCGTCCCGCAGCAGCGTCAGGCAGTGAGCCTTGCGTTTCCCAGGCTCAGGTCTTGGAGCGAACCGCGATGCGTAACCCAGGTTCCGAGTTTTTGGAGTTTGGGGTTCGGGCATCCTGTGCGGGGTGGCTTCGATCAGCGCTTGGGGTTTCACCCATCGAGGAGCCAAAGGACGGTGTCAATTCTCAGGTTGTGGACGAGTCTTCGTTTCATGGAAAAAGTTGACAGTATCACGATGCTCATATGTGTGTATTACGATTGGGTTTGCTTTGTTTAGTTTCAACACTGCCGGGCCTTTCTTACTGGCGAATGCTGCCACACTTGTGCTTTTCTTTGTCGGTACCGTTGCTACTTGTATTGCCGAAACTACAGCTTGCTGTACAAGTACATAAAGCTACGTGGGGGGTCGAGGGACTTAGTAAGTAGGTAGTAAGTAGACTTATAAGTACCCTAAAAGGAACCCTAGTTGGGGTTATGGTACTTATAAGTCTCTAGAATAAGCAGTTGCTACGTCCCCCGACATTATAGTACCCTTATAGATCCCTTATAGTAGCCCCTATATGCACATATAGACCCCTTTAAAAGGAGCCCTTTAAAGGGAACCCTAGGGCCCCTAACCAGTTACTAAAGCTAGCTTTTCCTCCATTCTAACCAGCTGCGGCGAACCCGAAAGGCGAAACACTGCAAAAGTTCTTACCTCTCCGGGATCCTCAGCTCTCATATGCTTCGCCAGTATGCGTATACATGTATAGATATATATGTGTGTCTTAAGACATATAGATATAGAGAAAAAGAGATATACAAAAAAAATACAGATAGAGATAGCTAGGTGCGAAGTAAGAGGTTACAGGTGATAGGTAATAGATCGTAGGACATAGATAACTACTAGATAATAGACTTTTAACATAGATAATCGAATCAGAGTTGCGGGGAGTGTAGCTTCGAGACTGGGTGAGAGGCCACCTCCCCTGAGAGTTGCCATGCAACCTTTGGGCGGATTTTTTCGAGGCACTGAAGGCTCAAACTGCTTAGGGGTTATCTGACATCTAGCATCAGCTCTCGCACCACCTCTGCCCCAAAGCCCCGACTTTCACACCGAACTCCCGGCGACAGCTCTACTGTAGCCTTCAAACACCCAAAGAAACCCTAAGCCCTAAACCGTTTCGGGATTTACGGCAGGAGCCCTAAGTCCACGAATCCCAACTAGTCAACGGTCCCTGTAATGCCTGTCCGCAGCGCACGGACTCCACGTAGCTATGCTTGGGTAGACGCACCTGGCCCCAAGCCTGCAAAGAGGACCCTTGGTTTAAGGATTCCAGGTGGGCACTTGGGGTTTAGGGTTCAGGGTTACTATAGAGTCCTACTACAAGGTTGTTATGTTCATCGTTCGGAGTTCATGCTATGAGTTTCAGGGATTTCAGGCTTGAGGGTTTAAGGGAGGAATACATTGTGTTTTCCTCGTCCCGAACGTAACCGGCTCGACACATTGCGCGGAAAATCTCCCTTCCAAAAAGGCACGCATCTCCTGTTACTTAGACTATGATTTATGGTACAACCGGGTACCGTAAAGAACACATCGGGACTTTGCAAGGATAGTGCTGCTGACCTCTTTCGAAACTTTGCTCCATTTTGCGGGATCTGATGCATGTAACCCGTGATGAAACCGTAAAGCAATATCTTTAAAACCTAAAACCCTAAACCCCTAAACCTTGAAGCAACATCCCCAAGCCCTGTAAACCCTAAAACCCTAAGCCTTAGATCCTAAACCCCTAAACCCCAAACCCTAAATGAATATCTTTCAAGGGGGCCTGCTGCTGCTGCGCCATGCTCCGGCCGCATTGGCCGATGCCGTTCTCGCCGCAAGCGAAGATCACGTTGGTCATCTGAGACCTTAGGGTTTAGGGCTTAGGTTACAGGTTTAGGCTTTAGGCTTTAAGGTTTAGGGCTTCGGGTTTAGGTTCAGGGTCTATAGTAGAGTAGTAGGGTTTCAGGGGTCAATATAGTGGCGGATTCAGGGATTTGGGAAAGGCTTGAGGCTGTATAGTAGGGATTTGGAGGCTATCGTGCAAATTGAAACGAATTAGGGATTCAGGCTTTAGTGGCCGGGGACTTCGTTATTAACCTAACCGTCTTCGGCACAATCAAAAGACAGACGAGAGCAGACACCATGGATGTTCAATCTTGCACATCAACGACCAAAATGCAGGGTAGAAGCATCGATTGCTAGAGGCATTCGACTTCAGGTGCCCCAACCCCTATAAACCTTAGGGTTTCAGCATTTGGGAGACCTGGTCGCAGGGCTCGTGATTCGGAGTGGGGGAGTAAAGTGCATAGGGGGGAAGGGGAAGGGGCTAGCGAAATTTTGGAGGGTAGCGATTTAGAGGTCCGGAAGGAATTGAAACCCTAGACCCTATAACCCATAAACCCCTGAACCCCTTAGCCTCAACAACCCTAAACTCCAAACGCCTTACTCGTGCCAAGCGGCTCTGCGTACCAGTCGGGGCTATCTCGAAAGATGCCCACCGTGAAGTCCTTGAAAAGATGCGACATGAACAGGTCGAGCGGGCTGTAGAATGTAGGGTTTGAGTCTTGAGGGTTTAGGGTTTCGGGCGTATGGCACACATGGTCGAACCGCCTGAATTATTCGAACAGGGATCCTGCAAGGTTTCCTCCAAGCCAGGGTTCCTTCACGAACGTTGTTTCGGGTCTCCTACAGGGCTTCATAGAGTAAGAGGTCCAGAACAGCACAGGCCAAGGCCGGCCACCTCGTACTCCAACTGCTTGAACTGAAGGATCATGGATAGTTATATTGTAACTATCCATGATCCTTTCATCTATGCTGTATATATTGTTTATAAACAAACAGTCTTGATACATGCAAGTGCGTTTTGCAGATGACTTACACACCCTGAACCTCGAGACAATAACGGCCAAACCCACGGCACATCGAAGTTTGAGAAAGCCTCCGTCACATGCATCTACACGCCCCGGAACCCCCTAAACTCCCACTTGGAGGGTCGGGGGACTTAGTGGTAGTTATTTTGTGGACTTGTAAGTATCCTAACCCCAATTCAGGTACCTTTTAGAGTAATTATAAGTCTACAAAATAACCATTTACTATAAGTCCCTCGACCCTCCAAGTAAACCCTAAGCCCTTAACCCTAAACCCTAAGCTCTAATGTAGGGGCCTCAATAATAACCCTAAACCCCGAGAACACGGGCCTCGCCCTCTCCCACCCGAGCAAGACGGGAAGATCCAGAACCGATATACTGCGTTCTTGATAAAGTTTAGGGTTTAGGGTTTAGGGTTTAGGGTTTAGGGTTTAGGGTTTAGGGCCTTGATGCGAGTTACCATAACAAGGAAGCCTTAGTATGTGCGAAAGACCCCAGTTCTGGAAACTTGAAACAACTTTCTGAACAAGAACCCACTACAAGTAATAACTAATACAGATCGCATAGTTACAGTTTTTAAATCCCCGCAGCAAAACCCAACACCAACCCATAATTCTTCTCTGAAATCCGCGCTTGAACTTGCCGCATGTCCTCGCCACATGCGAAAGTCGAAGCTGGCGGGTACTCTGGCCGGTTCACCGCTAGGGGAGGCACCTGCCAGAGAAGTACGCAATGCACAGGATTTAGGATTTAGTGTGCGGGGCTTAAGGTTTCGCAAGCATTGAACAGCTCACTTCACAAGCCCCCGTCCCGTGTCTCTCCCGCATCATCCACACGCACAGGCTCAGACAAACAGCAAGCTGAAGATCATACTTCCCTAAGTTACAAAATCTCAAATGCGTACGGCCCACGTAAATCCTGATCCGTAAATCCTAAACACCCTGAACCCTTAAACCCCCAAGCCCTGAACCCTAAACCGTCAAACCTGAACCCTAAACACCCAGAGCACCAAACCCTGAACCCTAAACCCCTGAACCCTAAACTGAACACCAAACCCTAAACCCCTAAACCCTAAATCCTAAACTGAACACCGAACCCTAAACCCCTAAACCCTAAACCCTAAACTGAACACCAAACACTGAACCCTAAACCCCTAAACCCTAAACCCTAAACTGAACACCAAACCCTGAACCCCTAAACCGGCCTGCTGCATGGGCTTGCTCTGGAGATGGGCCTCGTAGTAACCTCCAGGGCTCCGGGGCTTGGATTCTAGTAGTTAGGACTAATCGTTTAGGATTTGGGGTTCAAGGTATAAGGTTCAGGGTTTAGGATTTAAGGTTTATATATATATATATATATATATATACAGTTTAGGGCTTAAGCTTAAGGTTACGGACTTAGCGTGTGCGATTGGCTAGAGCCGGCGCTTCGCAAGGCTTTCCTTATCACCAATGTGTTTAGTATCACCCCACCCTTCCACAATCCCTTTTCATTTGCGGCCAAACTTAACTGGACTTTGAATTCAAAGTAACCAGGGAGGAAAAAGGTATAGACTCTCATTTCATAATTTCTTTGAGGAAACAGGTGCCAAAGAAGTATTCAAGTATGGTACTCCAAACCCAAACTTAATCTTTGCAGCGAAGTCGGATGCTGGGTCAAAAAACTATAGGGTTTTCAGCTTTCTGATTTCGGAACTGGGGTTTATATAGGATTTCGGAAATGAGATGCAGGATTTGGGAGCTGTATTTCGGGAACTAGGATGCCGGATTTGGGAACTCGGAGTTCGGATATAGGAACTGCAACTTCGGAACTGGGATTTACTTGGAGGGTCGGGGAACTTAGTAACTGGTTATTTTAGGGACTTATAAGTACCATAACCCCAATTAGGGTCCCTTTTAGGGTACTTATAAGTCTACTTAATACCTACGTACTAAGTCCCCCGACCCTCCAAGTAGGATGTCGAATTTAGGAACTAGAATTTGGAATTTAGGGGCCAGGATTTCGGCACGAGAGTTACGACCCCACTATGGTTCAAATATCGATTCCTAGAGAGAGAGCTGGGGGTTTAGGGTTTCGGGCAGAGGACTGGTTTACAATTGGGAGTTTCCGAAAATAGAGGACCCTTATATAGTGCCCTAAATAGTAGGATCCTTATTATAAGGACCCCATAGTAAGGTGCCCCCACTTTGCAGAAACTCCCATTTGGGACTAGGGCCGTGAGACATCTTCGGGGTAGGGGGTCAGACGCCCTGAACCCTAAACCCCAACCCCACACATCTAACCGGTTCTACTCTAATTTGCGCTTTTAGGGAATACTAGGGTTTAGGGTTCTACAGGGTTCTAAGCAAACCAGCACCCCTGCAGTAGACCAGGCAGCTGGCCGCGGGTTAAGGTTTACGGCTACCTCGTGTAAGAGCTTGTCGAAAACTCTGTCCTCTTCTTGGTCTTTGAGGTGGTGTATCAGCGATCACTTCACTTGGGAGTTTCGGAAAGAAGGACACCGAATATCGACCCTGAGCAGCGGGATTCTTATTCTAAGGACCGTCCAGGATCAAGCCTCCCTGGCTGCTTAGTTCAGGATCAGCATCCACTGCCACTTTATACATCTCATTTAGCCAGCCGGAACACCTGAAACTTTTTTGGGTAGGGGGTTCAGGGATGAGGATCCTATCTCCTAATAATAACCCTGAACCGATAAAGAAGCTCGACTGCGCGAGTTGCAACCCTAAGCATGTCGGAAGCACGATAGACGTAAGCTCGCTGGATGTCGCCCTTGACCTTCTTCCCCCCCAAGGCGTCCTGCGCAGAAGACTGCAAGCGAATGACACCGGCAACCAGCTGTGTTTAATCTTGACAATGACGCGTTGGTGGACACGCGACAGTCACAACCATCTAAAACGGTCACAATCTCATATAATGTTATGCACTGGCATTAAGAGGACCTCGCCTGAGCTTGTTTTTTGGCACACCTGTCAGGGTCAAGCTCGATGTCGCAGCGGTGCTCTTTGGCACACCGCCGCAATCACCCAACCTGGCAGAATATTTTCTGCTCGGGCATGGCATTGCTATGTCAGGGATGCTGCACGGGTCAGGGACTCGATCTTCGCGTCGAGATGCTGCTGCTCCTGCTCCATATCCCTCTCCAAGACTGCCATCGCCGCCTGGGCTCTATGCTCTCGATCGCGGGCAGTCTGCAGCCGAATTCTGAGGCTCGCAAGCTCGTCGTTCATGGCCTCATATTCGCTGCGGGACATCACGTGCTGCGATGGTGCTGGCAGAGGGGGCAGGGAAGGAAGATCCTGCAGCCAGTCGTTCAGCACGTCGGCAAAGGGAAACCATGAAGGCACCGGGAGCGTAGACGCCGAGTCCGTCACTTCTGGCCGAGCGCTGCAAAGCCGCGGCGTGCCACACCTCTGCACTGGCACAAAGCTCGTGCTACCAGGAGCTGAGGCCCACAGCATAAGGACCGCCAGGAGAACGACCGTACCCGAAGTTCGCTGCGGCGATGCGCGCTGCATCGCGAAGAGGGCACTAACCGTTGTTTCACAAAGCTACCGCCTGCGATTTACCCGGGACTGTTCACACGTTTCTCTTTGCCCTGGTTTCCTCCTCTCACTGCTCGAGAAGCAACTCTACGCGCACAGCGCTCGATTTGATCCACGATCTCAGGGCGCTACAGAGGCCTCAATAATTAGAATAGGGTTTTGGGGCCCATTCTAAAATAATTGAAAAGGAACCCCCAAAATGGTATTGGTAAGTATTTAGGCCCGTACATTACTTGCAACCAACAACTGATCACTGACACCAGGAAAGCACACAGCTCGAGTCACTACGAAGTCCAGCAGTGTTCATGACTGTCCATGGTCCTGGTGCAGAACGCCATAGGCACTCCGTTCATCGTTGCCGCCCTAGCAAGGACGGACGGCTGTCTGACGGGACAGGCAACACAAAGCTTCAGGTAAGCAGCAAACACAGCTGCTAAAAGCTCATGTTCGAACTCCCTGCCACGCTACATCTAAGATGCCGGAGAATCTCCATAAGTCTTGTGCCACAGTCGGCCATGAACACCCCCAAAACCCTGAAACCCCAACTCCTAAACCCTAATAACAATCAGACCTAAACTCTGAAACCCTAAAAACATCCTAGACCGCAAAACCACTTTTCCGGCAGAGTGTCCGAGCGGGTGTCACCCAGGCCCAGTTGGATGCGACGATCATCCCCGAAGGCGTAGCAGTTTCCTGGCTGTGGGGTTTACTTCGAGGTCGGGGGACTTAGTAAGTAGGTAGTAAGTAGACTTAATTATAAGTGCCCTAAAAGGGACCCTAATTGCCCCTAGTTAAGGTTATGGTACTTATAAGTCCCTAAGATAACCAGTTACGAAGTCCCCCGACCCTCCAAGTAGGGTCCCTAGGGTCCCTTCAAAGGGATCTAGAGGGATTCTATAAGGGTTTAGGGTTTATTTAGGGCCTACTTGGATTTTCATGGGTAGTTATAAGTGGGGTTATAGATAAGGTAACTACAGTTACAACCCACAATAGGGGACTTATAACCCCACTCTATAACTCTGAATACTATGGCAGTTCAATCCTTTCTGGAAAAAATCTGGTGCTTCAACTTCTCGTTTTGCCTGCACTACAACTTATTTGGGCGGTTGTCAAAATCATGGTCCTTTTTGGGTCCAGTACCATACGGCACCTATTCTTTAGGGTACCCAAAAAGGGACCCTAATTTTGACAACCACCCATTTGCTGCTGCTACGGTGAGTCTAATGCAACACAACTGCGACGACTATAACTTGACAGGGCCGCCTATGCCGAGACAAAGGTCTAACAATGCCATGCGAGCTTTGTCGGAACAACCTACCCAGAGAGCCCAATAGGCCTTAGCCCCTATAACTTAAGGTATATATTCCTTAATTATGGGGCACTGGGCTCTCTCGGCAAACCCTCAACCCCAAACCCAACTACTGGCTGCCTTTGGCATCCTGAGCAACGGTATGTCGGCCGCCCACCTGGCCAGCAATCAGCTTTCGACCTATGTTGGAAGATGACTGCACTAGGGCTGAGCGCCCAAAGTCAAAATTCTGATGTGCCAGCTGCGTACAGTGCATTACAGTAGGGTGCCTTCTGCTGGTGCCTTTCCGAGGGTCTTTCAATTGGCTCCGGCTGCCCAGTGCTTGGGGGAGGCTCAGACTGGCAAAAGTGTTGTTCAGAATTTCAGGGTTTTAGCGTTTAGGGGGTTTAATTTCGGGGTTTGGGATTTAGGGGTTTGGGCAAGCAGCCGCTGCGGACGATGCATAGACACGTATGACAAATTTAGGGATTTAGGGCTTAGTGCTCACTGAGACAGACGCGCACGTAGCAGAGAGAACAAGCGGAAAGGAAGAGCGAGCCAGAATGACTTGCAAAAACGTTTGGGGCAACTATTGTAAGCAAGCCATGGGCATGCAGTGGTTGTGAAATTGAAACTCACTACAAACCCTGAACCGTAAACTCCAGACACTGCAAGCAAGAATAACTGGACTTTGGAGTAACCAGGGAGAAAAAGTATAGACTTTTATTTCATAATGGTTCCTTTAAGGGACAGGTACCAAAAAAAGTATTCAAGTATGGTACTCCAAACCCAGGATAACCCCAAACTGATGAACCCGAAGGTCCCTCCGTGCCTCTACTTTGACTATCTTCGGTGTCTTCGGTGGAAACTCGACGAGCACTGGGAACTCTACCTGTTGAGAGGTTCTGGACTTAGGGTCTTGGGTTTTGGGGATGTAGGATTGAGGGCGTTGAGTTTTGGACTTCAGGGTTTAGCTTGAGGTTCTGGGCGTTCGGGCTAGAGCTAGGCATAGGGCTTGACCGCTTCATGTTTTTGGCTAAAACGTATAGGGAATAAGGTGCAGCTTTAGGTTCACGGTTTCAGGTTGCGGGCTTGGAGAAAGTTTCGGAACACTTCGCACTGTGGCCAACGAAGACATGCCATAAGCAATATAAAGAAAACCTGCATCCTCATGCGTACAAGTAAATGTGCGGTGTGGCCGCAACAGCTGCGAACAAGATGCTATGTTAGACTAGTTAGACTACGAGTAGAAGATAGTAGCTCAATCAGTGGTCTTGTCCTTTTTGGACTGTGGTAGTAGATAACTTGAAGTGCATATATTGTGGCAGATCAAGGTTTAAGGTTTAGGGTTAGGGTTGATTCTATGCTAGTCTATAAGTCTATAAGCTACCCCTCCAGTTTGAAGCCCCCAGGCCTCCGCCGGGGACACTTAGGGCAGCTTGCTTGGGAGGTGCTCAGGGGTCGAAAGTCAAGGATTTGGCGTATAGAGCTTATAGGGTCAAGGGTTGAAAGTTGGGCGTTCAATGTTTACTTTGGGGTTCTATGTGGGTCTTTAAACCGGCTGAGCGGGTCTATATATATATATATATATATATATATATGTCGATATAGGGCTTCAAAAAGTTTTGCTCAGGATTCAACCCTTCCGCTCATATACCCCAAACGCGCAAAACGGCAAACCCCTACGCCCCAAAAAACCTCCCGAAACTCCAACCCCTAGAGCCTATATACACCCACCAAAACCCCGAGCCGAAAACCAGAAAACCTTGAACTCCTTGCCTGGCCTCGGAATGGGTGCGCTCATCCACCGCACACTGAGGACCTTTCTGCCTGGAGCGCGCAGCCGTGGGATCTACAGTTTCGGGTTCCTGGGCTCAAGGTTTAAGATGGCTGTTTTTGTTGGGCCTGAGACTTTATGGCGAACTCTCGGTATAGTCGTTTCCTGGGGGGTTAGGTTCACGCGAGAGGCATTAGCGCGTCAATCAAGATGCGTTTGAAGAAAGGCGTTTGGGGTTTGGGCTTGCGCAAAATGCAAAAAGCAACCTTGGTCAGCCTAAAACCCTTAACCCGAAGCCCCAAAACCCTGAACCAACCTTAGTCAGCCTAAAACCCATAACCCGAAGCCCCAAAACCCTGAACCGCTCGGCCCCCAACCCCCGAAACCTAAACCTGATTTCCGAGGCGTTGGCTTCGGGGGCGTTATCGCGCCTCGGCTGCGCATGGATCAACGGAGCAGAGCAGAGTAGCCGAGGAAGCAGAGGGCTTGGGCTGTAGAGTTTAGGGTTTGGGTTTATCGGAATTCAAAACTACGCGCTGAGTAGGGGCCGCAGCAACTGTTGGAAAGGGTTGGGGGGAGGGGGTAGAGTGCAGTACTCAGTAATTGTGAGTATAGGGTGACGCTATGGCTCGCTATCCGACCTCCGTGCTCTCAATGAGGCAGCGGGAGCAGCGTTGATGCCACTTCAGGCGTAGCAGCAAAAGTAGCGGCAGGAACAGTAAGAAGAACGCAAGTAGCAGAAGCAGGAGGAGTGGCGGAGGACCGTAGCCGTGAATTCATTATCAAGGATGCTGCATAATCTATGTTTCTTGCCCAGGCCTGGTTTTCAGGAACCATTTACGCTCCTGGAGCTACCGCTTAAGACGGCTGTCGCACATCAACGCACTGCAGTGTTGCATCAATCTGAAAGTAAGAGAAAGCCTATTAGGGATTATTCGGGTTTGGTTTTCTGGATTGTTCGATTCGAGGTAGTGTCTCAAGCATCAAAATTATCAGAATCATCTCAAATCCAGCCAAGATGCATTGTCCCCATTCATTTCCACCGACCTTTGCACACGCATGGCTTAAGGTTTAGGGGGAGGCCGACGTCGGAAATGGGCTTGCGGTCTGTATTTGGAACCATAAAGTCAGGTAGCATCCCCAAATCCAACAATAAACAAGGGACTAAGCTTCTGACTTCGTCTGCGCCCTAGGACAAGAGCCATGGTAAAACTTACACACGGTTGTGCCAAGTTGCTCATATGATAATGGTGTGGAAACAGTATACGATGCTGAAGTAATGCCCTCATTTCCAAGACCCTTAAAAGGATCCACAAGGTGGACACCTGGAAAAGCGGTACTATCTTCACCCTTCTACGTATAACCGACCTTTTCAAGGCGACTCCGGAAAATTTAACTTTAAACCCTAAGCCCTAAACCCGCACCCCAAGCCGCAAACCCGACATTTCATGCTAAGCCTCAACCTCGAGGAAGCCTTGCAGCCAAACTCGGGAATCCCGTCTCCTAAGCATTTGTTTAGGGCTCAGGGTTGGGTAGGGGGTTTCGGAGTTTAGGGCTTAGGTTGGGGCTTGGGGGCTTTTCACTGCATTGAAACCTCCTCCAGTCCAAGGCGCACAGTACAGCTTGCCGTGCCGCGTCACGAAGCAGCCATGCTCCAAGCCGATGCTCATCCTCCGTCGGCGGAGGGGCGGCTTGTAATGCAGGAGCCTTAATACTTAGAATAAGGTTTTGGGGCCCATTATACTATAATCATAAAAACGCAACCGTCACAATAGTAGAGGTAATTATTTAGGCCCCGACAATAGAGAGTCTTCAACTCTGAGTCCCGTAACTAAGCTAGGGTTCTGTAAGGGGGCTATGTTTGTCCTCGCTCTGTATTCCCAATCTCCCAAGATCGCAACCCTGCCCCCCTTTTACCGCCTCGAATGCTATTTTACAACCCCATTTGAGCGAGGAGCCGAGCACATCCGCAAGGGCGGGAGGGGTCATCTCATCTGATGCCCTTTCGGGTGCATGTAAGTGTTCTATAAGCGCTCTTGAAGGCTACAAGTAAGGCTTCTGCGAGGGGATTGGAGGTTTGGGGATTTAGTGACCCAGCGTTAACCCCTAAACTCTTTGTCACCTTGAAATCCAAGCCGTCCTGGCTTCTTGGAAGCACCTGGTCTTAGAGGGCCCTTCAAGGATAAGGCCTTTCCCTCTGAAACCCCAAACCCTGACATAGACCCCTGACCAATGAAGCCCTTTCCCTTCACAAGGGCTACAATAGGGAATCCTTAAAGACGGTGTTATTGATCAGGCGTCCCGATTCCACTAAAGCTCCGAAAACAGGTGGGTTTCGGGTTTGGCTGTAGTAGTTCGAGGTACTTGAAGGTTCATGAGTTGTTTTGTGTGGTAATGAGATGTTGCGATGTTAGTTATGATGAGCGAGGAAGCTTTGAGGTATCAGTGCTGCGTGTGCTTGGCTCTCGAAGTGCTTCGGGTTGGGGGTTGAGGCATTCGGACGCTGACTTCCAACACGAGGCCTCAATGCTGCCTTTACCTGTGCTTGAGTCATGCTTGTGGAAATGAGCGTTGTATTTTCACTTACGCTAGCAGCACTGACAGTCCAAAACGCTGGTCATTCGAAACACGGCTCACCACAGGTGCACCGCACCCACCCAGACCAAGCACTCACGCTGAAACACCAACCCTGGACCGCAAACCCCTGAATGCCTAAGCAATTTCCGAGGAGCATTGCGGGCTTTTAACCGGAAACGCTGAACCCTGAACCGATTTGGTGTGAAGAGGTCTTGAACCCTGCTTCTGAGGCTTGAGGATCTCTCAGTGGGTTATCCCACTACTTCGCATCTGTACTCAGGGTTTGTCTAACTTTGGAAGAGACAAGGAAGACCTAAGGATTAGGGTTTAGGGCTTACCTAAACCAAAAGTAGGGAAATAATGGCCCAATACTTCTGAAAGGAAAGTATTCTACATACTTTTAAGGTTCAGGGCTTAGGGGTTTAGGGGTTTACTCCGGCGAGACTCGACTTCACGCGACCCTTGTAGCCGAGTAGGCTGCCAAAGAGACCTTGCAAGGGAAGACTCTGGGGTTTGGGTGCATACGGTTGATGATAGAAATCCTGCACTACCCGTAATAAGGAATATACCATAATTCCCATAGTCTAGGGTCCTTAGGGTAATGCAGGATTTATATCATCAACAGTAGTTCTGAGGGGTTTAGGGGTTTAGGGTCTAGGGTTTGGGGTTTAGAGTTTATAAAGGTTAGGGTTTAGGGTGTGTAGCAGGGTTTCGGTTTAGGGCATAGTTGACGTTGAAACTATTTGCCTCTTACCCTATCTTCCAAATCCCGACTCTAGAATTCCCAAACCCAGCTTCTGACTGTACGAAATCTCTGCATCCGCACCACCCCAGGATACCCCAGGTTTTAGGATTTGTATGCGACGGAGTTTGGCACATAGAAGAACCAACAGTGACAGTCTCGAGTCTCGGATTCTGCTACTGTGCACAGATTGTAAGGGTTCAGGGTTTTGGGTCTCTGCCAATCTTACTTTGCACTGGCTAGGTGAGTCAAGCCAACGTAAACGAATGCGAACGGTGGTTGATATTCAGGACAGCTGTCGCCGCAGGATGAAAGACCCCATAAACCCTAAACCCCAAACCCTACAAGTTGAACCCTAAACCCTAAGCCGCAAATTCGACAACCTAACCTCAAACTCTCAATCCTAAACGCTAAACTCTACTCCTGAAATCCTCAACCCTAAACCTTAGACCCTATTCCCTAAACCCACCCCTGTGCTCACAGCATGGCACCCTCTTAGGGTTCAGGGCTTAGGGTTTTTCGACTCTGAGTCGACTCTGACCTGACCCATGAAAAAGAAAAGCATTTTTTGGAGGGGGGAGATGAAAAAGCTTGTAAACATTTTAAGTTAGAGGTATGTTTATACGTTTTGAAATTCCCAAAATTATTGAGAGAGGGACGGGGCAGGATACTTGGAGGTTCATGGGTAGCTATTGTAAGTGGGGTTCTAAGTAGGGTAGCTAAAATCAAATTCCACACTGGGGGACTTACAACCCCACCTCCAGCTACCCGTGAACCTCCAAGTAGGGTTTAGGGTTCGGGATCCTGACCCCTAAACCCTACTTGGAGGGTCGGGGGACTTAGTAAGTAGGTAGTAAGTAAACTTATAAGTACCCCAAAAGGTACCCTAATTGGGGTTATGGTACTTATAAGTCCCTAAAATAACCAGTTACTAAGTCACCCGACCCTCCAAGTAGCATTCAGTCTGAAACTGAACACTGTGCGCCTGCCCGCGGCAGCCCGGGCACTGCCTGCCACAGGGGGGAAGTGCAAGGTCCGACAGGTGTTCTACGCGATAGAAGGGCCTCAAGAAATCAGATATAGGGTTTTAAAGTGCAGAAATCAGATATAGGGTTTAAAAGTGCAGTTTTAAAATAACTCTTACATGACTTTAAGGGGATTACTTGTTCCCACCTCTGCATCAAGGGTCTCTAGATGACAGGTTTCGGAGTTTTAAGACGTTAGGCTTGTTTGTGGTGATCTCGGAGCCTGTGCTTCTGAGAAAGTTATGATATAAGCGGTTTAGGGTTTAGGGTTCTCAAGGAACCCTAAGGACATGTAGAGAATGGGGTTTTGGGATATACTCTACAACACTTTTAAGCACAATGAGCCATGGCGTGAATGCTTTAAGCTTCGATACGACGCGCGCTCTGGAGTTCGGACTGTCACAAAACGACGTGGCCTGAAAAGCCCCCAAGCCCTAAACCCGCCTGTTTAGGGTTTAGGGGTTGAGGGGAGGGTCGATCCTTATGAACCCTAAATGTCAAGATCCTTGTTTAGACTGGATCAGTCCTACATTTGGCCTAACACGCCGCCTGCGCAGCCAACCGAAGCGGTTCTCTGGACTTTTCTGCAGATTCGGCGGCGGCGCGCGCCTCCTTCGAGGAGATGTAAGGTTGGGTTTGACAGTGTTTAAAAAGCTTCTTGGGGGTTGTAAGGGGCTGCAGAGAGTTGGAGCTTTTGGGACTTTATGGGGGGGCCTTCAGGGTTTATAGAACCTAAACCCTAAACCCTAAACTCCAAACCCCTAAACTTTAAACCCTCAACGCCTAATCAAACCCTAAACCCCTAAACCCCTAAACCCTCAACCCCTGAACCCTAAACCCCTAAACGCTTAAACCCTGAACCCTTAACCCCTACACCCCTAACCCCTGAACCCTCAACCCCTAAACCCTAAACCCCTAAACCCTGAACCCCTAAACCCCCAACCCCTTAACTCTTAACCCCTCAACCCTAAACCCCTAACAATAACCCCTAAACCCTAAACCCTGAACTCTTAACCCCTAAAACCCTATCCGAGCCATGCACTCCGGGGCCTCGGCTGCCGCCCGGAGCGCTGGCCGCGTCTCGTCATCCGCCGCTTCCGCGGCCTGAGCCGCCTCGAGGGCGGCCTTTGCCGGGGCGCCTCGCTTCGAAAGCTCCTTGCGTTCGAGGCTTTTGGGGTTTTGGGATTCTGGATTTCGGGCTTGGGTTCAGGGATCAAGTAGTCCGGTCAAGCTCGCAATCTTGCTTCTGCCAGGGGGTGCAAGATTAACGCCAAGCTTGCCCAAGAACCGCTTGCACCACTTGAACAACCTAACCACTTGCACCACTGGCGGGGAAGGGAATCTTGCCAATCTTGGCGGAGCAAGTGGTGCAAGTTTTGCAAGATTAGCAAGATTGCAAGATTAACAGTAGCAAGGTTAGCAAAATCTTGCTCCCAAACAGCGCGTTCGTTTCCCAACACATAGTAGTAGTAGTAGTAGTAGTAGTAGTAGTAGTAGTAGTAGTAGTAGTAGTAGTAGTAGTAGTAGTAGTAGTAGTAGTAGTAGTAGTAGTAGTAGTAGTCCCGCAGTGGCAGTGGCAGGAGTGGTAGAAAGAGTCCTCCAGAAAGCCCTCGAAGACCAATGCGTCCCCTTGTCGCGTCAGCACGAACATCCTTGGCTTGGGCAACTCGTGGCCTGGCTTTCGCGTATGGAGGGCTTAATATAGGGGCCTGGACAATTAGAATAAGGTTTTGGGGCCCATTGTACTATAATTCTACTAACGAGCCCCCCAAAATAGTATTGGTAATTATTTAAATTTAGGCCCCTATATCAATGCCCAGAAGAGGGTTCGGTGCAGTTATGAGGCTAAAGGATGCTACCGGGCTGTCGATTTCGGGATCTGAGGACCCAGAGACTCCAATATCCCTTAATTAAGGAATATTCCTTAAATTATATAAGGGACCCTATTATAATTTAAGGTATATTCCTTAATTAAGGGGTATTGGAATCTCTGGGGAATAGATGTTACAATGTTCCCCGCCTAAGTCGAGCTTACAAACTACAAACCACACAACTTCGACCTGTGGAACAGTCTTCACACTTGGATAACGTTGGGGGAGGAGTCGTTCATGAGTTTGGGCTACACAATGTGTGAAGAGCCACAAGATGAAGACACCGCCCAGGTTTCAGGACGGGACGAGGCAGTAAACTCTACACCTGAATACCTAGATCCTAAACCCTACCCTCCGAAAACCTGAACTCCAGCACCTCCAACTTAGACACCATTACTAAACTTAGGTACGGCCCCGATACAGTAAGAGTCTATAATAGGGCTACTATTAAGGTCCTAATATATCTATATTATGAATATTATTCAACTATTACTGAGTGGGGGCCGTACCTAGCCCATAAACCCTAGACGCTACAGCCTGCCAAACTCCAGCTTCCCCAGACCCTAAACCCTCTAAGACTCCAAACTCCGGAGCACACGAAATCCTTCCTCCTCCTCACCCTAAACCCTAAACCCTACACCCTATACCCTAAACCCTAAATCCTGAACCCTAAACCCTAAGCCCTACCTGATGCATCCGAGGAGCTTCTTTGCAGACAGCTGGACATCTTCCAGGCCTTCAGGTTGGCTTAAGTTCCGGGTTCGGGGGATTGGAATTTAGGGTCTACTTAAGGGTTTAAGTTTAGGGTCTGGGGCTTTAAGTTTAGGGTCTGGGGGTTTAAGTTTGGGGTTTGGGGGTTTAAGTTTGGGGTCTGGGGGATTCGAATCTGGGGTTTACGGTTTAGGGCCGCTCAGGGCTTTAACGGTTTTGCATTTCTGAATGAAGGTTGCCGAAGAGAGTCCCGAAACCCTGTAGTTCGCACCAATTCCCGAAACCCTGTAGTTCGCACCCACCACCCCAACACCCGCAACAGCCCAACTTTGAGCCCCAAGCTCGAAGAACCCCTAGCACCGACTTAGTCTGATATAGGGTCTGGGGGAATGGTATCAAATAGTGAAGCTGCATGAAGAAGCCCCAAGGGATACGTTTGCCGTCTTCAGGTATTCGGGCCTTTTCCTGTATGAAACTCTCCGGGGAGGTCGTGCCTTGACCTCTGCCCTCGCCCTGCACGTTCACTTTGAGCGGGCCTGCAGAGAGGGTTTCGGGGGTTTCGAGTTTAGTAAGGATTTAGCATTTAGGGCAAGGGTCCACTTGAATTTAGAGTGGCTGTGACTCTAAGCCCTGTACACCGAGTAGTCTTTTTAACCCTAAGACTTAAACCCTGAATGCCTATACCTGTATGTAAACCCCTTTACCCGAGATAAAATTCCAAGTCTTTGGTCTCGTACATAAAAATCGTACGAGCTGCTGATGCGTCTGACTCGCATTGAAGCAAAAGAATGCCAAAGCAAACTAGCATGATAGAAGATTTTAAGTGGGGCTTGCGGTCTAGGGCTCATGATATCATCCGACATATTCCGACCACGTTGCTTTGCTATGCACCGCAGTACGCTAGACAGACGGGACAAGATGAGCTCATACCCTACATGGTGAGACAGGGCTGAGAGGGGCAGATATGGTGTTCCAACCTTCCCAGACGATCCAGGAGCTGGTCATGGAGCCGGGGTCCGCACGAAGTTTTTCATAGCCTGCTGAAGCCGGACCTGGGGCACCTCAACCCCTGAGCCCTAAGCCAAAAGCCTCGTGCTTCGAAGCCTAAATGGGAATTTCCGAAAATTAGGGGTACCTTAATTTGGGGTCCTTATAATAAGGATCCTACTATTTAAGGTACTATATTAGGGTCCCGTATTTTCGGAAACTCCCAAATCCCGGCTCAGGCCTGAGCCTGGCCGGTTTAAAGCAATCAGGCCAATCCCAAACTCCGCCTATGAAGGAGCCAGGTACAGGACCGGCACCCCAAACGAAGAGCCTGGGATCTGCCAACAAACATGTTCGGTTTATAGTAGGTTTAGGGTGTAGGGTTTAGGGTAGCAGTATGTCATATCATATCATATCTTATGTTATCTGATACATTATGTTGGGTTTTATTTCGGGTTTACAGCCTGGTCTTAAGGGTTTATTGGTTTAATGAGGGTCTACGGCTTAAGGGCTTGAGGGTCTAGGGCTTCAGGGTTTATGAATTTGTGGCAGAGAGTTGGGGTTTTTCGGGTGGGTCTTCAGGGGTTTAAGAGTTTTGGACGCAGTTTGTCCGTAGTTCTTGAATTGGCTGCAGGTTTTTCCTGTTTTTGGCCTGCATAACGACGCGCCGGACGACCGAATGCGTGAGAGAGTGAGTTTAGGACGCAGGGTTCTAGGGTTTGCAGAGCATTCCCAAACACGAAACACCAAAAAGAACCCCCTAAACCCACATACACAGACACACAACCCCCGCATCGGAAACCAAGAAAAACAATAAACCTAATCTAAACCCTAAACCCCTAAAACCCTGAACACTAAACCCTAAACCCTATAGATCCCTTGAAGGAATCCTTGAAGAATCCCTTGAAGGAACCCCAAAATCCTGACCCCGTGGCTGGCCACGCTTGTCCAAGGCCGCGCCGAAGTCCGGGCCGAAAGCGATTTTCTTCCAGCCGTGGGGGTTCTCTTCGAACCTTGCGTTCTGACTGTGGGAGGATTGGGGTCTAGGCTTTTCTTGTGGTTGTGGGGTCTAGTCTCTTTTGGGGATTTGGGGTTTGGAGGTCTGGCGGTTAGGGGCTTAGGGGTTTAAGGCTTTAAGGTTTCGGGTTTAGGGTGCTGACCGTTGTGCTTTGCTGTTTGGATTTCTGTGCTTTTTCAAATTTGTGACGATAGACCCGGGGTGTCGAGGCTCTATAAGGGTTCGCGAGGCGTTGTAGAGGCGCTGCTTTGTGGATCTTTGCGGCTTCGGCTCACGCTCACAATGGGGCTTTATGCTGGCGTTAGAGGTGTTTCATTCAGGGCTTGGTTTTGAGCTTCTTTAATTGTTGCTGCTGCATGGGCTTCGGGTGGACGTATACTCTACATCCTAAACTTGAAATCGTAAGACCGAAGGGGGTTGGTTTAGGTCTGAAAGGGCTTTGTGAGGGAGTCCATGCTTTTATGAGGGGGGTCTTACAGTTTGGGGTACGGTGCTATTTTAAGGATACTGTCATAGCGGAGCGCCTGTCAACACTTCTCGCTTATAGACTTCAGCCCCATATACGCTCTAGGGTTTTAGGGTTTAGGGTATGGAGTTTAGGGTGAAGGTTTTGGGGTTTTAGAGTTTCAGGTTTGGGGTTCCCCTGAACCTCCGGGTCCCGAGCCACTCCACTCTTTGTGGCCACAGCACATCGCTTTGCGCGCCCCCGGGGTGGGCTTGAGCCCGACCCCAGGCGAAGACCTGTTCGAAAATTGGGGGGACCCTTACTTTGCGATCCTTATAGTAAGGATCCTACTACTTGGAGGGTCGAGGGAGTTGGTAAGTAGGAAGTAGGTAGACTTATAAGTACCCTAAAAGGGACCCTAATTGGGGTTCTGGTACGTATAAGTCCCTAAAATAACCAGTTACTAAGTCCCCCGACCGTCCAAGTATTCAGGATACTAGAGGGCACTCTAAACCCCCAGCTCTATAGGATAGGACAAAATATCGAAGCTAATATATGAGATGATATGCTTTCATCAAACAGACTACAACCTAACTCAACTACCATAGAATCTGATGACCTAACCAAACCTGATATATCATCTGCTATGCCATAAACGAATAATATAAGTTGACCTAGCCCAAATACTCAGCCAACCTCATCTGACATGTAATCTGCTTAGCCTAACCCAGAGACTATCGTACAAGGTCACCTAAGCTACTCTGTCAAATGTTAAAACCCAACATGTAGCAATACCACTAAAAACTCTACCCTCAACCCTAAATCCCTAAACCCTAAACCCTCAACCCAAACAGATTACATCCCGAGCCCGGTGCCTCGTAGTTGACCCTCGGCCCTGAACCTAAATCGGGCCTCGGATGTGAAAGTTTTATCGCTCAAGACTCTACGCTGAGAAGCAAGTTTAGGGTGTAGGGTTCGGGATTTAGTTTTGAGGGGTTTAAGGTGCAGGGTTTAGTGAGTTTAGGGTTTGGGGTTTAGGGTTCAGGGCGCTGGGTGATTTAGGGAGTTCAGAGTATATAAGGCTTTCGGGTTTGGGGGCTGGCTTAAATCCTGGCAGGGGGTGTAGTTTTGGGGCTCCTAACTACGGAGGTGTAGGTGAGGTCCAGCAAGCCCCAAAACCTGAAACCAGAAAATCCTAAATCAAACAGTCACCGTCAACCCTAAAAGCCGCACACCTAAAAACCCTACACCCCATGAGCCCAAAAACAGAAGCCTCTGAACCTGAACCCAAGACCTTAGACCCTAAGCCCTTGGGCGGCAATCTGCTTTGAGCAGTGAAGCCCCCAGGGGCCTGCTGTCGACGCTTCTCTTCTTTGGCCTGAACCAGGACTCAGAGATTCAGGGTTTAGGGTGTAAGTGTAGCGTTTTTTCGAAAGTGCAATAACGCTCCTTAGTGTAGGGGTTTAGGGTTTTGGGACTTAGAGATTTAGGGTTTGGGGTATAAGGGTCGGGGTTTGGGTCTTCAGGACTTTAAAGGAGCTTGGGCTTTGTGCTTTGTGGCTGAGGTCATATATGGAAGTACGATGAGGAGATACTGTCGCTACAGGTAATTATTCCGATCCCACTAATTACAGCTGTGATTGCTTGCAGCCTTGGCCCAAGGTAGATTTACAACTCACACTGTGTCAGGACGAAAGTCTGACACACTCACGATTTCACTGAATGGAGGCACCTTTCGCCTTTCCTGCGCAGAATTCTAACAGTCAGGATCCACCCGGCATGCCTCCAAAACTTTTATTGAAGTAGTGGCAGTTCAAGGCGGGGTAAAAGATACTGCGCTAGCCAGGAAGGTCACAAAACTGACGTCCTCGCGTTGTAGAATAGCCGTATACTTGCGGCTGCCCGCCTAAACCTTCAACAACCGTATAGAATCCTAGAATACTAGAACCCTAAACCCCAACAGCCCTAAACCAAAACCTTCAACCCCCCGCCGCAAAAAAAAATACTAAAACTAAACCCTCAACCCTAAACCCTAAAAAAAAAACAAAAGGGGCCTGTACCGGGCTGAGGGCGGCAGCGCCCAGAGCCAGGGCTCCAGCTGCCAGAGGCAAGGCCAGGCCTCGGCTTCAAAAGTCGGGTTTAGGAGGGTTTAGGGTTCAGGGGATGTAGGGTCTATAGCTAGTTCTAGGGTTCAGTGGTTTTAGGATTTAGGGGGTTTACAGTTTAGGGGTTTTAGAGTTTAGGCGGTTTAGGATTCAGGGGTTTAGGGTTCAAGGGATGTAGGGTTTATAGCTAGTTTTAGGATTCAGGGGTTTTAGGATTTAGGGGGTTTGGGGTTTAGGGGTTTTAGAGTTTAAGCGGTTTAGGATTCAGGGGTTTAGGGTTCAGGGGATGTAGGGTTTATAGCTAGTTTTAGGGTTCAGGGGTTTTAGGATTTAGGGGGTTTAGGGTCTAGGGGTTTTAGAGTTTAAGTGGTTCAGGGTTTTTAGGGTTCAGGGGATTTAAGGTTTGTAGCTAGTTTTAGAGTTTAGGGGCTTTTGATTTAGGGGTTTAGGGTTTAGGGATTTGGGGTTTGAGGGTTTAGAGGTTTAGGGGTTTAGGGGTTTAGGGTTTAGGGGTTTTAGAGTTTAAGGGTTTAGAGTTTAGGGTTTAGGGGTTTATAGCTAGTTCATGGTTGGGATAGTATTGTTAATGTTGG
Organism: Symbiodinium sp. CCMP2592; assembly: GCA_905221615.1. Classification (NCBI taxonomy): domain Eukaryota; class Dinophyceae; order Suessiales; family Symbiodiniaceae; genus Symbiodinium; species Symbiodinium sp. CCMP2592. The sequence goes on along the minus strand of CAJNDT010005876.1, from coordinate 221,671 downwards.
TTGTTATTCCTTTGTGGGTTTAAGCACCCATACACATGTAAAATGTCACCCAACCATGACACATGTAGCGTTTTAGAGTTTAGAGGGTTTAGGGGAAGTTAAACCTTTCTAAAGGGACCCTTCGGGGGTTCCTCTAAGGGATTCTTAAAGGGACCCTGAGAGGGATCCTTGCCGGAGGTGATACGGGGGGCTTATAGTTCAAGGATAGTAGTTCTATAGTAACGATAGTATATGTTAAGCCTATAGGGTTTTGGGCTAAATCTAGGGTGTAGGGTTTAGGGTTGATGGGAGACTTCACTTTCGGAACAGGGTTGGACGATAGTAGTCTCTAGTATATAGGGTTTCAAGGGCTGGTCTATAAGGGTTCACTGAGGGCGCCCTTAACACTGTTTGGTGCTTGGGGAGGTCGGTTTAGGGTACTGTGTTCATAGCTTTGCAAGTATCTAGTTCATGGTCGGGATAGGATTAAAGATTAAGTTTTTATTCCTTATCGGTTTAACTACCCATAAAAATATAAAATGTTACCCAACTATGACAGAGGTAGAAAGCTTAGGGTTTGGGGTCTTCGCGCTGTGGGCTTTTTTTCGAGTGGGGGTTCAAGTTTTATAGGCCTTGGGGCTTCTGGCCTTTAAGGTTCCAAGTTTAGGGTTCACGGTTTTTGCAATCTGGTGTCTTCGGGCTCATGGTTGAGGAATTCAGGTAACCCTAAACCCTAAACCCTAAACCGGCTTTGGGGTTTTGGGAGTTGGGGTATGGGCGGTTGCTTGGGGATTCTGGGGCTTTTGGCGAGGCTGTGGCTGGAGATTCCGGCATTTAGACGTTTAGAGTTCTGGATGAAGTAAGTGAAGGCTGGCCACGTCGAATAATCGCTTGCGACGGAACATAGATAAGAATCTCAACGTTTGAACCGAAGATGCTGAACCGCAAGACCCAAAACGCTGCCGCGGAACTCTAAAATCTCAAGAACAACCCTAAACCCTAAACCAATCAACTCCGATACTTCTTGGTCCGTGGCTTCTTTGGGGAAGCTGACTGGGCGCCGGACTCTGATCAGCCGTCTGGAACCTCAGCCGCCCAGGTCTGTGCCGTACCGCTTGGTTCCGGGTGTAGGGTATGTTGGGGGGTTACATATATGGGTGGTTGTCAAAATTAGGGTCACTCTTCGGGTCCTTATTATCGTGCGGCACCTAATATTTAGGGTACCCAAAAAAGGGACCCTAATTTTGACAACCTCCCATATGTGTCTTTAACACATGTCAATTCTTGTAGGCGAATTTGGGTAGTCGGTGCCGTGCGCATCGGAGAGGGGCTCCCCTGATCTCTTAAACCCCTAACCCCTTTAAACGGTAAACCGTAAAACCCAAACCCAACACATCCCGAAAACCCTAAACCCTTGGAGTGTTCGCTGTTTAAGTTCCAGCACCGCTAACTGGTTAAACCCCACGATTTAGGATTTGCCGTAGCAACCCCAAGCCCTCAAGCCCTAAACCATATGCCCTACTATGCCCCGAGGTGCTGCCTTCATTGGCAACTTCACCATTGCATGGGGTGTTTTAGCCGCTGACTTTGGAGCGATTATGACTCTTGTTATTATGATTAGATTATTGTTATTATGATTATATTTGTATGTCTACGCCGCCTATTATCCGTGCTGCTATGAAAACTTTTACGGTCACAAAATTTCGTGGAACAACGGTCTTCAGTATTTGTGCTACATGATCATGGTCATGAGATATCTTCCGTAAATCCCGAAGCCAAAGAATGTAGGCCCTAAGCCCCAGACGCATAAGCCCTAAACCCTGCAAACTAAACCCTAAAGCCTCGACCTGCTCCGTTCGCCGAATCCGCTTGGGCCGGGACTCCTTAAAATGACTCCTTTAAACAGGGTTCCACAACGGATTTAGGGTTTAGGGCCTTCATGATCAACATATGGTTGCGGAATCTATTCTAGTATAGGTAGAGTAAGTATGCTCAGGATCCCTTCGGGAACAGTATTACCATTAATACTAATACTTATACTAACATTAACAATAATATACTAATTCAGGCTTCTAAATTACGCAAGTCTTCAAAAGTCGCCTCCTGGCGAGACGTGCAGTCGCCGCCTGCGCCTGCACGAGTTGCTGCAAGGGCGGCAAGGGTTGGAATCGGCTTAGGGTTTATGTTTTTCTTATGTGTATATATATATATATATATATATATGTATGTGTATATATATAGAGGGTTTAAAGGTTTAAGGGTTTGGGTGTAGGCGTTTAGGGTTTAGGGGTTTAGGGGTTTAGAGGTTTAGGGGTTTAGGGTTTAAGGGCTTAGGGGTTTGGGGTTTAGGGAATCGGGCTTCGCAGGGTTCTGCAACGTTCCAGCAAAAGGTCTCTGACCAATTTCGTGCTCTGGGGCATCTACTATATAAAAGCGTTTTCGCTCGGATGAAAATTTGGAGTTTAACCGGACTTAGTAAGTAGGTAGTAGGTAGACTTATAAGTAACCTACAAGGGACCCCAATCGGGGTTATGGCACTTATAAGTCCCTAAAATAACCAGCTACTAAGTCCCCCGACCCTGCAAGTAATACAAGTTAGTCACGTAGGCACTGTAAAAAGGGATGTCAGTTATACAGACCCCTACAATAAGTTGAAGGCACGAGAAGTAGCACCCTTGGAAATCCCGAAGCTTTAACCCTAAAACCATGATTACTTGAATCGATTTATGAACCCTTCAATCCCCCCGACCCCAGAACGCCAGCGTTCTCGCCAGCTGAAGAAAGCCCATGCTTCCACTCGCAGTACAGTCAGGACTTCGTGAGGTCTGGATGCTCCGTATATGGGCAGTTCTCTAAATCAGGGTCCCCTTTAAGGTCCTTTTTATAAGATATTTGGATCTAAACAAGGACCCTAATTTAGAGAAGCACCCATAAGAGGCAAGGGTGGAAGGGGTGGCTCCCTGGCCTTTGCCAGGCGCATCGCGGTAACCTGGGCAGATGCTTCACTAACATCTGACCTCTTGACAACTACACTAGCTACAACACATACACACTTATTTCCGGGATGACGACGATACAAGAAAATCCGTTCCAACACAACCCGGCCTCTGATGATGATAAGGTTATAAGCAACAAACAATGAATCTATGAAGAAAGTAACGTCGTCGTCATGATCGTAATTGTTGTGGCAGCAGCACCGGGAGCAGCAGTGTTGTCTGAGGAGAAGTAGTAGTAGTAGTAGTAGTAGTAGTAGTAGTAGTAGTAGTAGTACTACTACTAGTAGTAGTAGTAGTAGTAGTAGTAGTAGTAGTAGTACTAGTCGTCGTAGTAGTAGTAGTAGTAGTAGTAGTAGTAGTAGTAGTAGTGGTAGTAGTAGTAGTAGTAGTAGTACTACTAGTAGTACTAGTAGTACTAGTAGTACTAGTAGTACTAGTAGTAGTAGTAGTAGTAGTAGTAGTAGTAGTAGTCGTCGTAGTCGTAGTCGTAGTCGTAGTCGTAGTCGTAGTCGTAGTCGTAGTCGTAGTCGTAGTCGTAGTAGTAGTAGTAGTAGTAGTAGTAGTAGTAGTAGTAGTAGTAGTAGTAGTACTAGTTGTAGTACTACTACTCGTACTAGTAATAGTAGTAATAGTCGTAGTAGTAGTTGTTGTTGTAGTCGGAGGAGCAGGAGGAGGAGGAGGAGGAGGAGGAGGAGGAGCACCAGCAGCGGTCGAGGTCGTGGTCGTTGTCGTGGCCATGATCGTGGTCGCAGTCGCAGTCGTAGCCGTAGCTGCAGTCGTCGTCGTAGGCCTCGTCACGGTCGTACTCGTAGGCGTAGCCACAGCCGTTGTCGTCGTCCTAGTGGTAGTCGTGGTGGCGTAGTCGGCGCAGTCATGAGTCATACTCGCAGCCAGTAGACGTAGTCACAGTCACAGTAGCACTAGCAGCAGCAGAGTAGCAGTAGCAGTAGCAGTAGCAGTAGCAGTAGCAGTAGCAGTAGCAGTAGCAGTAGCAGTAGCAGTAGCAGTAGCAGTAGCAGTAGCAGTGGCAGCAGTCGTCGCGTTAGATGGACCTCCTGATGCAAACTGTCAAACTGGGACCCGGACGAAAACAGCCGCAGGCCAATCCGACAATTGCGAGGCGTTGCACACTAATTTGGTCTCTGGTATTGACGTTTGAGGGCCTCGTAACAAGAGTAGTCGTGCTGTGGCACCGACAGTACTGGCTGCAATGGAGATGCCAACCAAGAGAAGAAGACTGTTGCCCGTAGCACTTGCAGCAAGAGCATGGTAGCAATATACTAATAATATGTATATTTATATACATACAATATATATATATATATATATATATGTATAAGTATATGTATAAAAAGTATGCACACACTCATACCTCTGCATAAACAGAGTGGCATAACGAAGAAATGCATGCCGAGTCCTCGAAGATCGGTTTTGGGCCTAGCAGCCCTGGACTAAGGCTCAGAGGATCAGGAACCTCTTCGGGGATATGAGCTCCCATCATAAGAACTATATACAATGTTATAGCAATTGTAATAATTGTAGGAACGGTAACATTAAAAATAGGAATAAAGGCTGGGACCCGAATTGCGACAGAAGATCTGCAAGAGGGTCGTGCACGAGCCTTGAACGCATCATGTCCGCATATCCCCTCTTGGGCCAAATGCTTCGCGGACCAAGCAGATGAGAGCTTCAGAAAACAATGGCTCCTGGCCCCAGAAGTGGTAGAATCTGTATTCGCAAGCCCGACAGACTGTGAAGAAGATAGTGACCTCTTGCTCGACACCTGAGCCCAAAACGGCAAACCCTAAAACCCTAAACCTCGCAATGGGAATTCAGGAATCTGTTGCTGGGGGCCTGCATGGCTCTTAAGACTTTCTAATCAAAGCCCTCAGTACTCGCATGACTTCTGGTGCAAGCAGGCGAGGCAGGCAATGGCAGAAAGTTATGGAAGAAGCTCGGCTCGGCGGGCACACTATGATGGCTCTAGTGTAACATGTCTGTATGTAGTTAAAGTTATGGTACCATATAGTCATATACTATCCATTATACCAGTGGTACAAGAGATCGTCATTATACCAGCAGGACACTGACTCTACTTCCTACTGCACATCAGCCACACCGAAACCCTAGGCGTCGGAACACTGAACTCGAAGTCAGCATCCTGACAAGAACAAAATCGTGACAGAATCCATTTGGCCCTGACATGCAGTGGTGAAACGCTTCAGGGCATGTGGTTCCAGGCTTTAGAGCTTCTTGGTTTAGGGTTTAGGCCTCTTCGGTTTAGGGCCTTTAGGGTTTAGGGTATAGGCATAGGGTTGCCCTCAAAAAGGAGGGACTCTTAATAAGGACCCCTAGGTATATACCCTTAATATAGCTATTATATAGCCCATTATAGGGACCAACAAATCCTCAACCCCAAAGCCCTCTCTCTAAGCTGAGTGCCTCCGGGCCAGCGGCCCAGAGCGGCTGTCAGCGCAGAGGTCAGGTCCAACACGGCCGGTGCACCTGGAGGTTCAGGGTGTAGGGTTTAGGGTTTAGGATTTAGGGTTTAGGGTTTAGGGTGTAGGGTTTAGGGTTTAGGGCCCAGGGTTTAGGGTTTAGGGTTCAGAGGGCTCAAGGTTTCAGGTTTGGGGTCTAGGGGTTTTAGGGTCCAGTGCAAAGTTCTCCATGTTCAGTCTGTCCTAAACCCAAATCCTAAATCCGAAACTCTAAACTAAAGGCCTGCAAACCCCAAGCCCCAAACTCTACATCCGAAACCCCCAAAGCTAAACACCCAAACCCTGCAACCCTACACCCCTCCATGCCCCAAAACAAAACCGATCCACAAAAGGGATTCAAGGGGAATCGGGGGTATCATCCTGGGCCTTTCGAGTTTTTGGGGGTTTAAGGCTTTAGGGCTTAGGATGTCGGGGTTCAGGATTTACGGTTCTTGGCTTAAGGGGTTTAGGATTGCTAGTTCATGGTTGGGATAAGATTAAAAATGTACATTTTTATTCCTTCTTGGGTTTAAGTGCCCATAAAAATGTAAAATGTTACCCAACTATGACAAAGATTGTGGGTTGGGATGTCGAGTTTCGAGTTTAGGGTGTAGGATTCCGCGATTATGGCTTTATGACTTTATGGGTGTCTTAATTTCCGAAACATTGATTCGGCGTATATTATGACTATGCTCTAATAGAAAGCGTATAGGTCATTATTCTAGCTTCTATATTATGGTGCTTGGCTAGGTTCCGCGATCGTCTGGCTGCCTACCAAACTTGCAATAAATCTGTCTTGCTTCGATCCGTGGAAGTATAATCTCTTAGCAGGAAACATGTTGCGAACACCTAAACTTCTTAAACCCCAGACCACCACCCCTACAAGATTCTGGCACAAAATCTTTGCAAAACTCAAGGCTAACCCCCGCAAGGATTCTTGCTGCTGTTCGGGTTTTATGCTTTAGGTACCTGCTCAGGTTCTGGCAACTACGCGAGCACCCCGTGGCAAGCTTCGGTAGAGTCTACATGGAGCTTCATGGGCAGTTATATGTGGGGTTATAAGTAAGCTAACTATAATTATGACGCACAATAAGGCACTTATAAGTAAGCTAACTATAACTATCACCCATATAAAGGGACTTATGACCCACTTATAACTACCACTGAACCTCCAAGTCGGGGTTTAGGTGAATGAAGCTTCCCAGCGTAGAGAGCTTCGGGCTTTGGCTTGCTCCCGGACATGGCACAGCAACTTTTGTCCTTCGTTCTCTCTCTTTCACTTACATTCCCTTACATTACATGCAGTCCATACATCTGTCGACTCAAGGAAAATCAGTCTGCTGACTCAAGGAGGGGTGGCAGTGTGACCTGCAAACATTCCTCTGTACCCGAAGCCTTGATCTAGAACAGATGACCAGAAAGTTAAACCCAAAACCCCTAAACCCCGAAACTCTGAACTAAGTGCCCGCAGGTCACCGACATGAGTGCAACTCAAACCGCACGGAGGTTTGATTGCAGCTCGCTACTTGTGAAGCGAAAATCCTGTTGGTTGGCTCCTGTTAGACACCATGCAAGATGTCCTCCGATGTGCTATATATATATATATATATGTATGTATGTGCATATACATATGTATGTATATACATATATACATATATGCACTTTGCGTATATATGAACCCCACACATATACAAACAGACAAACAAACAAACGAATGAACGAACGAACAAACAAACGAACCAACACACAGACCAGCATACACACGTGCATGCATATATATATGTGTATATATATATACATACTTATATATATTAATACATACATACCATGTTACATATCTATGTACATATACACACACATAACATACATCTATGTGTATATATATATATATATACATATTGCAAGAATACACAACCATACATGCAAGCACACATGCATCACGGGCATACACACACATGCCTAAGTACACAGATACAAATAACTATGACAAGAAACACATACATGCATGCAAGCCCACCTATAACTGAGCGCCCCACATGAGGTACCAGTATACTTACAGTAACTAACAGCCCCAAATGAAGGTACTTCTGTATAAAGACACGAGCCCAACTTCGTAGAGCCAACCGGTACGCTGGGCCCTGTTTGCAATTCTGGGCGCCTCATAGGATAGACCTGGATCACCCAAGGGAAATAATGAGAGTAGGAATTTAACAACGGTAGCCTACTTGTCGGGTATCATGGGGAACGAAGGGTTAACCTTGTTGGGTATATAGGGAATATATAGGGGCGATACTACCCAAAAAAGGTTAAAGGTTACCTACTCGACTACTACGGTAGTTATAATAGCCTACCAGGTCGCGACTTGAAGCAGACTGGATGTCAGCTTAGGTTTCAGGTGTCGGGTGAATTGGAGATCTTTCAGTGGCGCCCACTGGAATGACCGTGGCACGGCCGTGCATCTTTGCGCTGCAGAAGCTCCGCGAGACAAAGACGCTGGGCCGAAAAAACGGCCGGCGAAGGCAACTGATAGACACTGACGAAATAGATGAATGCCACTTCATCGCTTAGAAGCTGCTGGCCCATGCCGTAAACGGCCGATGCTCAAAGCCAGCAAACACTGGCAAAATGATAACATATGCCATAACTACGACCCCCTATGTAAACTCTGAAAAGTAAGTGACTACCATGCATGTGGATAGCGAATGAAGGGCTTCGGGTGAAACCTGTCACAAAGGACTTACCTGAGTTGTACCAGTGCAGCTTGGCTGGCCAATACTTCGTTGACCCTTTTATGTCGGAGTGGCCTCGCTTAGGGTTATGTCGTCCGCTCTCTATCTCCTCCTATGATTTGGGGATATCAATAAAACGTAGAAAAAACGCAAATATAAACGTACGAAAAAGGTAACAGCAAACGCACAACGCACAAACAAAGGCAGAAAAAAAAAGCACAAAACGTAACCCCACGCGAAAACACACAAACAAACGTACATAAAACGTAAAGAAAACGTGACCACACGAAAAACCTAGAAAAAAAACATGACCGTATGCAAACAAGCCCACGATCAAACGCGCAAGGAAAGTCACGTTGAAACAGGCAACGGACCACTGCAGACGCACTCAGAAACATACAACCAATGCATAAGCAGGAAACAGACACGTAGACAAATGCCAGTTGCAAACACAGATCCCCGACAAGAAACGCATATACAACGCAGGACCGTCGGACAAGAATGGCATTCTATGCACGTAGATTTCGGAGCGGTTCCAGCCCTGTGCGTATTGGTGCGCGTTTTTTCCGCGAGGGGTTCCGGACGCTGGCTTTTCGGTCACGTTTTTTCCGCGAGGGGTTCCGGACGCTGGCTTTTCGGTCACGTTTTTCGTGCGTTTTCCAGCAGCTTTATTTCAGCTTTTGTTCTCCTTTTTTGCAGCTTTTTGCCAGCTTTTTGGCGAGTTTGAAAACACGTTTCTGGGCCCCTCCCTATTCACGTTTTTTTTGCGTTTTCCTAAGGAAAACGCAAAAAACGTTGAAAAAAGCTGGAAAAAAGGGACCTTATAGACGTGAACAAAAGCTGGAAAAACTTAGAAAAAACGTAAAACAAAAAAAACCTACGAAAAACCTGGAAAAAAGTGGAAGAAAGCTGCAGAAAAGGTGACAAACAACGTGCCCGAAACGCACCTTCCGGAGCCACGCTGGAATCTCTCCTGGAAAAAACGTGCCCAAAACGCGCCCAGCCGCAACCCACCCACCCACCCACCCACCCCACCCCACCCTACCCCAGCCAAGCGGGCTCCTTGGCCCTCCCCACGATCTACTTTACTACACATTTTTGCTGTCTAGGTCTTGTTTAACATACTTTCACGTTGTTGCGCTTGGTTACAAGTTTGTTGATGCTGCGTAAGTGTTTTTGTCTTTTTTCATGTTTATTTTGTCTTTTTGTCAAGTTTTTTGTGCGTTCGACTTCACGTTTTTGTATGCTGCGTACGTTTTTTGTGTCTTTTATCACGTTTAATTCTGCTTTATTTTGGTTTTTGTGGCGTAGCTTTTTTTGTCTTTATCTTTGGGTTTTTTGCGCTTTTTGCAGGTTTTTTTACATTCACTTTTGCGTTCTTTTAGGTCGACGACTTTTCTTTCACGTTTTTTCTACGTTTTATAGATGTTAGAGACCTCATAGGAATAGATACAGAGGCCGACACAAGCTTAGGGTTTAGGGTTTAGGGGCCTCGCTCTACCCGATAGCTGCCTGTCGTGGTACAACTCATCGGCCGCAACAGAGGTCGCTCAAGAGATATCCTCCCCTGCGCGGCTGCTCTGGAGCGACACCTCTAGCTTGCAAGGCCAGGTGAATGATAGCAGCAACCCTCCAAATACAAGGGATTGGAACTGCAAAAACGAGCAAAGCGCACTGAATCCTCCACTACTGGAAACGTCTCCACTCCTCAACTTGCTCTGGCTCCCCTTTCATACATCCCAGAAGTTCACTGAGCGTCTTCTCATCCTGGTCCGGTGTTAAGACTTCTCCCGGGGGCGAGACGAAAGCCAGTTTTTTTGAGAGTAGAGGCCTGAGGCCGGGAATCATCAGCTTCCTGGCTTCCTTCCAGCATGTACTCTTCTGCATGGTAACGTTCGAAATCAGCTCGCCTGTGAGCTTTCGCATGCAAAGTCGAAGAACATCGCCTTCGACTTCGCCCATTAACTGCACTAATGTGGTGTTCCACATCTGCAGCATGAACTGCCAGGTACGAATTCGCCCTGTCGTGGGGCTGTACCAAACGATTCGGCCTGGAATTGAATAGTCGGCATAGAGATCATAGTTGGACTCCGTTCCGATGGCGATATCTTTGTGGTACATTGGACAGAGTATCAGACGTCCATGATCTCCCATCTGGATCTCAAAGTCACGCCGATCATCCTTGGCTGGATTGTTCACGACAGTCAGGTTCCGCAAGTAGGGATTGTCCCAATCAGCGCTTGTGACCTTGTAGATGCTGCTGCTCTCCAACTCCTTCCAGTTGCCGTACAGATACTGTGAATTGAAGCTCATCGGATTCACTCACTTTGCCAGCAAAGCCCTCACCCAGGGCTCACAATCGCAACTCGTTTATGGTACTATGGTTTGATCCATATAGGCTGCGGTGAGTCCGGGCAATGCGTCCGGAGCAGTGTCAGCCAGAAGAGTCTTGGGCCTGGGTGTTTATTTCTCCCCCTGTTCATAAACATTCTTGTTACTTTGTGTCTTATGACAATTCATGCTTGTCGTCGTCGCCGCCGTCGTAGCAGTAGCAGTAGCAGTAGCAGTAGCAGTAGCAGTAGCAGTAGCAGTAGCAGTAGCAGTAGCAGTAGCAGTAGGAGTAGGAGTAGGAGTAGGAGTAGTAGTAGTAGTAGTAGCAGCAGTAGTAGCAGTAGTAGCAGTAGTAGCAGTAGTAGCAGTACCAGCAGTAGCAGCAGTAGTAGTAGTAGTAGTAGTAGTAGTGGTCGTCGTCGTCGCCGTCGTAGTAGTAGTAGCAGCAGCAGGAGTAGTAGCAGTAGTCGTCGTCGTAGCGGTAGTGCTAGTGGCAGTGGCAGTGGTAGTGTTCGTGGTAGAGGGAGTAGTAGTGGCAGTGGCAGTGGCCGTGGCGGTGGTGGTGGTGGTAGTCGTAGTAGTGGCAGTGGTGGTAGTGGTGGTAGTGGTGGTAGTTGTGGTAGCGGTGGCGGTGGCGGTAGTGGTGGCGGTAGTGGTGGTAGTATTGGTAGTCGTCGTCGTAGCCAATTCAGGTGCATACTAGGCCTCAAGTCTTAACCCAACAGCCTGAAACCCTGATCCTGAAAGCGCCGCAACCGCTCCATCGTCAAATTCACCCGTATCTGGCCACCCTCGAACCCTTGGCCTTCTGAAGCACTAGGTCTCAACCTAGAGCTTAGGGCTTAGGGTGTAGGGTTTAAGGTCATCCTGTGCGCTGCAACCCATCGCATGGCAATAGCCCAAGTTGAAGCGATGCAATACGAAAACGATGTACCGAGTGTGCAGAGGGCCCCTCAGACTTAAAGTTCATAGTGATTCATAGCCACTCAGAACTGAGTTCACAACTTCGCGTTTATGCCATAGGGTATGCGCTGGACCACGAGAACATCAAACAGCACATAGCAAAGTGGCCAGCACGGCAAAGTCTAAGAACAGTCATGTGACGCTTGCAGAAGCAACAAACTTGGCAATGGTAGTTCGCATCCAAGAAGTAGCACAAAAATAGCTAGAATACTCAAACAAGTCGAACTTGGGAATGTTCCTAGTAATGCAACAACCCCCATAAGTTCTAAACCCTAAACCTTAAACCCTAAACCCTAAAGCCTAAATCCTAAACCATAAAGTCTAAACCCTAAACCGGCATCCTCCACCCCAAAGCCTCTCAGGGACACGTGGCTCATCGCCGCCGCTGCAGGAAGTCGCTGTAACGGCCTCCAGCTAAAGAGGGTTTACTTGGAGGGTCGGGGGACTTAGTAACTGGTTATTTTAGGGACTTGTAAGTACCACAACCCCAATGAGGGTCCGTTTTAGGGTACTTGTAAGTCTACTTACTACCTACCTACTTAGTCCCTGAACCCTCAACCCTAAACCCTATACTACCCTTATAGAGCCCTTTAAAGGAACCCTTAGAATCCCCTTTAAAGGAGCCCTTACTAAGTCCCCTAAAGACCCTCCAAGTAAGGCTTTGGGTTTAGGGTTTAAGGACTTGGGACTGACGAGTGTGACTATATGGGAGTTTCCGAAAATAGGTGGTACCTTATTTGGGGGGCCTTATAATAAGGATCCTACTATTTAGGGTACTATATTAGGGTCCCCTATTTTCGGAAACTCCCATATGGGCTCTTAAAAGGATCTCATAAAAATTCTAGAAGGGGCTCAGGACTCTGGGCTCTAGCCTAATGCTGGAGGGTGTAGGAAGTTGGAGTTGGGGGTCAGGATTTGGGGTGCACCACTGCTGCTTGCAAATCTGGGGGGCGTCGTGGAACCCGAGGCACCAGGTAGTAAGTAGACTTATAAGTACCATAAAAGGGACCCTAATTAATTGGGGTTTTGGTACTTATAAGTCCCTAAAATAACCAGTTACTAAGTCCCCGTAGACCCTGCACCCGAAGCCCGCTGCAGGGTTCTATAAGATTAACTGCACTGCAAGGGTTCCGCGATGCAGCGTTCTGTAGGGGCCTTCATGATGAGAATAGTGTTTTGGGGTATATGGTCCCATGATCACAGATATGAAGGAACTCGGTGATTAGTTCTTCCGACCCCAATATTATGTTACCGCGAGGGTCATAATGATGGCAATGACAGTGACGACGATGCCAGCGACGACGATGTCGACGATGTCAGCAAGGACTCGCAGAAAAAAACGATGAAATTGAAACTTGATCATAATGACGGCGACGCTCGAACTGACGACATTGAAGAGGAACAAGGGGGGAACTAGCGACTCTTACCGTTCCAACGTGGTTGTACCATGTGCCCGTCTCGTTGTTGTTGCTGCTGTTGCTGGTGATGTTGCTGTTGCTGGTGCTGGTGCTGTTGCTACTGCCGTTGTTGATGATGTGGTTGATGATGTTGTTGGTGATGGTCGACGTGGAGGTGGTTGTGGTCGCGGTGTTCGTGGTGTTCGTGGTGTTCGTGGTGTTCGTGGTCTTCGTGGTGGTCGTGGTGGTCGTGGTGGTGGTGGTGGTGGTGGTGGTGGTGGTGGTGGTGGTGGTGGTGGTGGTGGTGGTGGTGGTGGTGGTGGTGGTGGTGGTGGGGGTGGCGGCGGTGGTCGGCTTGCTATGGCTGAAAATTGAGGGCTTGGGCTTGAAAGGGTCTAGAGTCTCGCTAGCCAAATGTGGTCCTGAAAAGTGCAAGGTCCTCCCAAAAAATATGCAGATCCTTGCTACTGCTCGAACCCTAACCCCACACAATCCTAAGCCCCTGCTCTCACCCTAATCCCATCGACTCCGATAACCCCACTATCCCAAGCCCTAACCCCCTAACACTAAACTCTGCACTTCCAAAAAAACAGACGCCGGCACCAGTGCAGACGGCCTCCATGTGCGAGCCATGGTCCAAGGCAACGAGCTGCCGCTTCTGCTCTTCTTCTTGTTCTAGGTGTCTTTCCTACTTGCTACCGGTACTATTAGTATCACTACCACTACTACTACTACTACTACTACTACTACTACTACTACTACTACTACTACTACTACTACTACTACTACTACTACTACTACCCTGCTATGGGTGATATTACTTCGACAACGACATAGTTCCTATGACCATTAACACTTACTGCTATTGTTACTACTACTCACTACTGTGATAGTTCTTCACGATTTGATCCTTGATGTTGCTGCAAGTACGGTGTTATTGCTATTCCTACTGCTCATGTTATCAAATATGGCTACAACCATCATAGTTGTGATGGTGACACTTCTATTCAGTATATGTCAGAAACTAGATATGTTTATACATACACTGACAAATTAAGTCGCTGTCTGCACTGTTTGTTCCTCGTACTGCGGGTTTAAGACCCTGTGAAACTCAATTCAGGACCTGAATGCTCCCTAAACTCTTGTAAGACCTACAGTGACCTACAGCTAAACCCTACACCCTAAACTCCCTAAACGCTGCACCGGAAACCATAAACTCCACAGCCCCTGTAAAACCCTTGTAGTAGCCCTTTTAGTAAACCTGACAGTAACCTTTCTAATAAGCCCATTAAAAGCCTTAAAAGAAGTTTTGTGCTGTGATAGGGTTCCCTTTCGGCGGTGCTGTGGTCCTATTACAGGACATTCTTTTGATTTTTGGTTAAGGGGGTATCATATGGTTGATCGTACGCGTTTACTTTGTAAACTTCGTGTTACTTTTAAGATATGGATTCCCCTTAAAGGATTCCCCTCACGACCGTTGCCGGGGGGCCTGGGGACCTTTAGCCCTCCTCTTGGGTCGCAAGGCCCCGGGCCGGCCGCGCGCTTTGAGCTGGAGGCGGCGAAGGTCAAAGAGATCGCAGGGTTCTTTTAGGGTTTAGAGCTAATTATGGTACAATATCCCCCAAAACCGTATTCTAACTATTACGGCCCCCTACATTAGAGCTTAGGGTTTAGGGTTTAGGGCTCAGGGTTTACTTGGAGGGTCTTTAGTGGACTTAGTAAGGGCTCCTTCAAAGGGGATTCTAAGGGTTCCTTTAAAGGGCCCGAAAAGGGTAGTATAGGGTTTAGGGTTTAGGGTTCAGGGACTTAGTAAGCATGCAGCAAGTAGACTTATAAGTACCCTAAAAGGGACCCTAATTGGGGTTATGGTACCTATAAGTCCCTACAATAAGCAGTTACTAAGTCACCCGACCCTCCAAGTAGAGCTTAGGGGATCTGGAGTTGTGAGGTCTTGGGGGATTTAGGGTTGTGGGCTTCGGTTTGGGTTTAGGATTACGATCCAAAATCGGACTCCGGCCGGGAAAACTTGAGCTTCAAAGATGCGCCAAACCCTTTCGAGGGTTTAGGAGTTCGGTTTAGGTTTAGGGCTTCTGCTCAGGTCGAGAGCTTGAAAATCAGATCTCAGAGGAGTTAGCGAAATCCTGAACTTTGGGACAACAGCCCCTGTCACTCCCAAACCCCTCAAGCAAGGAATATACCTGAGTTTATAGTAGGAACCGTGACATGGTTTGAGGTTTATTCAATATGGGAGTTTCCGAAATTAGGGGACCCTAATATCGTACCCGAAATAGTAGGATCCGTATTATAAGGACCCCCAAATAAGGTACCCCTAGTTTTCGGAAACTCTAAACCCTAAACCCTTTGTAGAACCCTCATACTACCCTTATAGTACCCCTTTAAGGGGACCCTAAGGTACCCCTAGTTTTCGGAAACCCCCACATTGCTTGGTTACGGGGTTTTGAGGTCTCTAGGCAGGAGCTCCACTATGGGGTCCCAGATCTTCGGCCTTAAACCGGACATACTGTTGATGATATAAATCCTGCATTACCTTAAGGACCCTAAACTATGGGAATTATGGTATATTCCTGATGATGGGTAATGCAGGATTTCTATCATCAACCGTAGTTGTGCCTGATTGCACTTCCTGCTTTGCTACCATTAACACGAATAGTAGTCAGTACGTCAGAGTTCAGAGTGGTATGTACGAGGCTATACTGTGACCATGTATGTGCAAGCATGCCTGTGGACATATGTGCAGGTTTGTTTGTTCGTTCGTGTGTGTTGAAAGTCTGTTTCGTTTGCCGTTGAATATTGGTACTGTGCTGGAAGTTTCAGAAAGCAAACGGAATCTGGTACAGACCCTGTTTACCAGAATCCTTACTATCCAAGGGTAAAAGGAGGGACCCTTAATAAGGACCCTCAGGTATATATCCTTAATATAGCTATTATATACCCATTATATAGCCCATTATAGGGTAGGGGTCCCCCTTAAGGGTCCCTCCTTTTCCCCTTTGATACTATGAGTGCCACAACATCCTACGATTCAGAGTGTAAGGGTTTCGGATCTTGAGTCAAGCGTGGCCCTTCGCACGTATCCCGAAACCTACAGAAACCGAACCTTCAGCCGATCCTCTACATTCTGTTAATGATATAAACCCTGCATTACCTTAAGGACCCTAAACTATGGGAATTATGGCAATTACATTCCTTATGATGGGTAGTGCAGGATGTTTTCATCAACAGTTTGAGCACAAGTTAACCCAGGGCCCACACCTTTCTCAAAACTATGACCAACCATCAGCTTTGCTGTTCAGGACTTGCAGATTCAGGGTGCAGGCTGCAGGAACCATCATCATCAACAACAGCAGTATCATCATGTCTTGCCGGCTTTGAGTTCGAGCATGCGTTTAAGGTCATCGTAGTAATCAGTGTAGCGGATGCGTGAATCATCAGAACAACGACAGGGGTACCGGGCAAAGCCCAATCCTCCGTGCTCCACTTCGGGGACTCCACGCCATACGTCGCCACACGTATCTGTTCAGATGGCGGGCGTTTTCAACTCCATCAAAGGGGTGTAAAATTTCTATTATCGTTCTTGCTATCATTATTATTACTACTACTATTATTATGACCATCAATATTTTTTGTTGTTACTATAAGGGGGGTGTAGGGCTTTATTTTGGGCCTTAGTTTTTGAGGTTTCGGGACCTGTGGTCTCCGGCACGGATCGGTAGCGTTGAGGCAGAGCAGAGGTGGGGATTGGAGCTGCGTGTTTAGGGCTTTTGGACTTAGGGTTTAGTGCCATTTAAGGATTAGGGTTTAGGGTTTGGGGGTTAGGGCCATTTAAGGATTAGGGTTTTTTAGGGGTTGGGGGCTAGGGCTATTTAAGGATTAGGGTTTTGGGTTTAGGGCCGTTTAAGGCTTAGGCTTTAGGATGGCTTTAGGGTTTAAAGCCGTTTAAGGAGTAGGGTTTAGGGTTTAGGACTATGAATCCGCCGGGTAGTGTGCATAATAGGGTTTAGGGTTTAGGGGTTTAGGGTTTAGGGTCATTATGGTATAGTATGTCAAAGCACATTCTGAGACATTATGGCATATAGTACAGATAGTATAGTACAGTATAGTATCACCACCACGGTGCGGAAGCTCTGGTTTCTTGAGAAGCTGGATGTCGGGTTTATGTCCCAAGAGTTCTCAAAGTCCCTGACTTGTGCGGCATGCGGACATCCCTGAAGCTTTCGCCCCTGCGCCTGTGACCCGAGCCCTACCACTCGCAAGGTCCGATGCACTAGCCCTCGAGACCCTCAAAATCGATATGGGGGGTTTCCGAATAGCGGATTCGAATATAGTACCCAAAATAGAAGGATCCCTTCTCTAAGGACCCCCAAAATAAGGTACCCCGAATTGTCGGAAGTTCCCTGCTGACAGATAACCACTCATGAACACTTTTTATGTTCATGGCCGACATCGTACAACTACTGATGCTAGTCTACATGTGACGACGGTTACTATACTATGGTATGACGATGTGCATGGTGCTTGTGGCGGTGACGCATACGGCGATGCGATGGCGACAAATCCAAGACCATTGCAAGTAATGCCATTCTTGCAATTGTCTGTCTCTACAACTGCCGTGATCGCAGGGACTGAGTAATCTCGACAATGAGACACACTGCAACAAGCACCGCCACGTGCTTGTGACTATATTGTGCAATGCGCGCGAATCAATCAAGGCTAGAGACATAGTGAAAACAAACAACGAATATAACATAGGACCTTTCTGATTAGAATAAGGTTTTGGGGTATCTTCTACTATGAGTTTAACCAGGAACTCCAATATAGTACGGGTAACCAGTTAGGCCCCCTGCATTAGTACAGCAACACTGAAGATGTCATCATTAAAGTAGTGCTGATCACACTATCCCAAATCCGGCTACTGTGACCATTGCTACTTCTGTGGACAGTCCTGTCCTGGCGTTTGCTGCTCGTGGCGGCGCCGCTGTCGTTGCTGTTGCTATCGCGGGTGTCGGTATTCGCGACATGTCACTACTCTTGTTCCTAAACCCTAAAAGCCCCTAAACCCTAAACCCTCAAAGTCCCTCAACCCCAAACCCGAAAAGCTGTTAGAACTCTCAGCCCTCAAGGCACCAGCTTCTCATCCTGGGTCTTCAGGACTTCCCGGCTTCCGTCCAAACTGGCATCAGGAGTGCAGGTGCTTACAACTACTATCGTTTGCTGTGCTATGCTATGCTCTGCTATACTATGCTATGCTTACTTGTACTATACTATACTAAACTACATTAGCGTGTACTATTGTGTCCTCTACTGTACTATGATGTACTGCATAATGTACCTTTGGCTCCACAGGTCTGGGATTCAGGTTTCACATCTTGCAGGCTTGAGTGGCCCCACACCCGAAACCATAAACCCTGCTCCTTTCTGCGGTGTGTTGGCATTTGGTTCACAGGTGTGCCCAGGCCATCCTAGCGCCTGAACAACCCTCGATAAGCCCGAAAAACACCTCTACCGTGCAAGCTACACCCGAAGGCTACACCATAGTAATAGACGGTCAACGACAAAACCTAAACCCCATAGCTCCTTTACAGAAAGCCTCATAACGCCCTTACAGGAACCATTCCCGAAAACCGCCAAATCCTGAACTCTGCAACGGCGAGCCCAAGGAGACCGTAAGCTACACACCACCTATGATAAGGTTTACTTTGAAGGGCTTCGATAAGCCTTCCTATAAGGGTTCCCTGAACCCTGATCCCTTGACCCCAGACAAACACCGCCTCTGATGAGAGTTGCCGGAAGGGTTGCGATAAGCGTTGCTTTGAGGGCTCCCGAAACCCTGATCCCTAGACCCCTTCTATGGATACCTCGAGGGCAAAGCCTGAAACCCTAAACCTAGATAGATCGACGATAGATAGATATATGTATATATATACACACATATGTATATATATATATATAGACAGGTATATCTATATGTATATATATAAATACATACATGAATATGAGTATGTACACATATATATATATATATATATATATGTACAATATGTACTTATCTATTTGTAGCCCCACCTCACGCTGAGGGCGCCAGCCAGCCACGAGGTCGAGAAGGTCAGGAGAAAGCTGCCCTCCTCCACCTCGGCACACCTGGGTTTCTGCAATTTAGGGGTTTCGGGTCGAGGGATTTAGGGTTTAGCGTTTAGGGTTTTGAGGTTTCGGGGTTTTGGATTAAGAGATTTATAGGGTTCCGGGCTTGGGATTAGGGAAAGTGTAGAAGATGTATGTACCTACGTACGTAGGTATGTATGTATGAGTATGTATGTGTGTGTGTGTATGTGTATGTATTCGTATGTATTTGTATGTATACCTGTATGTATGTATGTATATACGCATGTATGTACGTATGTATGTATGTATGTATGTGTGTATGTATGCATGTGTGTATGCATGTGTGTATGTATGTATGTATGTATGTATGTGCAGGTGTCTACATGTATGATATTTATGAATACATACATATATATATATATATATATATATACATACATACATACATATACATATATATATATATATATATATATGGGAACCCTGACAACGAAGACTCTTAATCCGTCAGCCTCTTCTACGGGTCCTTGCTTGTCTCTCTTCTTGGGTCTCCCTACGTCCCGGATACTATACCCCCCTTAGAACCATAACAAAAACAATATTCTTAATATTCTCTTGGGTTTTATATGAACCCCTAAACCCCAAACCCTATACCCTTGGGTCTCCCTAAGTCCCGGCCAAGTCGTCGGCGTATCTGGCGCGAAGTCGACGTCCTCCAGCATTTCCTTTATGACCTGGCTGGCGCCGGCCGACTACCGTACAGTTATTTATGGTTTAGGGGTTTAGGGGTTTAGGGTTTAGGGTTCAGGGGTTTAGGGTTCAGGGGTTTAGGGTTGAAGGGGCAAACGCCCCCAACCCTAAACCCTACAACGGATGCTGGAGGGAGAACGACTTTCGGGCTAGGCTGGGCAGGCTTCATGGCTGATCAGGGTTTGACAATTTGAGGTCCTAGCCCTAAAAACCAGGCCCGAAACGTGACGCTCGGGCGGCAAACCTGCAGTCTCTGATGTTCCACTCATGTCCCCACGGTAAGATTGGTAGATGAATCACCGGCTGAGGAATAGACATGAGATGGTTACATGAGTTTCATATGGCCGTGTGACGAAATCATGATGCCATTTACTCTTACAACAGACAACATCGAACTAATCATGATTATGGAGATAAGGGTAAAAGCAATCCCAATGCCCGCCTTGGAGGTATAGTCGGTGCTGAGATTCCACACGGCGGCATACGTCTTTGGTGGCGCCGGAGGTGGTGGGATCGGTGCCTTCATGGCTCCCGCCGCACTGTCACCTGAGCTTGAGCAGCTTGGGCAAAGAGCCCATAGCAGGAAAAATAGCAAAACAATCATGGCATGACTTATCTGGGCTCTTGTTAAGGAGTTTGAGTTACCATAATAGGGATCTAGAATACATACTAGGGTTTCCTTCATATGGTATCCTAAACTAAATCCTTTAACAAGAAGCCAGTTATCCACACAGACACACACACCAAGAAAACACATGTGTTAACAAAAGGTACACAAGTAACTCAAGGCGACACGACGATGAGGCTTGTGGCTGAGGGTGTTCTGAAGGTGGGATAGCGTTTGCCGCTGCTGATCATTCCTAGGCCCCGTCCCTTTCACGGGCCCCACACGCAAACTACAGACTTGTGTCCCAAACTGATATTGTGGGTTGCGCGTGGGCCTGCAGGATTTGAGTGTATAAACAGCTGGTTCACAGTTAGCAGTGATGGAAACTAGAACGGCCGTAACAACAAGACTGACAATAGTGCTACTAGCAATACAACCCAAAACAACAGAACAGGACTAAAGAACAGTAAGAATCAGATACAACTGTCGACATGGTGCCAACACGACGGCACATGGTGCGAAGATAACAGTGGCAATAATGAGGGCACGAGAGATGATAATGAGATACAAACAAGAGTCACTACGACTGCGATTCATACATGCATGCGACGAGCATTTTTCCAAAACGAAAGCGCTCGGGGTAGGATTACTCAGATTTGCAGCGTGAGGGATACTCCGAGTAGCCAGATCTTGCAGGGTGTGTCGTGTGGGCTTCGTGTGGAAACTGCAATGTCTGGGATCGTGTCTAGATGTAGGGTGGTGGGGGGCCGGCAACGGCCACACAAACACACAAAGGGCGATCACAAGCAGTGAAGGTTACAAAGTCGGGAACTTAATCGTAAAGTTGGTGTTTTCATATTGCCGCCATCCGTCCTACTCTGCGAGTTCAAGACTGTTCAACAGGGCATGTGGCCAAGGCACCCAATGCAGGTTTTACAGGGCTCGATAGGGGTTTTTGGTGAGGGTTGCAGAAGGGATCTGTCAGGTTTCCTACAGTTCTTTATGCAGAATTGAAAGCTAGCCCTTGCGAATACAGAACATACTCTGCTCTCGATATACTCTACAATCGGATTGTGACAAGTATAGTCTGGCCGATTGAGCCTGAGGCTTCTTGGTTTGGACTTCGCGATGTGGTGAGGGTTTAACCCGGGGGTCCTGGCAATGACGCTGATGATGATGATGATGATGATGGTGATGATGATGACAATGATGATTGTGATGATAGTGAGATGGTGATGGTAGTGATGGTGTTTGACATGATGATGGTGATGGTGATGATGGTGATGCTGATGGTGATGCTGATGCTGATCATGATGATGATGATGCTGCTCGCATGACCATGACCATGATCATGAGGCTGAGGCTGAGGATGAGGCTGCTGCTGGTGGCGCTGGTAGTGAGGACGAGGGTTTGGCTTTGCACTTCGCAATGTTGCCGCCAGGCGTTACTTAGCGCCAATGTTGGTGGTCTGCCATCGGAGTCAGCTTGACCCTTGCAGATGACCAACCCAGAGACTCCAAAACCCCTTAATTAAGGAATATACCTTAAATTCTAATAGGAGCCCTAATATGATTTAAGGTATATTCCTTAATTAAGGGGTTTTGGAGGCTCTGGGAATGGCACGACCCATCTACAATAGCGGCACCGGGGATGCGGCCCATCTGCGGAAACGACGCTGGCATCTGCTGGGGCATGGCCCACTGACCCTGCGCGAGAAGATGCTTGGTTGAGGGATCCCGGAAGGGGTTACTTGGAGGGTCGGGGTACTTAGTAATTGGTTATTTTGGGGACTTAGAAGTACCATAGCCCCAATTAGGGTCCCTTTTATGGTACTTATAAGTCTACCTACTACCTGCTTACTAAGTCCCCCGACCGTCGACCAAGTGGGTGGTTGTCAAAGTTAGGGTCCCTTTTTGGGTCCCCTGAATATTAGGTGCCGTATTATTGTAGGGACCCAGAAAGGGACCCTAATTTTGACAGCCACCCAAGTAAAGTTCAGTACGTTACGATCCCAACCTCATGCTGTCTCAAGCGACGAACCCGCCCGACCAACTCCTTTCAGGGTTGAGGTCTAGTTAGGGTTTAGGGTTCTGTTTGTTACCATGATACTAACGACGGAGCTCCTGAACCCTATACCCCTAAACCCCTAAGCCCTAAACCCTGAACACTCAAGGGAGATTGCTTTCAAGTCTAAGCTGGAGGTGACGGTAAGGGTCGCATCCTTCACCGGGTTGGAGATTCGCACCTGCGCCCTCTAAGAAAGCCGCTCCACTTTTCGGGCTTTGGGTTTTGAGGTTTGGGATTTAAGGCTCATGGTTTGGGATTGCAGCTTCCAGGTGCCTGCAGAAATCAGGAATGAGAGCCCTTAAGCCTGACCTGCAAACCCTCGGTTTAGGGTTTGGGGTTGAGGGTTTAGGGTTTAGGGTTTAGGGTTTAGAAACCCGAACCACCAATCCCTAAACTGCGCAAGCCTCGGAAATCCCAATTCGATCAATCCTATTCTCCTAGATAAACCCATAAACACTGAAAGCAACCCGTTGCAAATCACGGATAACACCCCTTAGCAGGCAGGCGATTTCAAAACCTGAATCGCAGCATATCGCAGCCTTGCAACATGGGACCAGGGGCGTCATACCCAAAAAGCTCTAAACTCCAAACCCCAGAGACCACAGTGTCAAGGCCATAAACCCTGAAAATCCCAAGCCGCAGCCTCTGCATTGCCCATGAAATTGTTCATGGCTTGTCCCCAATTTGGCCTCGCAGGAGGCGCTGCGCTTCGCAGGGGCTTACGAGCATGACCATGATGAGTGCGGAAGCTGGGGTCCGCAATATTTTAGGTTTGGATGCTGAAGGAGAAAAAAACGAGTCGCTTGCATCTGGGCTTCTTCTCACAGGGTATGGTATTCTGTGGCGCTGTCCACATCACGCCATCTCTGGATCTGTGGACGCTGACTCTCATCTCACCACCTAAACCCTACACCCTAAACCAAAACCCTGAAAACCCCATCCCTAAACCCTACACCCTAAACCCAAAACCCTGAAAACCCCTCCCTAAACCCTACACCCTAAGGCCTGAAAACCCCCTGAAACCCCAAATCTCAGAACCTGGAGACCGCAACTAAGGGGAGCCCTGAGCATGATCCCCAAGCAGCCTTGCCCCTGACGAGGGCGAAGCACTGTCGGGCTTTGCATTAGGGCTTGACCCATTATAAGGAATATACCATAATTCCCATAGTTTCGGGTCCTTAAGGTAATGCAGGATTTATATCATCAACAGAAGTTTAGGGTATCAACATGTAGGGCTGTGGCACACGCTATACTACACTTAAGAAGCTCAATGTGGATACAAGGCGTTCCGTGCGTGCAGCTACATTTTCAGCACATATAAAGCCCATGCCTGATCCAATTAGATACATTGTGAAAATAGCTTATTTGGCCATCTTAGTGGCACGACTTCTGGCAACCTGACAGAACCTCCATGCTATTTGGGGGTTTCCGAAAATTTGGGGTGCCTTATTTTGGGGTCCTTATAATGAGGATCCTACTATTTAGGGCACTATATTAGGGTCCCCTATTTTCGGAAACTCCTATTTGAGGGCGGCACCCAAAACCGGTAGCCATACCAGGGCCCATCCTGGCACACAAGGCGCAGTGCTTCGCATGCAGCAGTTTGGAGCTTCATTGGAAAGTCAGGGTTAGTTACGCAAGATTTACGACAGGTGCGGGTTTGAGGTACTACTACTACTACCTACTACTACTACTACTACTACTACTACTACTACTACTACTACTACTACTACTGCTACTAGTAACAACTACTACTAAAAATGATGAGAAGAATAATACCACCACAGCCTATCAAACGCGGAACCCTACAAAACAACCCATGCCAGGCTTAGCGGGGTACGGCCTCCTTGAAGCCGAAGCCCCGGAGACCAACTTTAGTGTTTAAGGTTTAGGGTGTTTTTTCAATGGCTCCTTTTCGGTCTGGAGACTGCCTCCCAAAAGGTTTAGGGTTCGGGATCTATATAGGTTGTTTAGGTTTAGGGTTTAGAGTCTAGGGGTTTGGGATGGTTTGGGGGTCAGGGTTTAGGGTCCTTCAGAGCTTCTCGGTTGCTCAGTTTCAGGGCTTCGGGTTCCAAGGTTCACGGGTTCAGGGTTTCAGTGTTCAGAGCCTAACTATAGTCTCCATTGCAGTTCCTATTTTTGGTTTAACCAATTATATGTTAAGGATCCTATAAGGCAGCCCCAAAAAGGAACTACAATGGAGACTATAGGTAGTTTTAGGGTTTCAGACTATCGCTCTTCCGCCAGAGTTATAGCACCAGGGACCCCGACTGACCAAAGCCACCATCACCACGCAGCATCGCACGCTGCTGCGCGGCACGCTGCTGATCTCAGGCGGGGCAACCATTCGGACAGGCTCAGGCATCAGAGTGTAGAATGCAGCACGAAATGAAACTGCACCTGATGACGACGACGTGGTCTGACGATAAGGATTGTAGTACTGATGACCAAGCTGCTGCTGATAACGACAAAGATGCAGATGACAATGACGATCTTAGTCAATAAGAAGATAGTGGCGATAGTGGTGATGATGATGGTGGCGGGCTGGTGGTGGTGCTGGTGATGGTGACGATGGTAGTGGTGGCGGCACCGCGCATGCTATCCCTGGTCAATCATGTCCATCACTGGTCCTTACCATCATGGCCGCTGCGACCAGGCTCAGGCACGCTGTGTGCAGCCAAGGCATAAGGTTGGGCTCATCCCACACTCGGACCCCACAGCTCACAGGGAACCTTGCACCCCGGACCTTTCCTGATGACTGTTAGTATGGTATACTGTAGCATCGTACAGCTTCGTGTCGTACCGAATATATATAACTATACGCGCACAATATGAACAGCCGTTAGGCACTGAATACCTGGACTGTCATCCGGCATTGCAAAACTGTGAACCGGACTGGCGTGAGTCCGCACCGCCGGGTTGGATCCGGCATCTTGGTTGTTCAGGGTCTAGAGTTTAGGGGTTAGGGGGGTGACATGGCTGCTGAGCTTTCTGGCAGTATACTTCTCTGTTGATTTTTACACCCACCAGCAGCACCACCATTACTTCTTGCACTATCCCGACCACGGCCGCTGCCAATGCGACAACGACGCCGACTACTACTGCTAACTTCTACTACTACTGCTGCTGCTGCTACTGCTACTACGACTACTAGTTGTACTACTACTAGTACTACGACTGCTACTACCACTACTACTACTACTACTACTACTACTACTACTACTACTACTACTACTACTACTACTACTACTACTACTACTACTACTACTACCACTACTAAATCTCCTACTACTGCTGCCACCATGTTACTACAAACCTGCGTCTAGGACAGGCACCGCTAAAAATTGCTTCTGCCAGTGCTGTTGCTATTATTAAGTTTATGTACCACCACTATTCCAACTGTCATTGCTACTAGATTGTTGCTGAGTTAACAGTTCTGTTGTTGAGAGAATCATGCTCATTCTGATTATTCCTGATTATTCTCAGAATCAAGATCGCGATCACCACCCGTCTTCCCGTTCCGGCAAGTATTTCCGCTTTGGGGCACAGGACCTGGAGTTCGAATGGTTTATGACTTTGGACTTCGATCCTTCTGAAAGTTGAGAAAGTTCAGAAAGGACTCGCGCCCTTAGAGTGCAGGGCTGCCAACTTTAGGGTTTCAAGGGTTGAAGGTTGTGGACATAAGAAGTTTGGAGTTTTCGGGTTTGATGAATGCTGCGGCTTTTTGGCTACAAGTCGTCCATTTCATCTGAGCTTCGTGGTTTGGGTCTCCGATCCTTGATGACCGGCAAAGAGCTGAAGCTTTCCCGATTGCAGGACACCGTGCTTCCGAACCTCAGGTCCGACACCATTAAACCCTACTTGGAGGGTCGGGGGACTTAGTAACTGGTTATTTTAGGGACATATAAGTACGATAACCCAAACTAGGGTCCCTTTTAGGGTATTTACAAGTCTACATACTACCTACTTACTAAGTCCCCCGACCCTCCAAGTAAACCCCAAACCCTTGCACACTTGTGTGCAGAGTATGTCGCGTCCCATAGCACCTACTTGCAACCCAAAGGTTCGGGGAGCGAAGCAAATCAGTTTATTTTTAGAGTAATTATGGCTGCAAGCCATGATGACTTTCTTTCCCTGCAAGCCTTATGTGTTAAACCCCCACACCCTAAACTCCACCAACTGAACCCTAAACACAAAACCCGAAACCCTTGAGGCTTGCGCTTGGAGAGGAGCTCACATTGCCCACGCCCGGCACAAACTCCTGGGCACCTGGAAGCAACATGCATAGCTCGGGCTTCGGCTTTAAGGTTTCGTCTTCTTTCAGGTACCCTAAAACCCTAAACCCAGAGGAGGCTGAGGCTGCTAGGTCTTCAGGATTGGATTTAGAGCTTCTTCACAGATCAAGATGCTTGAGGGTTCAGAACTTGCTTCTTGCTTGTGGCGAGGAGAGGGGACGCCGTATTCTATCCTATACTTGGAGGTTCATGGGTAGTTATAAGTAGGGTTATAAGTTATAAGTCCCCTATTATGAGTTATACGTACGTTTACCCTACCTAAAACCCCCCTTACAAATACCCATGAACCTCCAAGTACCTCTGGTCTGAGCGGAATTGCCCTAGGTCGGTCCCGTCTGGGAACCGCAACGATCGTCAGATCGATCTGGTCACATTTAGTCCTTCTGCTTTCTGCATGTGTGTGTGTGTGTGTGCTAGCTTACTGCTCCGACGACACCACTCCAAGACAAGAAACACGACATGACTCGAAAGCCCCAATAAACTCCTAAAGCTGTAAGCCCAGAAGAAACCTGAAATGAAATCTGGTAAGCCTATGCCAGACTGATCTTTGGCCGCAGCGGCTTGTGAACATGATACAGAACTGCACACTGGGTATTTCCTTTCGAAAGATAGGAGTTGCGACCTCGGCTGCCGGAAGCCCTGAACCGAGATCGTTTGGCTTGGGGCTTTGGTCTCAAGACTCAAGGCTCCACCCCAAACCCTAAACCCTTAAAACCTAATAGAGACTGAATGCACCCTGGCATGATGTATGAATACCTAGCTGAAGCCTGTCCTTGGGTGAGGGATACCGCCGTAGGAGAACACCGCAGGGCACCAACACAGGGGCCTTAAAACATGGAATAGGATTTGGGGGGTGTATGATACTATCATTATACAAGGATAAAACAGAGAACACTACTAAACTCTTCCGCCCCGTAGATTAAATACTACTGCTTCCCCATGATGAACCGAAGTGAACATTCTTGGTACGTCTTACGGGTCAGCATGAATCAGGATCCCTTCTGGGAGCTTGCCTCTCTCCGCATGGGTGCATGAATTGAAAGGCGAACTGGCACCTATCACGGAAGACTCCAAGACAAACCGCACCCTAAAGTCTCAGCACTTGCACCCGGAACAGAAGCCCCGAACCCCGAAAAGCCAACCCTGCCCCTAAACCCTAAACTGCCCTAAACCCTAGACCCTAAGCCCTCAACCCTAAACCCCAACCCTAAACTGCCCTAAACCCGCAACCCTTAAACCCTACACCTACGCCCCTAACCCTACACGCCCTTAACGCTGACACCCCCGCAATCCCTGCCTTTCTCAATCCACGTTGCATGCATGTCCGACAGTTTTGCACCTCAGAGTGCCAGGGTTTCGGGAGAACAAGGGGGACTGAAGATCATCACAACAAGCTGTTGGGGCCCGTTGGAGTGTATTCTAGGCTTTTGGGGGTTGCTGTATACTGTATATTCACATTAAGGAACCCTAAGGAATAATACTGGTGATTAGTCGGGCATCAAAAGTAGTGCCCTGCGGGCGTCACACTGCAAACCTGCCGGTAACTTGATCCTCTCGCCCTCAGGATCACGATGATTAACGTCATGATTTTTGTGATTGCTGCCAACCAGGTCATTGCCGAAGTTGGTATGGTTGCTAGCATGAGTTTCACTGTTAGCATGAGCTCTAAAGTAAAGACGTTAATGTACTACTCCAACTCCTCTCAACGCTAAACCCTAAGCCCTAAACCCTAATTATAATAAGGAGCCCCCGAACAGTATAGGTAATTATAAAGGCCCCTAGACTAAACCGTTTCTGCCTCAAAGGCTCAGATCCGCTGAGGTCTTGGCTTTGTCCAAACGAGGCAGCATCGACGCCCGCTTGAACAGATTGCTGTTCGAAAAACATCGCCAGGGCCACCTGGGTTTAGGGTTTAGGGAGTTTAGGGTTTAGGGTTTAGGGAATTTAGGGTTTAGGGTTTGGGATTCAAGCCCGAGGGCTCCGGTTCCCTAAATAGTGGGTTACGAACCATATATATATATATATATATATATAATACACCCCCAGTAACCTGCTATTTAGGTAACTGGTGCCCTACGTAGGGAAACTTCAGGGTGTAGGACTAAGTTGAGGTGAACCACACTGCAGTCACACGCCCCGAAAACCAACACGACAAAGGACACGTGCTGCAAATAATATGATTTTCGTGGCTGGAGCCCCTTGCTGTTGCTAGGGATGCCAAAATGGATTCGCTGGTCCGGCGTATACTTTAAAAAGCCGCGTCTCGAACTTTTCGATGTTGCTGTTAAGATGTCATTATTTTGGATGAGCTCGCAGCACGAAAGGGCTGCTGAGCTTCGAGTGCGGGCGTCAGGCTTGAGGACTGCTTTGTTTAGACGGTGTTGAGGCTGAGGTTAATGAGTCCAACTTAAGCCCTAGTTGCTGAGTTCATCAGCCCCAAAAAGTGTACACTTTCAGTTTTATAGGGGGTCATATTATCCCAAAAAGTATAAAGTGTATCCACTCAGCTACTAAGAAGCTTTAGAGCTAGCGCCTAAGGTTCAGACTTCTGGTTTAGAGGTTAGCTTCTGCCTGTTACTGCAAGGAGCTTGCACAGTCTCTGCTCTGTTTTAACGTGACTTCGGGGGAAGTCAACTGGTCGTGCTCCGTACCACGCGCACGACATGAACTGAAGCAAGCCGAGATCTATCTCCTGAACCTAAGCTCCAATAAATTCCTAAATCCTGATCCCCAAACCCGAAAGTTCTGAGCCCCAATCAAACCCCTAAACCTCACCTCTACCATTCCAGCATGAGCACCGTACTAGGCCATACTAGGCCCAACGGCGTGCCCTTTCCACCGAGAATCCCTCGGCCTCAATATTTTGAAGCAGAAGAATGGGGGTATGTTACGGTAGTCCACTTAATGAATTTGTAAGGAAACCTCAGGAATCATGTTGCTACTTCTTCTCAAGCCCTCTTGTAAGACCATCCCAGGCCCCAACGTGCAAAATCCCCGGTCCCTAAACCCTAAATTAAATCCCTCAACCCTAAACCCCTAAACCCCTAAACCCCTGAACCCCTAAATTCCTAAACCCCTAAACCCCCCCCAAAACCCCCCAAACCCTGAACCCTCTGAGGAAGCGGCTTGCTTCCGGAATGAAGCAGAGCTCCGATTGGCAATCTTTCGACAAAACTCGACGAGGACTACGAGCACCCGACGAGAGCTTCGAGCTTCACCGGAGCGGCGGAAGGCGGTAGGTGGGAGCCACTTTCAGGGTTTAGGGTTGAGGGTTTACGGCTTAGGGTTTAGGATTTAGGGTTTAGGATTGAGGGTTTAGGGCTTAGGGTTTAGGATTTAGGGTTTAGGGTTTAGGGAGGCGTGGGATGAGAGGCTGGAGCTTCAGGCTAGGAGTTGGGGATGTGCAGAAGCGTCGAGAACTCAGTCTCGGAGTGAACTTTCTCTGCTCCGCTGACCATCAAGTTTCTGCATTCTTTGAAGATAATGTACCCAATTGGGCCCAAGCGGGCTTCCCCAGAGTTTCCCCCGGTGCGGGCCCCACCCTATTTTGGGTTTAGGGCTTAGGGTACCTATTTTGGGGTTTAGGGTTTAGGGTTACCCCCTGAAAGCTTTAAACCCGAAACCCCCCCAAAGAATTTCCCACCCCTCCCTCCCCCTCCCCCTCCCCCTCCCCCTCCCCGCGGCCGGTGTCACCGTGCCGGGCCGGGGAATGCGCGCGGAGCGTTAGCCGCTGGGAGTTTAGGGCTTAGGGAAGCCGACATCGCCCTCTGCTGCCGCTCTATCTTCCTTATTCAAAAGAAGAAAAGAACATCGCGGCTGCGATGGGTTTGAAGCTTAAGGCCTGGAGAGTTTAGGGTTGTAGTGTCGGGGATGGTTTAGGGTTCAGGGGCCTTGGGTTCGCGCAAAAGCAAGCTTTTTCCAGTTCGAGGGTGACACCGCCACGGCAATTCGTCAAGCAACATGCCGCCTGCCAGGGAAACAAGGCCAAAGCATGGCCGCCTACTGTTCAGGAATCTTCAAGGTTCGTCTTCGAGGATTCCTTCAGGGATTTCGGGTTGTTGCCTTCTTAAGGATTCCTATAAGGGCTGTGCACCTGCAGAACAACCCGGATAAGTCTTGATCAAAGCCAGAACAAACTCAAATAAGACTAGACAAAACCAGCCGCAACCCGATCAAAGTCGACCATCCCCAACCCCAGCCCCAACAAGATGCAGCACAGAGCCTGTAAACCCAAAACCCCACACGCCCCAAACCCCAGACCCCGTGACCCCCAAACCCCAACCCAAACCGTCAATGCTACACAGCCTTAAATCGTGCTTTCCGAGCCCCTGTAGCGAAAATCCATCTTCTAGAAGCCAACAAATGCCCCAGAACCCATACTGTAGGGCCCTCAAAAACGTAGAATAGGGTTTTGGGGGCCCACTATTACCACACTTATAATAGGAACCCCCACAATAGTATTATTGGTAATTGTTTAAGCCCCCCCTATGCCAACCCTCCTAATATCCCTTGTAGGAATCCTTCTAGACCCCTTTAAAAGGAACCCTTTAAACCAGGAGCCCTATTCTATACTGTTGGTAATTCGGTTGATGATCTAAATCCTGCATTACCCATAATAAGGAATCTAGCATAATTCCCATAGTTAAGGGTCCTTAAGGTAATGCAGGATGTATATCATCAACCCTAACCCCTAAAACCCTATAGATGCTTTAAAAGAACCCCCTAAAGGTACCCCTATAGATCCCTTTAAAGGAACCATCATCAACAGTTGTTTAGGCCCCTGTAGTGAACCCAGGAGCCGCCTCTTCGGCGGCGGCCCGTTCAGCGCCTCAGGCGCCACAGGCCCTGGTCACCACAGAAAGCTATGAGAAGCTTACTTGCCGTGTTATCTTAGGTTCGGGTGTAGGGTTTAGGGGTTAGGGTTTAGGGTTTGGGGTTTAGGGTTTAGGGTTTAGGTTTGTTTATAGAGTTGATGTATGTACGGGTGAATGTATATGCACAGTATAGGGCTTGGGGCTTAATGTTTCAAGTTAATGACTGTGTGTTCTTGATTTCATGGCCCGGCTGTCAAAACGGTTGCGATCAAAACCACAACCATGACAATGAATATTGCCCTGATGATGGTCCCTAAACTATGCCCTATCGGGCTCTGGCACTTTCATGCGTGAGGACTCTGAAGTCAGATGTTGTTGGGGGGGTCTAGTCTAGGGGCCCGAATAATTGGAAGTTCGGTGTTGGGAACTATAGTCCGAAAACTAATTTGGATGGAATACATATGTATTTAGGCTGTCCGGATTAGGATCATGTGGGCGAGTCTTCTCAGCGAAATGCAGCATGTCTCCAGCCGCGAAAGAGGGAGGACTTACCCAGGTCCCGCGTGTAGGGCTTAGACGTATAATGTCCAGCGTAGCATATCGATGTCTGCATTGTCCAGTAGTGTTCCCTGCTTTCTGTTTACTATATGCTTATATACTGAAGTATAGTATCCCGTTTATAGTCTTCCATGTGCTTCCACTATTACTATCAACTAGCTCAAAATCCTGCCCGCAGCAGTGTGGCCTCGTTGTCTCTTCAACCGCCGCCACCTGGAGCAGAAGAGATCCCGGGCTAGACAGGGCTCCAAAATCGTACAAAACCAGATTTCGTGCGCAGGGATTTAGGGTTTAAGGTTCCGGATATAATGCACCGCTGTACATTTATTTGTACATTAATATTCTATGAAGCTCATATGGTTCAGCTTCCTGACCACCGCCGCCACCACCATCAACACTATGACTGCCGCGGCGAATACTACGACTCGCTACGACGCCCAACTCCCAACCTCCTTCGTTGACTTTAGGGCAAACTTGTGAAGCACAAGCCCTAAAGCCCTTAATCCTAACCCCCACCCTCAACAGGAACCAGCAGTGGTCCTTCAACGCCCCAAAAGCCCCGACCAATTCCCCCACAACGATATCAATCTGGGATTCCCTAAACCCTAAAACCCTCAAGCCCTGAAGCCCTAAACCCCGTTGAGGATTTCGGCAGTTACAAGCGCCCAACATCCAGAAGCCCCACAGCCCAGGGTTCAGGTTTTAGGGTAATTCAGTACGCTACAACAACAGAAATCACAGGAATGACAAAGAATGACAAGAACGGCAGTAATTAGCATCATAGTAACGATCATAATGGCAGCATATCCAATCCATTGATGGTACTAGTTGTTCAGTAATATTGCTACTGCTGCTACGAATATTTAAAGAATGCTTGTCATGCTTATTCTTGTAGCATAAACTAACAAATACTCAAATCGCAAACTAACTTGTAATAATGATTAATAACCGCGGTACCAGCCATCCCAATCATGAGCACAATCAATCCGACCCTTTGTCTCCTTCTTAACTAAACTTTGAACTTCGAACCCTAAAACCCTAAACCTTAAACCCCGAACTTAGCGCTAAACTCACCCTAAACCCTAAAACCCTAAAGCCCTAAACCCTTAGACCTAAAACTCCAAACCCTAAACCCTACAACTCCAAACCCTAAAACCCTAAACCCTAAACCCTAACACTCCAAACCCTAAAACCCTAAACCCTAACCCCTAACACTCCAAACCCTAAAACCCTAAACTCTAACCCTTACAACTCCAAACCCTAAAACCCTAAACCCTAAACCCTACAACTCCAAACCCTAAAACCCTAAACCGCTCCTTCA
Source organism: Symbiodinium sp. CCMP2592 (assembly GCA_905221615.1). NCBI lineage: Eukaryota > Dinophyceae > Suessiales > Symbiodiniaceae > Symbiodinium > Symbiodinium sp. CCMP2592. The sequence continues at coordinate 188,267 of CAJNDT010005876.1, read as the reverse complement.
GCATCCGGTGGCGGGGCTTCCTCCGCAGGAGCACCTTCGGCTGCCCATGCAGCTGAAAAGAGGCTCCCAAGGGTTTGGGAGGGATGTAGGGGTGTAGGGATTTAGGGTTTAGGGATTTAGGGATTTAAGGGTTTGAGGGCTTAGGGCAAAGTTTAGGGTTAGGGGTTCAGAGGTTTAAGGGCTTCAGGCTTTCGGGGTTTTTGTAAGTTTGGGTGGGTTCGGGCGCCGGGATTTCAGAAAAGGCTAGCTCCTACAACCCTAAACCCTAAACCCTCTGTTTTGGGAGCAAGGGAGGTTGGGGCTGGAGGCTTCAAAAATGCTCTGAGGAGGTTTCGGTGGTGTTTAGTAGGGCTCTTGAAGATTTTGGGGCTCCTGCGGGCTTAGAGCTGAAATGCTTCTCAGAGGGTCTGGACAGGGTGTCTTTTGGAGCTTGGCTATACAGTGTTTGAGCTATTCGGGCTTGGAGATTCGGTGTTCTTGTATCAACAGTAGCTGTACTAGACAGTCGAAATCGTCACAACATGCATGGTCCATGCCAATGGTAATACCGCCCACATGAAAACAACAATAGACGATTCAACGATTGGCATCGCTAGCCGACACGAGGCCTTTCGATGAAGCTCAAACCCCCGGAACCTGAACCCTCAACCCTCAACCCTAAACCCTAAACCCACAAACAACTCCCGAAGCCATGAAACCCAGTCTCCATGGGCTGAACGTTGAAACTCCCCTACACTACGATTCAGGGATTAAGGCTTGGGGAGTAAGGTGCCTGAATATTTGGCAGCAATTACCCACACTATCTTGGAGTGTTCCTCTGCTTTATAAAATGTATTAGACTGTAAGCATTGAGGCTCCTATTCTGCCTATAGTGCCCTAAAATAGTAGGATCCTTATTATAAGGGGCCCCAAGTAAGGTACCCCCAGTTTTCGGAAACTCCCATACCCAAAGGGTCCAAGTATCATCATGGGACATACTTAGACCCCCAAAATACCCTATAAGTATATACCAGGATGATACTTGGACCTTTTGGGATATTGGGCGAAGAAATTACATCCGCACCTTCCGCCGCCGGGGCTTCATTTGACCGGCCGCCTTCCGGCTCCAAAGTGCCACCTGCGGCTTCGGTTTCGGGTTTGGGGTTTAGGGTTCAGGATTCTTTTAAGGGTTTGGGGGTTAGGGTTTTTGTTCAAGGGTTTTGGGTTTAGGGTTCGTTTAGGGGTTTAGGGTTTCGGTTCAGGGTTTAGGGTTCAGGGCTTCGGGTTTGGGGTTTCGGGTCTACCCAATTCCAAGCGTCTACAACACCCAACCTACGACACTCGACATTGCACCAGTTATAATTATAGCTACCCTACTTTTACCCCCACTTACAGCTACCCCTCGACCTCCACATATGAGCCACATAGATGCGAGTGAGGGTCTCGCGTAGCCCCCCCCCTGCTGCAACATCCAAACCCAGTGCCACCCACAAACCTTGAAACCCTCGAACCTAAAACCCTAAAGCCCTAAACCTTCTAATTTGATGTTGCGCTCAAGCCCGAACCTCCACCAGAGCTCTCGGCCGAGGCCGGTGGGGCACCTGGCATGACAAAATGCGGATTAGGGTACAGGGCCGAACTCTGACTACGATCCTAACAATCATTATGATCTTCCTTCTGAATGAGGGCAACGATTACAATGGTACTACTTACGCTAACGACGGCAATGTTCTGGTGCGAAGTGCCAACTAGACAGTCGTAACAGCACGAACCGTAGCAATGACAGACATGATTCAGAAAGACGATAAGCAGCTGCAACATTATTAGGGCTGCCATTGCCATGCGACAGAACATAAATTGCAACAGTCGGAAAAACATAACAGTACGTAACCGTAACTAGAGCAATGATGACAATGACTAACAACTTATAACTTTACTGAACTTCGACCACAAGCAAAAATCGAACTTTTAGCTGTTTCTCAAGGTTTATAAGTTTCAAAAATTCAAGATTAATGCTAAGTATCCCTTAGCATGACCATTAGGCCCCGTCGCTCCAGATCGCCGATCGGACGTCTGAGAACTCACTGCGAACAGGCCCTGATTTGCGACCCCAAAGTTTAAAAGGTTTGGGTTTAAGATATCACGCTCGAATGACAAAGCTGCCGGTACACGGGAATCAGGGTACGAACTCTAGAGGCTGGCATTATTCATCCCGCGATGGCCCCACCTGACAGCAACTCTGAACACTGTCTGCTGCTCTTGGACACAGCAGACTGAATTTTTCACAAGGACAGCATGGCTTGCTGAACCTACGAAGTCAAGCTAGTTCGGCAGCTTACTGCGAGGAGTGAGATGACGTACGATCTATCCTATGCTGGCTCGTTCAAAGAGCTCTAGAGGGCTCTCTGCCGGAACACCATGAGAAAGAAACAAATCAGAGGGCAGATGTAAGTACTAGCAGCCTTTACCTTAACACGACATGTTGTCGTGATGGGGGCCCGGCCATCTGCAGACGCAGGAGGTGCACCTTTCGGAAGATAAGCTACGATGACAGCAAGGCCCGGGACAAGGCTGTCGCAACAGTTATGCAGAAAAACAGTTGACACTTGACAGACAAAGAACCCGCTTGCATGCACAACTGCGCTGGTAGCGGCACTGCACAAGAGCATATCCTACCAAATGGCACAAGGAACAAGGAATATCAAGCTCAAATGACACAGGTGTTAGTACACAGCCGGAAATGCCAGCAACTCTGAATACTGAAAGCTGCTGTTGTACACCTATGTGGGGGTTTCCGAAAATTGGGGTACCTTTCGGCAGGACACGCAAGGAAGTCCCTGAGGCCCCGAACATCTTGAATCTCAGCAGCTGCGCATGTTTGCAAAAACAATCATAAGCACTTCGGGCTTCAGGGTGCCTAATAGGGACCCAAAAACGCACATAAGCATAAGCATTTTGTGGGGATATCCCTACCTAATTTTTGCTTATGTGCTTTTTGGGGGGCCCTACCTAAGGCATCGGGAGGAAAGAAGTTTAGTTTGACCTCGTTTCTTGTTTTACGACGTCTTGCGGACTAGCGCAGTGCTGAGAAGCTCAAATTGCGGTGCCTGGCCGAAATTATGCTACTTTAGTTTAATGTGCCCTGTCGTCCTACCGCAGTATAGGCACCGAAGCAATAACGGCAGAGTTTCGGAGCATCATGTACTGTGTTTATTATACGGGGACTATAAGCGAGCACCAATACTAAACATTCCGACCGCTATAGTCTCAAAGAGGGGCCATTCAAAGAGCTATGGAGGCTCTGCAAGACCATCGGAAAGAAACAGAGCAGAGAGCACATGCAAGTAGTAGCAGCCTTTACCTTAGACAGCATAAGTCCCGATATTACATGTTGTCGCGATGGGTGCCCGGCCATCTGCAGATCCAGGAGGGGCACCTTCCGAAAAATGAGCCATGATCACGGACAGGGCTGTCGCAACACTAGCTTGCGCTAGTACTGGTACTGATACCAGCATGAGTACTAGTACGAGTACTAGTAGTTAGTAGTTTGCAGCACCAGTAGCAGTCACAACAACAGTGGCACCGGAAAGCCGTTGATTGAAACTTCCGAAGTCGATATTCGCACTACCAGTTCTTCAACAAACAGCCCAAAATTTTCGCTTACCATACCTTGGAGGATACAGTAGGGAACTTGATTCTCAACATATGAACACTGTAGGCATTCTGGTGGATCCTACCGAGCTCAGTGGCAGAAGCGTTGCTCTGAGATGTTGCATCAAATGGGGGTTTCCGAAAACAGGGGTACTAAACCCCTGAACCCTAAACCCTAAACCCTACCTTATTTGGGGGGTCCTTATAAGAGGGATCCTACTATTTAGAGTACTAGGTTAGGGTACCCTATTTTCGGAAACTCCCAAATAATGCGAACTGCTCTCCTGGTTCCCCAGAGTCCTGTTTACTGATAAGGCTACCCATGTTCCTGGTATTCAGCATTAAAAGAGGAACCCTCAAAAATAGAAAGGGTAGAAGGGTGCTACCGGCGAACCAAGGCTTTCCACGACAAAACTGGCCGTGATGCACTTCAAGGGGCTTAAATCTAGGGGCCTGACTAGTTACCAGTATATACTGTTTTTCTACTCTAAACCCTTATAGTGTCCCTGATAGACTCTAGACCCCTTTTAAAGGAACCCTATTCTAATCATTAAGGCCCCTACATGAAACTGCTAGGACAAGAAGCACAGCCAGACTTGGAGTTAGGAGAGTGCAGCTTTGGTAGCGATGCTGCGATGCTACCACAACCCTAAACCCTAACCCTAAACCCTAAACCCCAAACCTCCTTTGTGGGAACCAAAGGAAGCGCCATCCTGATGCTAAACTGTCGTCGCTGCATTTACTGAGACTCTATCTTCATTGCTCTTGCTTTTCTACTGGATCCCCAGCAAAGCAGGAATAAAAAGGCTCCCTTTTTGGTATTGGGTAACTGTATAAGGAACCTAGGAGTACAAAAAGGGAATAAGGGTACTACTGGGCATCCTAGAAACTTAAACATGTCGTTGACCCCGAAGCCCCAAACCCCAGCGCTGAAATCCCTAAACGCCCGAAGCCGCCCCCGAACCAAAAAAGACCACAAACATAAAATCCCACGTTAGGGTTTAGGGTTTAGGCAAGTTTAGGGTTTAGCTTGAACCCCAAAACGTGGCCCCTGAACCCGAAAACGCCACTACAACCGAAAGTTAAACGCTCCACCAGCCACCTGACGCGCCGTCTGCAGAAGCTGGAGGTGCTCCTTAGCTACTCAACGGCTGCTTGAAAGGCAGAGGGGGTGGAGGGTGCGAAGGGGTTCTTTAAGGTGAGGGGGGGAGTATATGAATTTGGTCTTTTTATGGGAGTTATTGAACTAGGAGTGTCTTTTTCCGGTGTTTTTTGGTGTTTAACACGGTTTTGTAGGCGGCCACGAAGCCCAATAGCCCCTTCTTTTGAGCCCTGTGAAGCTCTGCAAGTCGTTATACAGGGTTCTCAAACTGAGATCTGCCATGCTTCGGTGGCTGGCCCTTCTCATGAGGCTTCAGGGTTTTTGTTTTAGGGTTCTCATGATGGTCGTGATATCTCCGGCAATCACGAAAGAGGCGCTCCAGCTTCGCTTGAGAGTTCACGGGCCGCTGCGGCCAACCAGCGAAGACTGATGTCGGGAAGCCGACAAAGGCCGTTCATGTTACCGCCAGACCACATTCTCCCAGGACTTGCAGACATCGCCTCTCTTCCCAAGGTTCTTAGTGCTCTTGCTGCCGATCTGTCAGTCAGCACACGCCAACATCAAAATTCTTTTGTTTGGCAAGCTCAGCTGCAGCATTGCTTCTTCCTCAAGGTAGGAGTCAGATGTCCTGGGCTGCTGCAAGAGCCTCATCACAGCTCGCGTGTGGCTGCCACGTTGTCAACGACCACGACGTGCGACTTCCCTAACCGCTTCCCTCTTGAGGGTTTCTGCAAGTCAGGGAAGCCGGTAAGACAGTCCACAACCTCGGTGCTCTCGTAACCTCAAGCCCTGACAAGTTCAGGTGCAGCAAAAGTCATCCTCATCTGTTCCTCAAGCGAGGACTCAGATGTCCTGGGCTGCTGCGGGAGTTTCATCATGTCTTGCGCGGAGCTGCAAACAACGCGCCAGGACTTAGACCGAACCGGAAGGCTTGCAGACAGCGCCTGTCTTCCCTAGGTTCTCGATGCCTGTCGCTCAACAGACGTCAACATCAACATTCTCTTGTTTGGCAAGCTCAGCTGCAGCATTGCTTTTTCCTCAATCTAGGACTCAGATGTCCTGGGCTGCTGCAAGAGCCTCATCACAGCTCGCGTGTGGCTGCCACGTTGTCAACGACCACGACGTGCGACTTCCCTAACCGCTTCCCTCTTGAGGGTTTCTGCAAGTCAGGGAAGCCGGTAAGACAGTCCACAACCTCGGTGCTCTCGTAACCTCAAGCCCTGACAAGTTCAGGTGCAGCAAAAGTCATCCTCATCTGTTCCTCAAGCGAGGACTCAGATGTCCTGGGCTGCTGCGGGAGTTTCATCATGTCTTGCGCGGAGCTGCAAACAACGCGCCAGGACTTAGACCGAACCGGAAGGCTTGCAGACAGCGCCTGTCTTCCATAGGTTCTCGATGCCTGTCGCTCAACAGACGTCAACATCAACATTCTCTTGTTTGGCAAGCTCAGCTGCAGCATTGCTTTTTCCTCAATCTAGGACTCAGATGTCCTGGGCTGCTGCAAGAGCCTCATCACAGCTCGCGTGTTGCTGCCATGTTGTCAACGACCACGACGTGCGACTTCCCTAACCGCTTCCCTCTAGTGGCCCCCTGAGGGTTTCTGCAAGTCAGGAAGCCGGCATGACAGTCCACAACCTCGGTGCTCTCTTGTACCTCAAGCCCTGACAAGTTCAGGTGCAGCAAAAGTCATCCTCATCTGTTCCTCAAGCGAGGCCTCAGATGTCCTGGGCTGCTGCGGGAGTTTCATCATGTCTTGCCCGGAGCTGCCCGGAGCTGCAAACAACAACCGGGATGTAGACCGACCCGGAAGGCTTGCAAACAGCGCCTGTCTTCCCTAGGTCCTCAATGCCCTTGCTGCTACGGTCCTATCTGCCACTCAACACACCGAACACACATAAACATTATGTCTACAGGATTATCCTTCCGTCTTATATGGCCCACACTCCGGTAACCTGTAAAGGCTTCAAGAAGAAAAGAACATGGAGAGTCCCCATAGAAGCCCGAAGCCCTAAACTGGAACCCTTCGCCCAATTCCTTAGCCCCTGATGACCTGAAGCTTGCCTTTGGCTGGTAGGGAATGGAAGAGTGGGGCGTACAAGTATAACTACTATCACTACCATATTACTACCATATTACTATCATATTACTACCATATAACTACTATTACTACCAATTATAACTACTATTACTATCATTCTTCCATTCCCTACTAACCAAAGGTAAGGAAGCTTGGGTCCCCTGCCGTGTGCCTCAGTCCGCGCGGCCTGCATCCGTGTGCAAGGGAGTTGCTGTCAACATTAAATAGTATAGTATAATATACACCAAAAGCCTATTCTAGGTAAGGTCTCCGTATTACTGTATAGTACCCTTAGTAGTATCGTGTAACCATTAATGTGCCTAATAGTTAGTATTATCACCACTAGCATTGTCATTAGGAGTCCCATTATCAAGGGATCGCTTTAGTTTTTGCTGGTGTTGTTGCTGTGGCTACCACCACCACCAACAACAACACGACAATAACCTTCGATAACCAAGACAGCCCAATACCGCTTCATTAAGGCATAGACCTTAAGCCACAATATTAAGGCCCCGATCATTTCAGGCATATTCCTTAACTAAGGAGTACTAGGGAGTTTCCGAAACTAGGGGACCCTGATATCGTACCCTAAATAGTAGGATCCTTATTATAAGGACCCCTAAATAAGGTACCCCTATTTTCGGAAACTCCCACTAGGCTCTCTGGCAAGGCTCCCGCCTGCTGGGCGCTGTAGGCTTCCTTGGCTTTCGTCAACTCCTGGTTGCAGGGCTCACAGGTCCGCTACTAGGGTTCAGGGTGTAGGGTCTAGGGTTCGGGGTTTAGGGTTTAGGGTTTAATGTAGAGTGGGGATTAGGGTTCATGAAAGTTAGGGGATCTGGAGTTCAGAGTGTCATTGAGGGATGCGCTTTTGACCTTGGCTTGTGTATTCCTCTGGAAGTTTACAGGAGTCTAGCATAGCACAGTGCGCGGCACCACGTAACCTGTGTCCGGCGTTTCTTCGCGCTATCGTCCTCCTCACGTTGTAGAAACGATTCAGGCTTTAGGGCTTAAGGGGGGTAGGGCAGGGTTCAGGGCTTTCTCTCCAAGCTCGTCCCCTCGGAACTGTTTCTGCTTGATGCGTAGCTTTGTAAGAACTCCGAGTCTGTTCTCAAGAAGAGCTAGACTCGGTGGACCAACAACTGAGCAGAACGCAAAACTACTCTACAAAGCCAAACGCATGGAGTCCCAGATTAACAACTCCAGCGCACTTTCCAAGCAAAATGAAGTACGAAATATTCGTCCTGACGGCGTACTTCGTTAGCTATAAGTGGGGTTATAAGGCACCGAAAAATTTCATTTTTTGCTGTCGTCACCCTACTTACTACCCATGAACCTCCAAGTAACGGCGTACAAGACCCTCAACCTTCGACCACGTGTTTTTTCCGAACGGATGAGTGGATCGCGAAGATCGCTTTCCCGCAAAAGCGGCTTAGTGCGGAGAATCCTTGGATCAGGTGGTGGCAGCGATGGATGTTGTTGCTCTTTATCCGGGCTTGGCTCGTGTTTTGCCGAGCACGAGAGGTCTAGCGGTATCATACTAATAATTATAGAAGCCTACTTAGTTAGAATAGGGTTTTGAGGGTTCCTCAGACCCCAAAACTCTATTCTAATCATTAAGGTGCCTATAGTACCTCTGTTGAAATCAATATGCGGATCGGAAAAACTACCCAAGCTCTAGAACATAACATAACAGAGCCATGAAACCCCTGATTATTAATCATGGGATTACTATTTATTAGGATTCTTATCGTTGTTATTAGCATAACTGCTGTTTTGTTGGTCCTATATTGAGCTGCAAGATGGCTTCAAGGCTTCCGTGTTCAAGCGCATAGTCAATGCATGAATGGGATCGAAGTTATCCCGGACTAGGCGCCCTAAACTAGAAACAACAAAAGGACGAAGCAACTAGCTAAGAAGAACACCGCCAACAATGCACAAGTCCTAAACCCTGAAACACAAATCGAATCCGCGACGCCGAACCATCAACACTAGCAGCTGTGATGCCCTCATACCCCCCGTATATAGCTCAGAAGAGCCTCCTTCCCTAAACGAAACTGTACCATAAACCCTGAACCCGAATCCTGACCCAAGCCCTAAACCCTAAACCCTAAACCCTAAACCCCTAAACCCTAAAACCCTAAACCCTAAACCCTAAACCCTGAACCCTAAACCCTAAGCCCTAAACAGCCGGGGCTCCATCTGCAGGGCGAGGTGGACCAGCAAAGCCAGGCCCAAGGAGACGGCGAAGGCCACCGGGCCAGTTCTGCGGTTGAAGATGCGCTCGCTCTGCTCGTTCCTCGTGGATGGGGTTTAGGGTTTAGGGTTTAGGGTTTAGGGTTTAGGGTTTAGGCTTTAGGCTTTAGGGATTAGGGTTTAGGGTTTAAGGTTTAAGGTTTAGGGTTTAGGGTTTAGGGTTTAGGGTTTAAGGTTTAGGGTTTAAGGTTTAGGGTTTAGGCTTTAGGGTTTAGGGTTTAGGGGACTTGGAGGTTCATGGGAAGTTATAAGTGCGGTTCTAAGTCGTCCCCCGATATGGGTCATAATTGAAAACCCTAAACTCCGAATTCAAAAATTACGAAGCCCTAGACCGTCCTTGGAGGTTCATGGATAGTTATAAGTGCAGTTGTAAGTAGGGCAACTATGCTTCTAGCCCCCATATTATACGGGACCTAGAACACCACTTATAACCAATCCAAGCAGCAGTCAACATGTGACCGGGCAGCTGGAGCGGTACATTATATATACTACACCTGAGACCTATAGTAAGGAACCTACCAAAATAGTATTGGTAATCATTGAGGCCCCGACATCAACAGAAAACTGAGGGCAGCTGAACCCTAAACCCTAAAGGTCGTAAATCCTAAATACTAAACCCCTAAACCCTAAACCCTTAACAGCTGAACCCTAAACCCTAAACCCTAAACCCTTAAACCCTTAAACCCTTAAACCCGAAAGCCTTAACAGCTGAACTCTAAACCCTAAACCAAGTGAGACTCACACCGAGCCGGGCAACTGAACCATGGCCTTTATTCTCTGAAGGTGGGAGATCACCTGAGCTCTTCCAGAGTTCATGCAGAGTTCTGGAGTTGCCTGATTACTTGGACCTTGGAGGTTCAAGGGTAGTTCTAAATGTTTAGGGGCTAGGGGTTCTAAAGGTTTAGGGGCTAGGGGTCTAATGTGTTGGGTTTAGGGGTGTAGGGGTTGCAGTTCAGGGTTTAGGGTCTGCTTGGGGGTATACTTGTAGCTACCCTACTCATAACCCCGCCTTTTACTACCTATGAACCTCCAAGTACGGCTTAAAGCTTCTATAGAGGCCTGGCTGGATGGACGAATTAAGAGGCTTCAACACAACAACAAAGCGAGTGGCACTACCAGTTCGAGGCTCCGGGTACCTTGAACCCATGGGGCGTGTAGAAACCCTCCAAACCCCAAACCCGAGTCCTAAAAAATTGAATTCCAAGTTCGCCTAACGTTTTGCATGGAGGGCCCTATTACTCAACACTTTCCAAGCCTGGGAAGTCTCTGAACCTCAGGGTTTAGGGTTTAAGGTTGACCCTAAAGCTGTCGCGATCCTTGCTTGGGGGCATCCTTGTGATCATGAACTGATGTTAGAGCAGAGACCTCCAGGGAACCTCCTCAACCCTACCTGACAGAAAGAAGACCTCCCATCGATAAGCCATAAACCCCAAACCCAAAACCCTAACCCTAAAGCCTAAACCCTGAACCCTAAACCCTAACCCTGCACCCTAAACCCTAACCCTGAACCCTAAACCCTCAGCTCCTCAAAAAATCCAAGCCGCGGCATACCAAGTGAAGCAAACAGAAAGCAGAACCAGGAAGAGGGCATAGCAGCCCAGCCTTGCTCTCTCGGGTTTACGAGCTACTGTTTAGGTTTTAGGGTTTAGGGTTCAGGGTTTCGGGTTTAGAGACGTTCAGGGGTAGTTATAAGTGGGTTACCCTAGTTGCCGAGTTCATAAGCCTCAAAAATTGTACACTTTCAGTTTTAAAGTTGGAAATATTGTCCCAAAAAGTGTAAAGTGTAAAGTGTATCCACTCAGCTACTAGGTTATAAGTCCCCTGATACGGGTTATAAGTATACTTACCCTACTTATAACCCCGCTTATAAGGACCCCTGAACCTCCAAGTACTAGTAACGCCCAAGCAAACGTCCAGAGAGCTCAGTGCAGGAATAGGGCTTAGGGTTGAGGGTTTAGGCTTTAGGCTTTAAGGTTTAGGGTTTAGGCCTTCACTACACTACACCCAAGACCTGCTAAGCTGCAGGGGCCTTCCTTAACTAAGGGGTATTGGACTGTCTGGGCCTGCTACATTGGCTTCATGATTTAGGGTGATGAAGGACTAAAGCTAACTATGCAGAAGTTGATGGCTAGAATAACTAAAGCTTTGGGGTATCATGCAGTATGAGTAGAATGAACAGCCTTATATCCGGAATAGCCTTACCCATTGTTGAGGGTTCTATAAGAGGGTCGGACAAGGGCCGCTAGTCTCTTGGGTTTGAAGGCTTCAGGGTTTGGGCGGGAGGCTGAAACGCGGGAAAGGACAAAGACAGCAAGAGCTCAGAGTTTCGGGTCTAGGGTGCCGGCATTTAGACGGTTTAGGGTTTAGGGTTTAGGGTTTAGGGTTTGGTTTAGTGTTTAGGGTTTTGGGTAATCTTAACCCTAAGCCCCGAAGCCTAAAGGACACTTCCCAGCTGCTTGCAGACGTGCCGCACTATTCGCGACTTGCTTGCGGTGTTCAACCAGAGCCCGCGTTTTTCCCTGAGCAGGCAAAGGCCCGCAGTGTGGCATTCGTTTAGTATAGGGTCTCCTTAAAGGGGTCTATGTAAGGGTTCCTTTCAAGGGATCTATAAGATTACTGTAATATAGGGACCTTAACTAGAATAGGCTTTGGGGGGTATATTATACTATAATTTTAATAAGGAACCCCCAAAACAGTCTTGGCAACCATCTAGACCCCCATATTGCCCGTCAAGCTCTTTCCGTACAAGTCGCACTTTCACAGCGGCCACATGACAAAACAGCAGCATACATGGGTAGTTGTCAAAATTAGGGTCCCTTTCTGGGTAACCTAGATAACAGGTGCCGTATTAAAATAAGGACCCAAAAAGGGACCCTAATTTTGACAACCACCCACATGCAAAAGAGCAAGACTGAGGCGGACAGCGACGACGACTGCCAACGACGAAAAATAGATCTCAACAACCACGACAATTACAAGAAACACCAACACCATCGGCACGGCAACACCAACATCAACAGCAAGCGACCACCAACACCACCGCCAGCACCAGCACAAACCCTAAACCCCAAACCCTAAGCCCTGTAAACCCTAGAATCCGAACCCTAAAGTGAACCCTGTCAGGTAAAAGTCGCTTCCGAGCTCCCGGCTCAGACTCCTCGGTGCCACTCGTGTGCTTCATGTGCCCGTGAAGGCTGTAGCGCCAGAGCCCTTCAGGGGTGTGTGGGGTCTTTTTCTGGTGTTTTTGAAATTTTTCCATCGCCCAACCAAAGTCCAACTTTTTTGGGGTTTATGGTTCAGGGATTAGGGTTGCTTTCGAGGGGCTGGGAAGGTTTCTGTGAGGGGAAGTACAGGGCTTGTAGAGGGTTTAGAAACACCTAACCCTAAACTCTTAGCACTGAACCCAAGGGGGTCTCCTCTGGGGGAGGCTTTCGGGTTTATGGTTGAGGGATCTTGGCGGTTTAGGGTTTTGCGGGTTTCAGGATTTAGGGGGAGTTTTGAAGGTTTGGGCTGGCGGGCTCAAGAGTTTCGCATTCAGGCACATTTAGGCCCGACTGTGCCTATCGCAACCACGGCCAGCGCAAAGACAGTATGCATCCATTCCAGCATGGTCCTGGGAGGATGTCCACAGTTAGGGTTCCTGCACGTGTTCCTTTATTTGGGAGCTTCCGAAAACAGGGGACCCTAATAGGCCTTCATGTAGTACCCTAAATAGTCGGATCCTTCTTATAAGGACCCCAAAATACAAGGTACCCCTAATTTTCAGAAACTCCCATTTAAGGGTAGCATCCGGGTTTCGAGGCGGGTACTGTCGGGGAGTTTGGAGCCCGGATCTAAAGAAGCACCCTCGGGGTCGCGGACCTCAAGTTTAGGGCCCAGAGATCAGGGTTTCGGATTCAGACAGACATGCCCTCCTCGTTCCTGTAGTGAAGGCGCCTTTGAAGAGGGTTTACGCATACAAACTGCCCTTGTATCATCAAAGTTCATCAAAGGGCGAGTGCTTAGCCAATAACCGGAAGACACCGTAGAGATGCTCCGAAGACTTCTATGCCTCGGCTCCTCTGCTCTTTCGAGAAGGCTTTCAAGGTTTGCAGCTTTGTGTCTGAGGTTTAGAAGGGTTAAACGAGCCTTGTGTACATGTAATGCAGAACAATGCACACCTGAGTGCAGCTATGACATAAGCCCAAACCTCGTAGCAACACACTGCGTCCTAGGCTTCGCAGCCCTTCCATCATCGTCTCGACAAGCAAACAAAAGCTGTGCCAAACTGCCACACCCCTGGACAACCCCCGCGACGTGGCAAAGCCCCATGGAGATCAGACCCACATCAACGTCCTGTAAAGAAAAAAGATCTGAAACCCAATAGAACCCACGGTTCCGTGCGGCACTCTTGGTTGCTACAACTGCCAGTCTTCTTAGAATTCTTAATTATATATTTAGGAAGACCACATCACATCGACTGAAAGATTATAATCCTCGTATATAGTTGTTCGCGGTCTTATGTGGTTCACGTTGTTGCCACGCCTGGTAGCCTAAGCCCTATGAAGCCCTTACAGACCCCGCATAAACTTGCCAGAGCTCTGATAGAACGCTACAAAGTACCCAACAAAGACCCTTTGAAAGCCTTTGCAGAAACAAAACCTAGACCGAAACCCTAAAAGCCTTTAATCCCTAAGTACCCTAAAACCCCTAAGCCCGAAAGCCTAAACTCTAAACCCCGAAACCCTAAACCCCTAAACCCCTACAACCCTGAACCCTACAACCTAAACCCAATAGAACCCTAACGCCGGACAACCAACAGAACCCTAAAGCCCGAAAACCCAAAACCAGTAGAACCCCGAAGCCCTAAATCATAAACCCTATAGACCCCTTATGGGTCCCTTAAAAGGATCCCTTAAAGGATGCCTTAAAGGATCCTTTAAAGGATCCCCTAAAGGAACCAAACCTTAAAGACAGCTGCCTCTCGGAGGCCAACAAATTCTTCGGCTCTATGATCCGGTCATCCTCCTAGGCCCACCACAAGCTTAGGGCTTAGGGGTTTAGGGTTTAGGGTTTTTTTTTTTAGGGCTTAGGGTTTAGGGGTTTAGGGTTTAGGGTTTAGGGTTTAGGGCTTAGGGTTTAGGGTTTAGGATCCTACACCCAAAGCCGTGAATCCTATAAGCCATAAATGTTACTTGCTGAAATGTATCGTGTAAACAGTTGTGGTCTGTGTTGGAAGACCCTGAGCACGCTTACGACGTACGACGAGTGTTTGGAGTTCTATGGGTGGTGCATGGTACGTATTTTTTTCGGTTGGTGGCTTGGAAAGAACACCTTCGCATGTGGCTGAATATCAGCTTAGCTATTCTGACAGACTCGTTGCTGGAATCCGTGCCTGCCTGTGCGAGCGTGCTGGCAGGTGTAAATTTTGGTATATGGGTAGTTATAAGTGGGGTTCCTTTAAGGGTTCTACAGGGTTGAGGGTTTGGGGTATAGTAGGATTATAGGTTTCGGGTGATTAGTAGTTATAAGGGTTCCTTTTGAGGGTCCCGTTAAAGGGATCTATGGGAAACTATAAGGGTATAGGGTTCAGGGCCTACTTGGAGGGTCATGGGTAGTTACCAGTAAGTGGCGTTATATAACAGTAGAGAAACTGGAAGTATGACCCAGACTTGGGGACGTATGAAACCCCACTTATAAATACCCGTGAACCTGCAAGTAGCTCTCAAGGAATGCTTGGTGCAACCCTTGAAGGAACCCGTTAAGCAAGGAACCCTTGAAGGAATCCTCAATGGGAACCCTGGAGGCTCAAAGGCTGGAGGCTCTGACTCTGGGGTCAGGTTTCAAAAGGTTTCAAGGCCGAAATGTGGGAGACAAGGCGACGGAAATACATTCGGCGCAAGGCTGGGTTCTTGATTAGGAGCTTAGTTAAATATCATATTCAGGAAAGCACGCTGCATCTCTAGCACAACGTGTGTATGTGTGTGTACATATGTGTGTGTATATATATATATATATGTATATATGTGTATGTATATATATATATGTGTGTGTACTTGTCTGTTTATATGGATGTATGTGGATATATATATATATATATATATATACATATGTGGATATATATATATAGATAGATAGATGTGTATATATATATACCTATATATACATACATACATACATACATACATACATACATACATATATATATATATATATATATATGTATCTGTTTCTACATACAGATATGTATGTCTACATCTCGTGTACAAGTGAGTAAGCATATGTAAATATATGTATATATATATATATGCATATATAGTATCGTATAAAAGCACAGTGTAACATGCCAAAAGAACACATGACATAGCCTAACATACAGTAACATAACAGAACATGCTATCAAATGGCATGACATACGGTTGATGATAGAAATCCTGGATTACCCACTATAGGGAATATACCATAACTCCCAATGCAGACTTATATCATCAACCGTAGTATAACATAACATGGCATGGCACAATACAAACATGATGTACGACCACCAAATAGAACAGACTAGAACAGAACCGAACAGAATGTAATGTAATAGAATATAGTGTATGCAACACCACTATGACGCATCACAGCACACTAAGACATATTGTAGCCCAGCACCGTGCATTAAAACACTTGACAACACAATAAGATACAGTACAATGCACACAGTACTCGACAAGAAAAGACACCAACCTGTATTATGACATAGCATGATCTAGTATAGTCTAAGACAAACAAGATGAGAGATAAGGTCGGATAAGACAAGATAGACTTAGACAAGATAACATGACCCCTTTCCATAGTATAAGATGATACAACATAACCTGACCTAACAAAGATATAATACCATATGTACTGGTATAATGCAGTATGTATATACACTCAGCCACATCTCTCTCTCTCTCTCTCGCCTCCCTCTCTTTCTCTCTCTCTAACTCTCTCTCTCTCTAACTCTCTCTCTCTCTCTCGCTCTCTCGCTCTCTCTCTCCGGCCGGATTCTGGTAACTTACGTTGGGCTCCGTAACCAGGTCCGGAAGACTATGCTGATTCAGGCTTTGGGTTCGGGGTTCAACTCTGCAACCTACACCATAGATCCTGTCCTAAACCCTCAAGCCCTTGAACACCTCAAACCCGTGATCCTTAAACCCCACACTGAACCCTGTCACCCTCAAACCCCCAAACCCTGCACTGTCAAAAGTCCGAAATTGTTGAGGCCTTGCAAACGAAGGCCACTCAACACTAAAGTCTATAAGCTCGAATCCAAAACACGACCTATCAAGCCTCTGGATACTCAGTCTTAATAAACCGCACGAAGAAGACTGATCTGATTTGGGTACGGCCCCCATACAGTAAGAGTCTATAATCGGGCTACTATTAAGGTCCTAATATATCTATATTATGAATATTATTCAAGTATTACTGAGTGGGGACCGTACCTAACATCTGATCAAACACCCAAACTCATGTCAACGGTAAGACAAAAACCTGAAGCCTTGAGCAGACCTTCCCCAAACCTTACGGACCGGCAAGACCCAGAGACTGGTCACATGATATATACATGTATGTATGTATATATATATATATATGTATATAAAAACATATATGTATACAAACACATATATATATATATATGTGTGTATGCACATGATACACTATGTCATGGAAGAAGTGTATATTCAAGTAATAGCCCCTAAACCCTGAATGACAGGCCCGAGACCCTGGCAAAACCCTCAGAAACCAAAATGACCCCCTTAAGCCCTAAACTTCCAAGCCTACACCCAAAATTCTTTGATTCTAAGCTCTCGATCCTAAACCCCAAACTCTCAAACCTAAACCCTAAAGTTTAAATCCTTGAGCTGAAACCCCCCTCTCTCACCCAAACCCTAAACCCTAAACCCTATATAATCCCAGGGGCCGCTGGATTCCCCAGAGCGCCCTCCTCCTGCGGCGCCACCTGAGAGCTCTCTCGGAGGGTTCTAGTAGGGGGGTTTAAGGTTTAGAGATTTGGGGTTTTGGGTTTAGGATTTAGGGTTTAGGACTTGGGGTCTAGGGTTTAGGATTTAAGGCTTTTTAGGATTTAGGGTTTAGGGTGTAGGCGTTCTCGTAGGCGGGTTTAGATTTAGGGCTTAGAGTCTGCAGGGTTTGAGGCTTAGGGTTCGGACTGAGAGTGTGCTGTGGGCAGCTTCGGGGGCTTTACGGTGCCAAAGGCCTCTTAGGTCCTACGGAGGGTTTTTTATCCGGGCTCCATTGTGGCTTAGAGTTTGGGTTTTAGTTTTCTGGCTTAGGGATGTTTGGGGGCTTTTCCGTTTAGGAGTCAGGATTGGTGAGTTGGGGAGCTGATGGCTTAGGCTACTTAGGGCTTAAGGATGAAAAACACAACGCATTCGGCGCTAAAGCATAGCAGGTCTTTTAAAACTGTGCGAAAACTCCGGTGCAACACCAATCTCGCACTCAACCTTGAGGAACCATTCTAACCGCGCAGAACCCCAACTTAACTCCCGAAAGCTGAGATCCCCGAGGCACCCTAAACCCTAAACCCCGAAACCCCTAAACTCCGAAGTCCCGAAATCCTCAACCCATGAACCCTTAATAACCCCTAAACCCATAAACCCCCATGATACTCTTATACTAGCTTCCTTTAAACGGATCCCGTGGAGGAACACTTAAAGGGAACCCCTAAACCCCTAAATCCGCTAAACTCACGACCCACCGCTTTGCCGATTCAAGACTGAGGCTGCTGCCAGCCGAATGCTCCTTCTCCATGCCTTGCCCGGGCAAAGAGGGTTCTTTTTTGGGTTGTTCTGCAAGGGTTTAAGGTTTACTACAAGGGTTGCGGGATTGAGTTCAAGCCAAGCTCAAACCCCCCGAATGCCAAACCCAAACATCTAAACCCTCAACCCCGACAAATAAGCCGCTGGAAAACCCGAAACCACTAACACCTGAACCCACGCCCCGGAATCCTCTGCCTGAACATCTCAACCCCCTAAACCCTAAACCCAAAACCAAAAACCTCAATGCCAGGCTCCAACAGTCCCAAACCCCTGAACCCTCAGCCCGGGGAGTCGGCGGGCTTCATGCTGCTCTCACTACTTGAAGGGTCGGGGGACTTAGTAAGTAGGTAGTAAGTAGCCTTATAAGTACCCTAAAAAGGGACCCTAATTGGGGTTAGCGTACTTATAAGCCCCTAAAATAACCAGATACTAAGTCCCCCGACCCTCCAAGTAAGGCCACTGTTTAGGCCTACGCAGTGGCTCCAAGCTATGGAATGAAGTTGCTGTCGCTCTGCGGCCAAGATGGTCGAAGCAGTCTTTTTGGGGGCCTTAGTAGAATGGGGTCTTGGGGCCCATTATACCATAATTACAATAAGGACCCCCCCACCCCCCCCCAAAAAAAAGGTATAGGTAATTCGGGTGGTTATCAAAATTAGGGTCCCTTTTTGGGTCCTTATTATAGTACGGCACCTATATAACATTTACGGTACCCAAAAAAGGAAACTTAATTTTGACAACCACCCACTTAGCAACCTGGCACCTCTTGAAACTCCGCCCCAGCCCCCACTAAAGGTTGGGGGTCGAGGGTTCCAGGTGTAGGGTTTAGGGTTTGTACTCCTCTATACTGAACTTAGAACCCTAGCAAAAATTAGAATTTTAGCTGTTTCTTAGGGATTGTAATTACCAAAAATTAAAAATTATTTCTCTAAGTACCCCTAAGTCCTCATAAGACACCAAGCCTACATATGCTTCAAGGTTTGGGGTTGGGTTTTAGTTGGTTTACGGCTTTGGGTTTTGGGGTTTTGGGAAAGTTTAGGGTTTCGGGTTTGGCGCTTTGGGTCTTGGGATTCTGGGAAGGTTTGCGTTTGGGGGAACCCCGGCAGAACCGCGAAGAACAGATTCGCGCCTGGGTGTTCGCTGCAGCCTGGCAATCGATGTTTTGCTGCTTTTCAATTTGACATCGGACTGCTCTGCTTTTGGAAAACCAGTAGCTGTAGCAAAACTTGCTAATACTGTTGATGATATAAATAATATAAATCTGCACTACCTTAAGGACCCTAAGCTATGGGAATTATGGTATATTCCTTATGATGGTAAATGCAGAATTTCTATCATCAGCCGTACGAAGAACACCATGTGAAAGGAATCTTTCGTCACTACAGCAATGCTCTGAGAGGTACAGGTGCCAGTAATCCGGAAGCCCTAAATAACCCTAAATCCCTTAATATTTAGAAAGAATAGGGTTCCTTTAAAAGGGTCCTATAAGGGTTACTACAAGGGTACTATGATATAGGGGCCTTAATAATTAGAACAGGGTTTGGCTGCAGCTACCAGCCGACGACAGCCCCCAAAGCCTATTCTAATCATTAAGGCCCCTATACTATCTATAGTACCCTTATAGTAGCTCTTGTAACTTAGAGTCCTTTACCGTAGTCTAATTGTCGAGACGCTCCTGAGGTCGGAGAGGGCTACACCTCCTGTGAGATTTGGCAGAACATCCGGGGAGTTTCAGCGTGCGGTCTTGATTTCATTAAGTTTCAGCTTCTGCACGATTAAGGCCCCCATACTATCTATAGTACCCTTATAGTAACTCTTCTAATCCTTTACCCTATTCGTATTATTAAGGCTACCACTTAAGCGTCAGCTTCTCCACGATTCAGCCGCAAGTTGGAGCGGACTCGTAAGTCTGTCGACCGACCCTTGCACCCAAGCTGCGATGGTAGAAGCTCAAGTGTTGGGGCCTTAATAGTTAGAACAGGGCTTGGGGGTATATTATACTATAATCACAACAATTTTTTGTGGGCTTTCTTTATTATAAAGAAATCCCACAAAAGTATAGGTAACTCTTTAGGCCCCTGTAGTAGAAGCTCACGTGTTGGAGCCTTTGAGGGCTCTCAGGGTTTACGTCCCCGAAGAGCGCGGCTCCTAAAGCCCCCAAACCCGTGAGGCTTACTTGGAGGTTCATGTGGGGTGATAAGTCCCCGAATATGGGTTAATTATTTGTATAGTTGCCCTATTTGTAACTCCACCTGTATCCGTCTAACCATGAACCTCCAAGTACAGGCCGAGAAGGTTCAAGCCAAGCACCCAGGACTTGCAACCAGCATTCTGTCTGAGACCGCTTTTGGGCCAGCTCCACACCCCAGACTCTGAAACAGCAAGCCCCCGTGTGCAAACAAAAATCATGAAAGAATCCTGGCCTCCTAGTAGCTAAGCCCAAGAACCCTAAACTCTAACCTCCTAAACCCTCAACCCCCTAAAAGCCTCTACCCCAAACCTCCGTCCCGCCGCGGTCTCTTGGAAGGCCTCCTGTGCCTCCCGCGCATCCGCGCGGCTCTGGAGCGCGAAGTTCAAATCCTCGGGCTGCAAATTCTAATTTTAATATAAACCTTATATAACCTACCAAAACCTACCTTTTTGTAGGGTTCCCGATTAAATTCCATAATACTAGGGTTTATAATAAGAGCCTACAAAAAACACAGGGTTTGGTAGCTTAAGAAAGTCCTTCGCAGCTAGAAGCTGTGTTTTGTAAGTGAAGCTTTGTAGGGGTTTAGCAGCAATCATGATTCGCATAGAAACCCCTCAACCCTAAACCCCTAAACATAAGAACCCTGAAGCCTAGCCCCTTTATAGTACCCTTATAGCAACCCTTTAAAGGAACCCTGGTGTTCTTTTTCTAGCGGCTTGCAGTGCTTTATGAGGCTTAGGGGGGCCTCGGTGGCCGCGGTGCTTTCACTCTTCGGCTGCCAGGTTCAGAGATGCCACAAAGAAGACTCCGGAAAAGGGCTTTAGGGTTTAGGGTTTAGAGTTTAGGGGTTTAGGGTTTAGGGTTTAGGGTTTAGGGGTTTAGGGTTTAGGGAGGCCTGCATATGAAGTTCATAGGAGCGTTCCAAGAGGGGTCCTTTACAAGGCAACTAGCACCCTGGCTTCAGAAAAAATGCCAGAAACACTTTCTGCTTACTCTTAACACCCTGGCTTCGGGAAAGGAATGCCCGAGACATCTCTTTTAGACAACCCTAAACCCTAAACCCTCAACCCTAAACCTTAAACCCTAAACCCTCAACCCTCAACCCTAAACCCTAAACCAAAGTCCGGCCTGCTTCTCTGGGCCCTCGGTCTCTGAGAAAGTCTCGTACCTGCAGAGGACCAAAGCTTCGGACTGCAAGCTTGGAGGGTCGGGGGACTTAGTAACTGGTTTGTTTTTAGGGACTTATAAGTACCATAACCCCAATTAGGGTCCCTTTTAGGGTACTTATAAGTCTACTTACTACCTACTTTCCCCCGACCCTCCAAGAGGGCTTCGGTTTTGAGGTTCCGGGTCTGCGCTCCGGGCTTTGGAGACCAGGTTCATGACTCTCGGGTACTTGAAGGTTCATGGGTTATAAAGTAGGGTTATACTTCCACTAGTATGGGTTAACTACAGTTACCCTACTTATAAACCCCCCATGAACCTCCTAGTAGGGTTTTCTGAGGTTTAGGGTGTTGAAGGGTTTTAGGGTTCGGAGCTGGATGTTCAAGGCTTGGGGTCCCAGTGCGGGGCTTCGAGTTTCTGGCTGCCTTCTTCGACTTTTTGGTGCTTCAAGGTTGACCCAATAGGTAAGAAACATACTGCTGTGTCTCTCTTCGTTGAAATTCTGATACTGAATTGAAGGTCCTGGGTTGAGGGTTTAGGGTGTCGGGATTGGGTTTTAGGGTGCAGGGTTTAGGGTTTCAAGTCTTGGGGTTTAGGGGTTAGGGTATTGTTGTTAGCACAAACATCTGCTACAGTGGCAAGACCGTTTTTGCCATGTTCGTCGTGCTGTTTGCGCGGTCTTGTTAGTGTTCTTCTTCTTTTGCTTGTTGTGCTTGAGCAGTTTCGTGGTGCTCGTGGCGCAAAACTCCACAATAGCAGTGTAGACGATTTTCAATTCTGGTGGCTGACCGTACACTATGATATAGTCATAGTTGCGATATTTGGAAGTTTCCGAAAACAGAGGACCCTAATATAATATAGTACCCTAAATAGTTGGATCCTCACTATAAGGGCCCCAAAATAAGGTACCCATAATTTTGGGAAACTCCCTTTTCTCAGCCCACAAACATGGCTGCTGCTCCGATGGAGGTCTTTGGTTCTTGCTAACCATATGGGTAGTTGTCAAAATTAGGGTCCCTTATTGGGTACCCTAAATAGTAGGTGCCGAATGATATCAAGGAGCCAAAAAGGGATCATAATGTTGACAACCACTCATATCTAACTTTGAACCTAAATATCTTTGCACTATCTGGCTACGATTACCATCATCATTCCGTTCAGCTTGTTGCTCTTATGGCACTCCGCAAAATCAGTATGCGAGTGCTGCCAGAGACACTTCTTAACAACAAGCGCTACAACCGCTACCACCTCCACCGCCGCCACGACGAAGAGTATCGCTTCTATCAAGTTCTACTACCCTAAACCCTAAACCCCTAAATCCGCAACCCCTTTCACTCCAAACCTTCTTGTCCAGGCTAAGCCCCTAAAATACCTTGCCCTAAACCCCAAACGCTTAACAACTTAACGCCCTAAACCCTAAACGCGCCCATCCTCAACCCTACTTGGAGGGTCGGGGGACTTAGTAAGTAGGTAGTAAGTAGAATTATAAGCACCCTAAACGGGACCTAAGTCCCCCGACCCTCCAAGTACGCCCTTCACCACCGACCCAAAACCCCAAGGCCCCCCCCCAGTGGAAGCGCACCAGGTCGGAATTGGCGAGACCTTGGAGTTTCGGAATACTACGGGGTTTAGGGTTTAGGGTTTAGGGTTTAGGGTGGATGATAGAAATCCTGCATTACCCATAATGAGGAATATACCATAATTCCCATAGTTTAGGGTCCTTAAGGTAATGCAGGATTTGTATCATCAACAGTAGGGGTTGGGGTTAGGGCGTAGGTTATACCCCTAAACCCAAAAAACCTTAGACCCCTAGCCCCTAAACTTTTGGAACCCCTAGCCCCTAAACCTTTAGAACTACCCATGAACGGTTGGGGTTACTTGGAGGGTCGGGGGACTTAGTAAGGGCTCCTTTGCTGGGGATTCTAAGGGTTCCTTTAAAGGGCTCTATAAGGGTAGTATAGGGTTTAGAGTTCAGGGACTTAGTAAGTAGGTAGTAAGTAGACTTATAAGTTCCCTAAAAGGGACCCTACCTGGGGTTATGGTACTTATAAGTCCCTAAAATAA